>CAWUFW010002413.1:1245000-1755000 GCA_963921515.1 Calotriton arnoldi | reverse complement strand
TCATAGTTTTCTCAATCAGTTTTGCAGGCAAGGGGAGGCGAGATATTGGTCGAAAATTATTGGGGTCCTTTGGGTACAGACTGGGCTTTTTTAACAAGGACAAAATTGATGCATCATCATGAAGAACTTTATTTCGGTCTAGCAAGCATACATAAAAAAAACAATACATTGAAATTCATGACAGTTTAAAATTGTACAATAGTTACCAGGCTTGTTTACGTGGATCTAGTTACAGCACCTCTGTAATTCAGATAAGGGAAAAGAGTTTGCACTAACATCTTCTAGATACAATGATTTGTAAAATTATTTAAACAGAATGATGCAACTTTACAAAGTCTAGGGAGGTGCCCAGCTTCAAACATTGCATTGCACAGGGAAGTAAGTACGAGGGCCACAGGGGCCGGGGCACGTTGGATCACTGAGACTGGACAGGGATCGTAGGGGGAGCCTGATCTTGCGGACAGGAGAAGCTTCTCAGTGTCGATTGTAGACACTGACGCAAATTTGTCAAAAACAGGGAGGGGGTCCACAACTGGCCTCCTTCCCTCCACTAGAGCTACAGCCCCTACTGGGCTTGAAAGGTTAAAACCCGAGAAGATGACCACCTTGTTCAGCAAGAACATAGCGATGTCATCGCATAGTTCCTGACTCGTCTGAATTTTCGTCGAGCTAGGGGGAGGCCAAACTCGATACAGTTTTAAAAAGTTCCTTAGCAGACTTTTTTGCTAAATTAATTTGGTTTGTAAAGAACCTTTTCTTTGCTTCAAATAAGAGTTGTTTATAGATGGCAAGACTTTGTTTATACCTTTTTTTTTCCTCCCCTTCATTATATTCTTTCCTCCAGCTCCGCTCTAAAGACTTGCAGGAGAGTTTTTGTTTCCTTCCTCTGAATACCAAGGGGCTGTAGGTTGAGACCTTTTTGGAAACAGGACTTTGACTGGAGCCAGTTTATTACAGGCTGTTTCCACCCAATTTGTATAGTACGCGGTGGCCTCCTCCACTCCTGGAGGTACCTGACCAGCAGACGCCATAAGTGCATCTTTTAATTCTACGCCCTCAATTTTGTTCCAGGCTTTGCTTTGGATCTGAGTCTTGGGGCTCCTTCCCGTGGAACAGTAACCGGGAAGGGCCAACTCAAATTGTACAGCTGCATGATCTGTCCAAGTAAGAGGCATCAAACCCATGAACAAAAGTTGTGGGTAGTTCGAAAACATTCCGTCCAACGTGTGCCCTGCCTCATCATGGGTGGGGCCTGTCACCTGTTGGCTTGGGTCAGCACTCTTCATCATGTCTATTAGGGCCACTGTATCTGGTTCCATCAAGGCTTCCAGATAATAGTTCAAATCTCCCAGGATAGTAAAGGAGTCTGTACAGAGCCCCTCTTCCAATAGATTACCAATAGAATTTAGGAAGTTACTCCTTGGACCCGGAGGTCTATATAGAAGGATGCCCTTAAACCTCTGGTGATGTAATAGACTAAAGCTAAAGGAGAGAGCCTCACAAGCCGGATTGGGGGCTGTATGAAAGACAGCCTTAAGTGAATTGTGATAGATTATGGCTAAGCCCCCGCCCTCTCCTAATTGGCCGGTTTAGTGTATGACCGAGAAACCCCGGCAGAGTCGCTTTAATAAGATCAGGGCCAGAGCTTTCATCTGTCCATGCTTCTGTGATAAAAGCAATTTGAATATCCTCCCCCTCTAGAAGTGTAGCACACTCAACACTGTGCTTCACCAAAGACCTGGCATTAAACAGGATACATTTTATCACTGTTGTGTTAGGCTCCACCGTTTTAGAAGTTTCATAGTTAGTGGACTTAATCGTTGAATAGCTGAGTCTGGGCAAAGTTGAGTTACAATTGGGGCAGGTGACCGTAAATGAGGCTGGCCTTGTGTTAAGCGTAAGACACAAACAACCAGTGATCTTACCAATTGGCCTCAGATCCAATAGTTGTGATCTAGGATACCCCATGATGTTGACATCCACTGGTTTAAATCGGGCAGGGGTGCTGGCGCTGAGCGCGGACCGGGCGCAGACGGGCTTGCCTTTGGCGCGCCGGCTCGCCCGGGCGCGTCAGCACTTCCATATGTAGTGTCAGGAGGAGCAACTAGCCCGCTGACCTACTCTACCCCCAAAATGGCGGTCCCGCTCAAAAATAGTCGCGGGAATCACCGAGGACTTCACGCCTCATAAACACGATCCCAAAGCAACTCCCCCAACAATTCAGCAGCAACACAACAGGGAACAGGTAAAAACTATTTGCATAAAATTCCTTTTAAAATCACGTTAAAATCACAGTTCTAGCAGTCAGTGCAATTCAAATATGTGCAAAACGCAAAGGGTAGCTCCCGGCTCAAGCCTCAAGAGCTAATGATATATAGATATAGATATAGATAGATATAGAGATAGATATATTGTCTGGGCTCTATGGGGAGCCGTAGTTGATTTTAGGGCCATCACTCACTAGGAGTCTCTTAACCCTACCAGTGAGAACAGCCATTTTGTAGCTTTTTGTTGAATCAGAATAAGGTTGTTTCTGGTGGTATAGTTAAGGGAATACTATCCTATAAACTCAGATTATGCCAATCTGAAAGCTCTTCTGCCAAACTGCTTGATTTTGATCCTTGGAATATTTGAAAAGGGCTTGAGATTGAGACCATACAGCCCGAGAGGGTACATATTTTACATATGTATTTCTCAGAAGAACGGGGCTGTTGTATATCTTGTAGGTCATGCAAGCTGCTTTGAGTTGAACCCATTTATGGACTGAAAGGCATTGTAGTTTGAGACACAGAGAGAGTCAATTTTATGAAGATTGAAAATGAGCCTCACAGTAGCATTTTGAGCCTTTTGTAGTTTAGTAATGTTATTCTTCTGCAGCCCCAACTAGTGTTACAAAAGTCCAGTGTGGACTATACAAATTTACTTGCAGCTGTAACAACAAAAAAGGGGAAAACGTGATTTAAAATTCGGAGGCTAAATAGCTAGTTGTTGTCATGGCTTTAAAATGAGTGTTCAAATTAGAGTCCTTTAGCCGTCCTAGATTTCAGACCATCTTCATTGGAGAAGCACAGCTACATATTGATTTAGACCAGAGGTAGGCTTCCGATAAATTGGCTTTAAAGACCCATGAGACCTCTTCTGACTTGGATGGGTTAAATTTTGAAAACGTTCCACCCATCTAGCCCTTTATACAGTCCATCACTCCAGGAAGTCTATTCTAAGGTGATTCTACATTTTTTTCCTGAGGTTCAACATCAGTTGATGGTCATTTCCATACATATAGGTGGGGATTTTAATTTATGTAGCAAAGCTGCTCAAGGCCTCAAGTGGAGATTAAATGGAATTCAGGGTCAGTAGATGCCTCACCCACATGATGCTGCTTAATGGACTGATGGCTGTGCCAATACACTTAGTCAGTTGCTTCCAACTGCTTTCTTGTCAATCCCTGGTAGGGACATTAGTTTGATAGACTTCTAGCTGCAGATGCCTTACCTTTGAATTTCCCAGGCGTCTGACTGGATCCGGAAACTTTTGCATGAGCAGTACCCCTACGCGGTCAGGTGGCTCCGTTCGGCTCCATGTGACGTCGCTGGAGTCGGTTGTGACGTCGCAGTCACCTATATTAGTGACACCCAGGCACACACCATCAGGTCTTTTCTTTCCGCTCCAGTTAGCTCTGATCCGGAGAAGACTTACCTCTCTGACAGAGTAGGTTTCAAACTGTGTGGTGCCCGTCACCGCACCATGTTTGTAACCGACCTCCATCTTGTTTGCTTGTGGTGGCTTGAGCGTGACCACGAGAGGCCAGTGGATTGGAAACATCTCCAGATACTGGTATGCCCTCTCTGCCTAGTGCGGCTACGGATGAGGGAGCATCTTATGCTAGGGTCGTGAGGAGGGCAGCAGAAGTCCTGGACCTGGAGTTGCCCTCCTTTCAGGTCAAGACTAATCTGTTGACTGAAGTGCTTCAGCTTGGGGCTTCCTCATCTGAACCCTTTTGCTCTTTAATGAAGCACTGACAGATGTCCTTCTAGGCAAGCTGTCCAAGCCTAGCAGAGGGGCTCCTGTAAACAGGACAATAGCATGCCGCCATCACCCAGTTCCAGGTGATCCAAGTTTCCTCAGTCAATATCCCACTCCTGAGCTTGGTAGTTCAGGCTTCTATGTCACATGGCACTTTCTCTTCGGCTCCCCTGGGCAGGGAATCCAAAAGGCTGGATGCACGGGATGAAGATGTTTTCTTCTACCAGCCATGCATTGCAATCTGAACACTGCATGCTTATTCGTCTGTTTCTCGCACACCCTTTGGGAAACTGTTGAGCAAGTGCTGCCACAGGTCACCGGAGGAGTCCCGGCCTGTGCTCTCCCAGGCAGTAAAGGATGGGAGAGATGCAGCCAAGTTCACCATTAGGTGTGGCTTAGATACGACTGGCTTGCTGGGTAGAACGGTTTAGTCGACGGTGGCCTTGCAGCGCCACGCCTCGCAGAGAACATCTGGCTTCTTGGGTGATGTCCAGGCCAACCTCATGGACATGCCCTTTGATGTGACTTGTCTCTTCAGAGAGAAGGCACACTGTGCATTGGAACACTTCAAAAAAATCTCGTGCTACAGCCAGATCCATGGGCCTCTCTGGAACACCTAGAGCTGAGTCTATCTTTCGACCCTTTTGTGGCAGTGGGAGGGGTATTCAGCCGCTTCAGCCATACCCCAGCCACCGTCCTGCACAGACTCCCCAAGTTGTGAGAGGACGTGGATGCTGTACATTCTGACCTCCTGGGAATGGTAGCCAGAAGTCACGTCGGCATACCCCAGCCACCGTCCTGCACAGGCTCCCCAAGTTGTGCGAGGACGTGGACGCTGTACATTCTGACCCCATGGGAATGATAGCCAGAAGTCTTCTGCCACTTAGCCCCCGGCAGCTGCAGCCCCCATGCATTCCTAGTTTGGTTCTGCAAGACCATGCCAGTCCAGTTGGAGGGAGTATTCAACATAATCTCCTCTACTGGCGGTCCTTAACATTGAACAAATGGGTCTTTCAGATCATTCGGTATGGCTATTCCCTTTCCTTTCTGTCTTTTCCTCCCCCTTTACCGCCAACTCAAGAACGGCTGGCGGAAGATCATCTATTATTACTCCAAGAGGAAGTTGGAGTCTTCCTGGCCAAGGGAGCTATAGAGAAGATTCCGGTTTCAGAAGTAGGCAGGGGTTGTTACACTCGCTACTTTGTTAGCAAAAAAGAACAAAGATCTATGTCCTATTCTGGACCTCCAGACCGACAGTCTCTTTCTCAAAAAGGAGATATTCAAGATGCTCATGTTGGATCAGGTCTTGTCTGCCCTAGACCAAGGAGACTGGCTGGTAGCGTTGGACTTACAGGATGCGTATTTTCACATCCCCATCCTGCCGGCCCACAGGTGTTACCTGCTGTTCAAGGTTGGCCACGAGCACTTTCAGTTTACTGTCTGCCTTTTGACCTTACCAGTGCCCCTTGGTTGTTCACCATGCTGATGGTCTGGTTGCAGCTCATTTGTGCAGGTTAGGGGTAGCAGTCTCTCCCTACCTCGACGACTGGCTGTTGAAGGCGTCCTTGCCCCAGGCTGTCATCTCCCACCTCCAGACTATGGCGGACTTCCTGTATTTGCTAGGGTTCTCTATAAACGTGCTGAAGCCACACCTGAATCCTTATACTGTCCCTTTCATTGGAGGTGTAATGGATGCAGTGCAGTTTCGGGCTTATTCTCCCTAGCAGCAAGTCTGGGATATTCAGGTTATGATATTGATGTTTCAGCCGCTATCCTGGATTTCTGTGAGAATGACTCTGAGGCTGCTGGGACTCATGGACTCCTGCATCCTCTTGGTAAATCATGCCAGATGGCATATGTGGGCTCTGCTGTGGGACCTGAAGTACCAGTGGGCGCAGCATCAGGGGAACCTCTCCGACATTGTTCGGATCTCAGAGGGAACTGCAAGGGACCTGCAGTGGTTAACGAACCGCGATTGGGTCAGAGGCAGACCCCTCTCCCTTCCCCAACCAGATCTCACAGTAGTGACAGATGCATCAGTCCTGTGATGGGGCGATCATCTGGGAGAGGTGGAGATCAGGGGACACTGGTCTCCGGTAGTCTGCCTCCACATCAACCTGTTGGAGCTGCAGGCGATCCGGCTAGCATTTCTTCCCTCTGTCAAGGGGAGGTTGGTGCAAGTGTTCATGGACAACCCGACCGGCATCTGGTACTGCAACAAGCAGGGTGGGGTCAGGTCTTGGACCCTTTGTCAAGAGGCCCTACGCCTCTGGACATGGCTGGAACAGCAGGGCATGACCCTGGTGGTTCAACACTTTGCAGGTTCTTTGAAGACCGAAGCCGACGAACTCAGCCGCCATTGCCTAGCTGATCACGAATGGTGTCTCCAGTCGGAGGTGGCGCAAGGTCTCTTTCAACAGTGGGGACAGCCTTTGTTAGATCTGTTCGCCTCCAAAGAGAACACGCAATGTGAGCAGTGTTGCGTGCTGGAGTTTTCAAGGAGACTATCGCTCAGCTACACTTTTCGTCGCGAGTGGAGCTTAGGCCTCCTGTACGCCTTTCCGCCCATATCACTTCTGCCCAGAGTTCTTAAGAAGATTGAGAACGATCAGGCCCAAGTCATCTTTGTGGTTCTGGACTGGGCAAGGAGAGTCTGGTATCCAGAGCTTCTTCAATTGGGCATCGATCGTCCCTTTGGGAGGATCTTCTGTCACAGCAGCTTGGGAGGGTTCTCCACCCAAGCCTGTCCACTCTTCGCCTCCTTGCGTGGAGATTGAGTGGCGACAGTTGATAGTTTGACCTTCCTGCCGAAGTATGTAATTATTCCCTTGGGAGCCAGGCAGCCCTCAACTAAGATGGTATACGCCTGCCATTGGCAAATTTAAAAAAAATATTGTACAGAAAGGTCTATTGACACTCTTCCTTCATCTGTTTAATAATCTTCTTTTTATTCTTACCCTTGCCTAGGAGGGCTCTGCTTTAGGTACTCTCAAGGGTTATCTTTCTGCTCTGTCTGCTTTCTTGCGGCTGCTGGACCAACCCTCTTTATTCAAGTCCTCTTGTAGATGGGTTCTTGAAAGGGTTTGTATATAATTTTCCGCCTTCGCCCACTGATATCTAAATCTGGCTGTTACGTAGCTCATGTGTGCTCCCTTTGAGCCATTACACAGTTGTCCCCTCCAGCTGCTTACCAGCAAGACAACGTTTCTAGTGGTGATAACATCTGCCTGGAGGGAGAGCGAGCTGCAGGCTTTGTCATCTAAGCCTCCCTACCTTATGACATTCCTGGATAAGGTGGTGCTTCGCACACGTGCCTCATTCCTACCTAAAGTGGTTACCCCATTTCATCTGGGTCAATCGGCCACACTCCCACCTTTTTTGCTCCTCCGCATCCCTCTAAGGAAGAGGGATGTCTGGACCCTAAAAGAGCGTGGCACGCAAGGGCATGAACTATGTTGGGCAGTGCTATGCAAATGGTCAACTGTGGAGCTTTCTAGATCTAATGGATAACTATGCCCTTTTCCATGCTACATTTTCTCCTGCATGGCGCACTGCTGGCTGTGCTTCTAAGGGCATTTGGTGAGGAGGGGCTAGAACCTCCTAAACATAACTGTCTGAAGGACATCTGTACGGCATCAGGGTGGGCTTAGGCAATCCCTCTACTCTTACATATCCCTTCTCTCTGACCACCTCTGAGCTCTCTCCCCTCTTTGAGCGTTGGGCCACCAAATTGAATTTGGAACTTACGGACACTGACTGGTCTAATGTTCTAGTTTCTAATTCTCGAACCTCCTACCGTGCCCGCTTCAAACGTATCCAATACTATTTCCTACACAATTACTTGCACAGGGTGTACCTGACCCCCAAGTGCATCGATAGACTGTTCCTGGACACACAGGCCTCCTGTCCTAGATGCTTATTGGAGGATGCAGGCTTCATTCTTATGGTGTTGGCCTGCTAGGCTCTGACCACCTACTGGGACATGGTTATCCGGCTTATCAATATGGCTACCAGCCGCACTCTGCAGGGGACCCCAGCTGTTTGCTTACTTGACTTGTTCCTTAAACCCAGTGCTAAAGTGAGCAACACTAAATTTGCTGACTTAGTTCAGGTCCTGGCTCGCAGCAACCTGTCTCAATACTGGAAGAAACCCACCGTCCCTTCCATGCAGAGCTGGAGGCACAAGTTGACCAAGTGGGCCGACTGCAAAGGTGCCCTTCTGAAACTGGAGACACGACAAGGCCAAAGCAACCTGGAGCACACACGCCTGGGATCAAATCCTGCAGGGCTGCCCTCTCATGACTGATGGCCAACTACTCCACCCTATGGATGGAACATTCTCCAATGAGGATTACTCCGTCTATCACTAGAGCTGAACACCTTGCACCACATACTTAGCCTGGCTTGGCTGACACTCGCTATTACCGGCGTTCCTGCCTCTCCCTTCATGACCCCAGTCCACCTTGGACATGTCAGGGCAGCATCCTTTCAACTCACCACTGTACCCCAGCAACTGTTTGGACGTAGGAACTTCCCCCTTTTTACAAGTTTGTTTTGATTGCCCCCACCCTTCTCTGTTCCCCCCCCTAGAGTTTCCCTTATACACGTGCAGGTCTTCTTTTCACACCATAATAACCTACTGCCATACTCTATGACCACGCTCAAGATGCATGAGTAATGCATGCGGGATTGTCTACTGTACACCCTCTATTCGTGAATTACAAATTTTTCTTCTATTATCGACTATTTATCCTGCGACTGCATGTTGTAGATCATTATTACCTGTGTTCCAATGAGCACTGTCAATCAAAATCTTTAATCAACTGTATTTTTGCTCTGGCTAGAGGTTAACGCAAAACAGTGGATCCTTAATAACGATGTCCATATTAGATTGGCCTCAGAGTTTAGTAAAAAAGAGCAGTGTCCTGACGGTAGTGCTGTACATTAGGGTTCAAAACAGCAGATCATTTATTAAACTGCGTTCTGCCTTCAAAGCAAAGGGGTGCAGTTACTTTGCATAACTTCACCACGGCTGCTGCTCGAACGCCTGAAATATTCAATAGTCCTTATGCTGGAGTGTGATCTGTGGCAGCCATGTACCATGGACCCACATACTTGGCAGTGGCAGTAGTTCCCTGCACACAGAATTGTCCCTATCTCATGAACAGTTTACAATACAATTGTTGTCTATTCCCCAGTACACACCACGAATAATTACCCATTCTCAGTTTACAATACTAGCATTGTCCCAATTCCAGTATGTAATACTATTGATGTCAGATGGCTTACACAGTCCTATTAATGGCTCTTTCACAGTACACAGAACTCTTGTTGTATCGTGGATAGTGAACCACACTATTGATGACTTGTGGACAGCATAGGATACTTTCTGTTGGTCAGCATACATTAGGTAATGTCTTGTAGATATTATAAGGTAGTTTCTGTAGAGGACTTTTTGTAGTACTATTTGCATCATGTACAACATATGGGAATGTTATTCTCATACTCCGTATACAATACTGTGAAATTAATATTAAAGAGTGGTATCTGTCTGAGTGGTGATATACAGTACTATGGAGGTCTCATGGACCATATACAATACTATTGATGTCAAGAGGACCTTGCACAGAGCCAGTCAAGTCTCATCATGGCTTGCACAGCACTATCGATGTCTTATTGATAATGAAAGGTATGCACTAGTTTCTCGTACCACATACATTACTATTGAGATCTCGTGGATAATGCACAGTACTCTTGAGACCTCGTGGAAGGTATAAATTACTATTGGTGTTTCAAGGACAGTAAAAAAAATAGCATTTACTGTGTACATTACTGTCCATGCATGAGCAGTATAAGTTATTATTGATGATGCAGGGACACACAGTACGAGTATCTCTTGAACAGTGTACAGTACTATTGGTAGCTCTTGAACAATATATAGTACTAATGATCTCATTGACAATATACATTAATATTGATTTCTTATGAACAGTATACTGTTCTATTGACCTCTAGGCCATAGTCTTGGGGTCACTGATAGTATGCTGTACTATCAGTTTGATTGACTTCAGCAGAATACTGTACTGTAGGTGGTTCTTTCTGACATCTGAATACTTGCAGATTGGTTAGATGGATGTTCTTGTAATTGGTTTTAAGATTACCAAGGCCAAGAATGCTACCTAGATCACTCCAAATGTTTTATTTTTCAGGTAGTGTAGATTCTATCAAATATTGGTGTAAGAGTGGCCCTTGATGCCTCTCGGTTGAAAAGCATAGACTCTAGCTTGGGATGCATTTGAAAATAAAGAGCTTAGTTGTTGGTCATGCAGTTAATTCTTGACTCATCGGTTCAATGTCCTTTGCCGTGGACTACCTGCTGCCCCATAACCAACTAGAAAAAAAGCACAAAGTGCAGCAGTGGCATCTCCTGAGCCCATGAAACAATCACATCACTGATGGTCTTCATGGGTTCCCCCTTAAAGGTAATGTTCCATCGAAAGCCAGATGTTTAGTTCAAGGCTGCTCATCATTAGTCTCTTAGTACCTTATCCCAAGGTACATGGTGTGGCAAGTATTCTGTATGATGGTCAAGACTTACTCCAAGCCCCTTCCTTAACATGGTTGCAGCATCTCATGTGTCCTCCATTTGGAACTCTCTACCTGGCAGCACCCATCAACTTTTCACCCACTCGAGGGTCTCTTGCTCGATCAGGAATTACCACAAAAGTCCATTACTTCGAAGAGCACTTCAATCACACCCAATCCCCTTAAAATTGCAAGTGATGGGGTTATGTGGAATGTTATCGCTTCACTCTAGAAAATCAACACCAGTCTTGCAAACTAACACACAATAATGAACACTCCATTTAAAATGAGAACACACAGGAGTAATCGAAGTGATGCAAGCAGTGTTAAAAAAAAAATCAGTTGTCTGCCACTAGTCTTTTTAGGGCTGGCTTTAGCCAAGACGTTATTTTACTAAACTTGTATATTTATTAAATATAGTTACAGAGCTTTCAGCCAGCCCTCTACATTCATTGATCTGTTATTGTGCCAATCATGTTTTTCCACCCACTGTGGCGTACAGCATGGGGCAGTGGATCAGCCCACTTCAGCCATTGGATAAACTTCACTGTGAGTGACCGCATTCTGCCCTTTCATACGTAGCGAACCCATACACAAACACACAAATCAGTTCACTGGCACGGACTATATTATGCTATTATGTCAATTAGTACTTTTTTAAACCAAAACATTTTTGGGCTTTAAGCCACAGTTTTTTTTTTCTTATATTAATGACGGTCCAACAGCTTCCCCAACAATAAAGCTTTGCAAAAACGTAATAAAACAAGCACTGACTAAGCCAAAAGGCTGCCAGCCAATGCCAGACCTATTGGCTTTGTTAATGCCTGTTTGTACAACAGCTGCTCACTACACCCATCAATTAAACAATACTGCACACATAAAATGCAAGACCTGTATTTCAGTGGCCTGTGCGATAGAGACATTATTCAGTGCCTTAAAATTGTGTACCTCTTTGCGGGAAGAAAATTATTTCTCACTATGAGCCATCTATATTACAGATTCAGATGTTTTAAGTTATATTTTCAGTATGTGAATTTAAGATTCTTTTCATGGGCAGCATGTAATTTAAAAACATTAGGTTAATAAGAATTGTTATTGTAATGCTTTCTATGGGTTTCTGATGAAAAGTACAAAGAACGCAGCCTTCAGTGCACGGATCATGTTTTCAGAGCATGGCATTATTGGAACATACCACAAGTGCCTTGTATGACTGACTACTCATTATTGGTGCAGTGCTGCATAATCAATTTTATTCACCTTTCCTAATGACTAGAGCTCTAGCCTGGTAAAATTCATGTTTTAACCAGTTTTATACGAGCGAGGAAGACCAATGCATCACTGCCTGTTTCTAGATACAGTCATTAAAACCATGATGTTTCGGCTATTTCCCGTGATTGCCTGCTATCCATCAGTGCTGTGTTTGTCTGTTGTAAGGGCCCTTCTCCCCGGCCTAATAAGTGTTTGTGGAGTTTGCAGGTACCATTAGTAGTGCGCTCTATTGCACAGTGGGTGCCGGTGTCGAGGGTGGACTATCCCTCGCATATATGGATCACCAAAAAGAGTCCAAATCACCGCACTCCAAGAGAATGAGTTGCCTCAATATAATTTATTTGCATGAGTGCAATTTTCACCACAAACCACACCACCACCACCAACGGTATATCTACTCTAGATTTAAGACTTGTTCTGTACATGTCTTTTGGCTATTGTTTTTTTTTTTTTTATAATTTTGAGGTAGCTAACTCATTAGGTAATAAGGTCATGTTTGAAGTAATTCTTAAGGAAAACATGCAACCATATAATTCGTTCTTTACTAAGGTGAAATATTCATATGAAGCTTATCTTGGCTTTACAATTGTCTTCATTTGTATTTCGAAAAACAGTTGTACATCTTTATTCACGATATATTCTAATTATTACTTTATCTTGGGTTTGGAAATTATGCGTCCATGTTGAAAACCAGTCTTTTGTTCGAAGTAAACCTGTTTATAATTGCTCTGTGTATTATTCAGTTAAAAAGGTAAATACTGCTAGGTACCCATTAGTCTTCATAATTATTGTTACGAAACATGTCAGCTATCAATTGAGGATAATATACTTCAATTGACTTTTGAAAATTCAACAAAAAACATACAAACATTTCTCCAGAGATAAGCTGTAAATGTTTCTCTGTTGAAGAAGGTATAACAATTGTAACAACTTAGTATGTCACTTTAAATACGCATGGATTAAATCAAGTTACATTAGATCAAACATGGACTTTGATCGTTGGAATAAAAATACATTATCATTGTACCTCCATCCTTATGTATTTATAACAAACATTGGTGAGGTAGCTGTTGTGGGGGTAGTTAATGCTGAGCAAACACAAGGAGATGATGGACGGAGTGCTGAAACTTTTCAGACACTCACCCCCAGTCACAGATCTGGGTTGAATCCATCATCATTCTTTAGCTCACTTCGCCACCCCAGTTTGGACCCACCCATATGCAAATCAGTCTTGACCCTGTGCCTCATGGGAACAGTCCAGCCCGAACTGCCAGGGCAGGTCCTCCCTGGACCGGAAACAAGCATCCTGGGATCGGATTCGGGGTAACAAAATGCTGGACAATTTCATATGCCCACATTGGTTCCAAAAGAAGACTGGGACAGTCAACAAGTATACTTTGATAACCTCACATCGCTTCTTGAAAGCTTGACTGTTACAGATTGTTTGTTGCCCTTCTGCTTTTGTTGCAACTTTGCTGTTTCCAGAGTTTGTGCATCTGTTGCACAACCGTATGCATATTTAATCACAGAACCACTTCTGGCTTGTCATAAAAGAATATACCTCTTTTTAACGCATTATTTTTCCCCACAGGGAATTACAAAGTGGTTGTTACAACGACCGTGTTGTAACCACGCACACCATTAACCCCGCAAGTCGTAACAACGACTTGCGGAGGGGGGGCGCTGGATGTTGGAATAGTATAATTTACTATTCCAACTCCAGTCTGTGCGGACAGTTGGGAGGGTGTTGGATTTTAAATCCAACACCTTCTGCTCCCTCCGCAAGTCGTTGTTCCGACTTGCAGAGTAATGGTATGCGTGGTTACAACGCGGACGTTGTAACGACCGCGTTGTAATTGCCTGCGGTGACAACTTTTCGTGGTAAACGATGTTTACCATCATAAAAGGTATAGATCACTTTGAATGCAAGAGTTGTGTGACTACTAAACCCATATGCTACTTCCTAAGACTTCTGTGGGCCAGGAGTACCATATAGGGCAGTGATGGCCCAGAGTTTCAGCAGGCATCCCGTGGGTTTATGCTGGCCTACCTACATTTGGGTGACTCTGCCTGACCGCCTGCAGTGAACCAGAAAATTCTGGAAAATGGCCACTGCAGGGTATGTGGGGAGAAAACCATTGAGATCCACATTAAGGTGAAAACGAAAGAGTGGTTTTAGCTGAACAGTTTTGTTTCAACATTATCCAAAATTGAGGTTTCCTACAGTTACAGAAAGTGGACCAGGTCGAAATAATTGTACTTGAGAAAAATACATTCCACATGTAAGAATTGCTCAATTATATTTTATTGGCTCATAAAATAGCAGTTGTACCATTGGTGTGCATGCTTCTGTTTGCACCGAACACAAACAAATCCGTGAATACAGCTGGGATTTGTCTTGAGTAAACCTTTTGGTCACATGTCTTTGTAATGTGCTTATCAGTTAGAGGGCTGGTTCTTTTAAAATTAAAAAAATATTTTTTAAACTCCATAATGTGTTGGGACATCTCCAAATCAGCAGTCTCAGTACATGCTTTCCAGTGGTTTCCAGATTGCACATGGAATACCCGGAGGCGGGGTTGCTAGAGTCCACTCAGTGCAGCTTGCGGTGGCGATACCTGGCAGCCTTTTCTTTTGCAGCAGTGACACAGGCATTGATCTTATTCTGTTGCAAGTGGTTCCAGTATTTGATAAGTTCACCAGGTTGGAACTGGTGGGATGTTATCAGGTGGCTGTATTTACAGCTGGAGTACGAAACTCGCCAGTGATTAAAGACAAACTCATTGGGAGGGGGAACGGGATCAATCCGCAGCTTAGCTAGACAAATCCCCACATATACATCCTCCAAGTGCAGGCGGCGTATGCTCAATGACACTTTGAAGATTTTGTCTGCTAGATCACCGGAGAAAACGTACCCTGTACCAGAGCAGAAGACAGGGTAGCGTTCACTTGGGTATAGGTCTGGTGGCATGTACCATTTGCTGTCCTTGTTGCGATTTGGTGCATATCCTCTCATTAAGTAACCTGTGAAGTAATTGTGCCTTGGGGGCAGCTCTGGCCTCAAGAGCTTGTGTATTAGATATTCTGTGTTGACAAACATATCACTGTCTGTTTTCATTACATATGGAATTTGCGGACAGTAGGAGGCAACCCAATTCATCCCCATCAGGGTTTTGATGGTCAAGTTGTAGTAGGTGTCCAGATATTCCTGCTGGATAATGTCATGGTGCTGCCTGCTCTCCTCCAAGATGGCTCTCTGAAGGTAGTGGTTCAGCTTCATGGTGACTCCCAACAGAAAAATGCGCACCATTTGCAAGCCAGGCACTAAGCTTTCATTTCCCCACGTTTGCCGAATTGCCTGCCTTGCTTCCACCTGCCCCGGTTCTGCTGCAATTAGCAGAATCAAAAAAGGACTCTTCCCTTTGCACTTTTCTGGCTCGTTTATGACATACTTGAAATGGTACTTGTTTGAATGGCCAGCGCCTTTCTCGTTGTAAATGCTGCCATTGGTTCTGAGCGTGTTCTCTAATCCTGTTACCCCCTGAGGTGACAATTCAGTGTTATTGGAATTGGCTTCAGTTTGTGGCCGAAGAGTCTGAGTTGTCACGTCCTTCAAAATGTTCCTGAGAGAGCTGTTGGTCTCGCCCTTGGTGACCCGGAATCCTCGAATAGTGTATGCCACAGGATTTTCCTTAAATCCACCCCTGCCTGGCAGCCAGTCATGATGATTAAAAAACAGAAACATGGCAAAGACAAAGACGAGCGACAGAAGCCCGATGAGATGTGTCCGAAAGAGAGACCTTTTGCTGGTCCAGTTCATCTTTGCAAAGCAGCAATGTCGTCTTCTCCACTGGAGCATGGTGTTGTCGTCCAGTGCTGTGTGGCAAGGGCTCTTTTTTCGTTGTAGTCACAGCGGTTCTTTGGTCGTCATCTTGTTTGTTCAGATTAGGTAGATTTCTGCAAAAAGACCAAGAATATGTGAGTTTGTGTGCTACAATAATTCTAGAGCGAACAACAGAAATGAAAGAAAAGGGCAGCGGGGTACCTACTTGAGATTGCAAGCGACTGAACAGTTTTCATGTTAACCACAGTGGGCTGATCTTTATGTAACAAATATATGAAAATGCAATGTTGACTATCTCTAAACTAGCACCTTCACATTGGAACCCTGCTTTGCAGGATAGGGACTGTGAACCTAGTCTGTCCCTCATGTTGGGCAGTGAACTCTTCTGCAGAGTTCTGGGCAGACTCTCCCTTACAACAGAGACGCAAGTGTCGGGGCTACCGTTTCAGATGAATCTCCTATGTATTTGGACCAGGGAGGTTTCCCCAGTAGCAGGCCTTGGGATGCGTTTGTGCGCCGCTGAGCTTGGGATTTTGCTGGCCCTGACTGCGCTAAAAACCCATGATGGAGTGATAGGCATATCGAGATGCATGGCCTGGGTCCAGTGAGCTCACTGCCAGCCCAGAGGCGTTCTGATAAATGTTTCCTTCCTCCTTTCAATCACCTTTCACCCCACACTTCAGGGTATGAGGTGCAGCGCGCCAACCTGTCCCTCAGGTGATGGATGCTGGGCCGCGTAGAGCTGCAGATTGCAGGCACGTCTCACCGACACCATTTTTATCTGCACTTGGAACTGGCTTTCTGCAGTTTTACTGTGTAGGGCGCAGAAGACACAGATCTCTGCAAGCGATGTGTGCTGCTGATGGAGGGACTTCGGGTGTGAACGGAACTGCACTGTGGGTAAGGGGTAAATCTTCTCCCTTTCAGATGGGGAATCGACGGTGACTGTTTTCCGCTGAATCAGTGTGTCCTTTTTCACGATGATGCATGCTGCAAGCCGAGCACGGCTCTGATAAATGAGCCCTGCATCGCTCAGTGGAAACGCTTTTCAGATTCTTAATCTGCTCTATATCAAGCCCCGACCTTGTACGTTTCCAAGGAGGTTGAAAGGCCATCCCCAGAAATAACCTCTGTTATCCTCCTGAGCTATTACGGGGGAGGTTATTGGTTACAGCGAGTTCAGCATGGCACCCCTGCAAGTGTGTGGTTGTTTGTGATTGACGTCAAATACTCGTCAATCGGAGGGTTCGTCCTCTGGATCTTAAATGTGCAAACCAGCCCCCACTACCGCGCCATTATTGGTCTTAAAATGTGCATTAAAACTAGCTATTATTCCACGCCATCATCTACCTTAAAATGCACATTAAAGCTTCCCCTTCACTAGCTTGTGTGTCTTAAAAGGTGCATTACAGCTTACTCATGCCCCTCAGCACCCAGTTTTAAATGCACCTGCAGGCCCCTGTACTAAGAGCTATCCTGACTTAAAACGTGCACTAGACTTCACTCTTACTTCCCAACATCCTGTCTGAAAATGTACATTGCGGCTCACTACAGTGCCATCTTGTGTGATTTAAAATATGCATTACAGCTCACCTTTACTTGTATGCCATAAAACGTGTATTACAATTCACCCTTACTTCGCACCATCATCTGTTTTCAAATATGCATTTCAGTTCGCCCTTACTCTGCCCCATCCCCAGTCTTAAAATGTGCGTTACAGCTCACCCTTGCTCAGTGCATCATCTGTATCTTAAAATATGCATAACAACTCACTGCTGCTCCACGATTTCCGGTCTTACGATGTCCATTACAGCTGATCCTTACTAAGCTCAGTCCTCTGTCCTTAAATGTACAGTACAGCTCACCTTTATCTCGGCCATCCTGTCTTTAAATTTTGCATTTCAACTAGTCCTTACTACTCACTTATTTTCTTAAAATGTGCATTACAGCTCACCCTTACTAAGCGCCATCATCTGTCTTGCAACATGCATTATAACTCGCACCCTTGCGCTTCCGTCCTTAAATGTGCATTACAGCTCACCCTTACTAAGCTCTATCATGTGTCTTAAACCATGCATTACAGTTCACCCTTACTAAGCGCCATCTGTCTTGCAACATGCATTACAGCTCACCCATACTAAGCGCAATAATCTGTCTTGCAACATGCATTACAGCTCACCCTTACTAAGCGCAATCATCTGTCTTGCAACATGCATTACAGCTCACCCTTACTAAGCGCAATCATCTGTCTTGCAACATGCATTACAGCTCTCCCTTACTAAGCGCAATAATCTGTCTTGCAACATGCATTACAGCTCACCCTTACTGAGCGCAATCATCTGTCTTGCAACATGCATTACAGCTCACCCTTACTAAGCGCAATCATCTGTCTTGCAACATGCATTACAGCTCACCCTTACTAAGTGCCATCATCTGCTTGCAACATGCATTACAGCTCACCCTTACTAAGTGCTATCATGTCTTAAACCATGCATTACAGCTCACCCTTACTAAGCGCCATCATGTCTTAAACCATGCATTACAACTCACCCTTGCTGTGTCTTCCTGTCCTAAAATGTGCATTGCAGCTGATCCTTAACAAACATCATCCTTTGTCACACTTATGCACACCATCCTGTCTTAAAATGTGTATTGCCACCCATCCTTACTCAGCGCCATGTGCATTACAACTCACTCTTGCTCCACGCTTTTTGGTCTTAAAATGTGCATTTCAACTCCTCCTTACTCCACACTCATTGCCTTAAGATGTGGATTACAGCTCATCCCTTTTCTGCTCAACTAATCTTAAAATGTCCATTAAAGCTCGCTTTAAATCAATGCCGTAATGGGTCTTAAAATGCTCATTAAACCTCACCCCTACTCCAGGCCCTCTTGGTTTCCTTTAAATGTGCATTGGCGCTCGCATGTACTATCGTGGCACCTTGAGCGTGAAACGAAAAGCCTCGGTGTTTGGGGTAGATAGGATACAAATGTGGCTTCTTAATAGTGTCGGATTGCACACGCTTTGTTTCGCTTCCATATTACAGCATTGTTCGTGCAGCAAGAAAGGCTGTGATTTCTTGCTCTAGATTCACAACATTTCCCGCCTGCAGGAGGGCCCCCTCCATTAATTGTAACATTTCCCCGGGCAGCCGCAGGCTGCCGATGCTTATAATTTATACTTTCCTGAGCTTTGACGGTATTTTCTGTGCCTGCGTACAGGTGACTGACAATGTTACTTTATGACAAATTACCTTGATCATACACTGTCACTTTTATTTTCAAAAATGGTTAATGCGAGCAGCGTGACTGGGGCGAGCCTTGATGCAGGCAGGATTGCGCACTTCGGGTTCAGGTCTCGCTGCGGCGTATTTTCATTTTTACAAAGCGGAGCGCGCACATCTGAAGGGTGAGCTGGCGTTTCTTTATTGAGATGCCTTTCCCATTGATCCGCCGCTTTCGTGAGGAGAGCGGTAGTTGTGCCACATGACGCGAGTTCACCGTGCTGCCGTGTGGGGAATACATTCCTGGGTTTGAAGATGAGCTGTCTAGATGTCTAGGAGTGATGAAATCCGCTTTTTAAGGTTAATCCAGTGTGTCAGCTGGCTGAAGGTGTGCTTCTGTGGCGGGGGTACCGAGGCCCTCCTATTCCGGCGTGCAGCGCTATCGGCGCGGCTCCCGCTGGACCAATTATGGCGGTGTCTGCCGCGCACCGTGCTCGTCATTCCGTGACCTCTGTAAAACACATCCCAGCTGCTTCCGCCAGGCTACAGGATTTGGGGGCATTGCATGCTACGCTTTTAATGTGCAAGAAGCATAGAATTGATTTGCAGGGGTATCCTAGCTGATGAGCACGTGGAGAGGACGAACCCCTCTCGGGGGTGTGACAGTGGGCTAATTGGGAGAGAGAGGCCCTTCGGACAGAAATAGCCTCACTCTTGGAGTGAGAACTACCCCAGTACCGCGTCTGACCTAATGCCCACCGAGGACCCGTTTTTAGGCTTCAGTGAGAACGAACGTGGTAAAGGTTGTCCTACTGTGGCTCTGTGGCAAAGACATTGTGCCCACAGAACATCCCTAGTACAGCGTGTGACGTATTGCCCACGGAGGGACCAGCTGGGCATGAGAGCCTCATTGTTCCGCTGTGGAGTGAATTGCCCCAGAATGGAGCTGAGACTTTGTGGCTGCGGAAAGGCTCTTTCCACATAGCTGGCGTCCACTTTTATGGGTGGAAGAATGAGGAGTTACCATGTGCCCACTAAAGGAAGCATGTGGGCTTTTTTCTACTACAAGCACCTACTGCCAAGGCCTACTTGGACCCTCCCTTGCAGTTTTTAGGGATCCATAGGGGCTTCCTTTCCAATTTGTCATTGTACTTTTATTCATGTTACAGGTTTTCTTAAATTATTGTGACTGCTGTTGGTGCCTGGGATGGCCTGTGTGAATCGGGTGGAAAACAAAACTCCTATAATTTGCATTTCAATTGTATTTCTCCGCCTCAATGGGCTGTTAGTTGCATTGCTGGCTACACCGGGATCCTGTAGTGTCTGTCACTTATCTTTGTTAATTTTATTTTCCCAAGCCTTTTGTGTAAAATAAACCAGCCGGAGTCAAAGCCCTGCCCCAGGATGTTTGACAGCAGCACAGCTTTCAGCCACACCATTTCAACCTGAGGTTCGCTTGCGGCATTGGACTGGGTGCCAGAACTGCAGTTTCCTCACCCTAGGGAGAGTGGACAAATGCATGGCACACGCAGAAGCCTGCTGCACTTCAGCAAATAGCCAGCATCTGCCAGGGCTCGATACTGCCCCAGCACTTTGCCACCACACCTTAATAGAATGACCTTGTTCGTTCTAAGCCTTAATTAACTTCAGACTTAGACGGAAAGGTTAAGTGCTTAGCTGTTCCCATTGGACGGCTAGAAATGTGTTTGAGTTCTTGTGGCTGCAGGTTGGTTTTACGTTGTATGCAAGCACTGACAATCTGTACACAGGCATGGAGATATATATCTGCAGGGTGTTACTTGATGAAATAATGCATTAAGATATTGTCATCTGACTTGCATCTTCGAGAGATGGTAGTGTTAAAACAAGAATGAAGTTGGGGACTGAGCCAAGCAAGTTGTCAGTGGGCACAGGAATCCACCACATGGGTACTACCCAAAGTTTGTGGAAATGTGCGACGCAGTCGGGGACATGGCAGCCTTTTTTGGGGTCTAAAAGCTTTCGCCGATTACGGGAAGGGCAGCTGCTGTCTGAGAGGTGGGCATACTTTAGCTACCTGGCAGGGGCTGGAAATGGGCAGATTTAATGTAAAAGGCGGTTTTCTTGTAGGAGATGGAAAGGAGGTTGCTGTCTGGAGGATAGGCAGGAGTAATAGAAAGGGCAGTTACTCTCTGGAGGTAGGGCATACTGTGGAAAGGGAAGCCCCTGATTACCGTTTGCTAGTATTCATCGGTAACACTCGACAGGGTTCTTTGTAGTGTAGTATGTGAAGTGTAGCTCGTTTTTGCATCAGGTGTTTGCACACTTACCAAACCAAATGTTTTTGATGAATCGGTGTCCACGGTTGGGGATTGACACTTCCACACGGGTGGCTGAGTGGTGGCATGCTATTCTGAGTGCATGCACATGATTTGGTGCTGTTGTGGTACTATGGGCGTCGGTTTTAAAGGAGACCTTGCCAGCTGAAACGGAAGAGTGCTCTTTAATATGCCACTCGAACAGGTCTCTAGATGACCTTTCTGCTGAGCTCGCTAATTGGCATGTGACCTTTCCCCATTGATCTCCAGCTGCGGGGGGAGCACACAACGTTTATTGATTCTCGGGTGCTGTGTTGTGTGCAACTAATCCTGAACTCTCGCACGCAGGGGTGTAGCTTAAGGTGGGGTGTTTGAGGTGTTACACTTCCCCCCCATAAATGCATTTTCTGTTAAATAGTTGGGTACAGGTGCTTTCAATCGGGTATTGTGAGATGTCAGGCGGATTTCACCAGGAATGTTTACATACACACAGAAAAAAGGCACACATCTCTCCCTTTCTGTTTTGAAAGTCATCAAAAATAGTGGTCATTTTACAAAATATTGTGATTTCTCTCTTAGTACTCTTACCAGTCGGCATTCCTCTCCATATCCACTCACTGCCCCTTAGGCCCCTCTCATGCACCCTGCTTGTCGTATAATGTAGGTAAATATTATATGCCCGCCTGATTGGCGTAAAATCTGAAGCTCCCTCCCCCCCACCCCACCACATCTTACTGACCAAGCTACGCCCCTGCTCGCACTGCCTGGAAGATTGTCACTTATGAGCCACTTGCTGTTTACCCCAGATGTGTGGTTAGACAAGTTTGAGTCTTCTTTTTTTAATATGGCTGACCGATTGTGTTTTTGTGCAGCAAAGAAAGATGTGCGCTGACCATCTAGAGGCTCAGAGGGGATAGCGGCTGTTCGTGCGCTCCTAGTAGCAGACGCTGTAGGCTCCTTTCGCCCCTCTGATAGCCGATGTTAAGATGATCACATGGTAGTGCTTGAAGCCAGAGAAGCCATATTTGACTAATGATATTTGACGTTGCGGCTTCAGGACAGTTTCTGAGCTTGCAGCTTGGTCCTGCCATTTTATCCTTGCTTCCAGATTACCACAGATGAGGATTAACACTGACCTAGTTTGTCTCGGATTCTGCAGGCCTGTTTATTGGAGTTTTTTAATGTTCCCTTTCAGTAGCATTAGTGCCTTAGGTCCTGCTGCTGCCCTACCAGTTGCAGTTATCAAGCACAGTACTGTTTGTAGCTTAGCTCAACTAATCCCTGTCTAAATTTGCATTTTACCTCACAAAACGGCACTGCATTTAATTCGGAGGGAGAAGATCCTACTCTCGGTAACCTGTGTAAATATTTCCAGTTTGGCAGAGGCTTAAGTTACAAAAAATTGGCAGACAGGCTTGGTTTGCCAGGGGTTGGCGGTGAGAGGCTTGGTTTGCCAGGGGTTGGCGGTGAGAGGCTTGGTTTACCAGGGGTTGGCGGTGAGAGGCTTGGTTTGCCAGTGATTGCAGGGGGCACTGGGTTGCCAGAGGGTTGGTGGAGAAACTTTGGTTAAGAAAAAATAGTGTGAAGTGGTACTGGGGGGGGGGCGGCAAAAATCCAGCCAGAGATGAGGCGATTGTGCTGGAAAGAATGAGATCAAGGTAGTACTCCATGATTTTTTTTTTGGGGGGGCGATACATCTGGAGAACATGCAAATACTGGGTGATGCCAGAGATGGGGCTGCTAGAGATTGGATAGTATACTACAGAATTGGCAATATGGGGGTGCTGGAGTCAGGTGGGGGTGTGGGACGCGGGAGGATGGTGCGGGTGCTGGAGGTGAGGCTGGGACAGGTCTGCAACAGGAGAATATTAGATCCCCTGGGAGGAGGATGGAGACTGGGAGGGTTGGGAAAGATGATGGGTACAATGGAAGGAAGAGTGTACCTGGGGATCATGCTTAAAACACTGAATGGGAGAGGACGTGAGAAACGGCGGAAGGATGGGGAGAGCGGGGAATGATGGAGAATGCTGCGAGGGCACTTGCTGGCAGGGATTGCTCTTGGATACCGTTGCAGCCCAGAAAATATTCCAGCGAAGCCCGGGGACAGCTGACACCGGTGGGATGGCGGGCACGACTTAGGGGGTCGCGTATGAACGAGATGTTAGGATGGCCGGGCTCCGGTATTGGGTCCCACCAGATCTGTGGGGGGGGCGAGGTCGGGGGAGCCACCTCCGTTAATAAGGGTGCCATTAGAGGGAGGGGCCAACACACCTGCCTCGATTAGGAGGCCCCTTAAAGGGTGACTGCTCATACCTGCCTCGCTCATGGCTGTCCCGCGGGAGGGGCGCTGACTTCGACTCTGTCCGTGTCCTGGGCCTCCCTGGCCCCCCGGGGTCCCTGCACACATGCTGCCTCCGGCGCTCCCCGCGGGGCTCGGCGCGCATCCTCCGGGGCCGCAGAGGCAGCGGGCGGTGTCCTCCCCGAGAGACCGGCGTTCAGTGCATCCTCTGCGGTGTGGCTGTCTCCACGGCACCGGCTCTTAGTGCATCCTCAAGGGCCCGTTCGTCCCCGAGAGCCCCGCTGCCCCGTCCCCGCTCTCCACGACTCGACTCAGCTCCATCTCTGGTTGCAGGCAGAGTGCGCCCGGCGCAGGCTGTGGCTGTTGCTGCTGCTCCTGGACCAGCCTCGGACGTCAGCGCTCGGCAGAGTCACATGTCCCCCCGCCCCCCGAGCTGGAGATGGGGTGGTGCCTGCCTGCTCTGAGGGGTAGTGGGCTGCTTGCTCTGCGAGGTGGCTGTCTGTGCGGTGGAGGAGGCTGCCTGACTGCTCTCATTTTAGGGGAAGGGTGGTGAGATAAAACTGACTGCTGTGAGTGAGGGCTGGCTGCTCTGTGAGGGGGGCATGGGCCCCCTCCTGTTTGGGAAGCGGTGGGCTGGTCTCTGATGTGCCCCCTGTCTGGTGTCGGTGATCTGGGGTGCCTGACAGCTGGGCGAGAGGGGGCTTTCTCGTGTGTTGTACAGTCCATCTCGAGCTTCCGTTCATGGGAGCTTGTGCTGTGTATGAAGATTCCTGCCTTTCTTTGACGTTCTGCATCCATCATCCACTATATCAAAACAAAAACAAAAAATGCAACAAGGATGGGACGTGGCTTAAATGTGAATCGTGGCAAAGGTCTAAATCTGGGAACTAAAATAACCACTGCGCCAAAGTCACCGTATCCTGTGTACCTCATGTGAGCCTCGGCTCCAACACTGGCTGCAGCTCCTTACTGCATCTCCAGCCAACTAACACCGACCCCCAGGAGTTTGAGTCCGAACCCACCTTCCCTCCACCTGTTCATTTCCGGGACAGAGGCTCACGCTCATAGGATTGTGAGCGCGGCCTCACCACCCCTCCACTGCTGTACGAATCAGGGACACGAACTAACGCTCCTCGGGGCGTGGGAACCCCATGGCAGCACCGCCCGCCGCTGCTTATGTCAGAGTAACTATCAGGCCTATGGGCGAGCAGCCCGACCCTAGAACACCCTGCACTGCTGTGCATCTCACTAGCAGTAACTAATGCCCGTAAGGATCGGAGGGCGGCCAGAGACACCCTTCACTGTTGTACATCACACTCATAGTAACACACACCGCGAGATGTGGTGGCCACACTCCAGAATCAGTCTATTGCAGCCCACCCAGTAACACAGACAGACCTCTGAGAGTGGCAGCCAGTCTACTGGTATGCATCTCGCTATCAGCTAACATTCTTAGGGGTAGAGCCCTGGGCACACTGCTTCTATACACCCCCACTAACCATATCACAGACCCTCCTAGGGGTCAGAATCCATCACAGGACTCGTCCCGTGCTGAGCATTCAAGGAGCAGTGGCCTGCACCGTAAGGGTGGGAGCCCGACCCAGGCACGTCCAGTCAGTAACAAAGAGACCCCTAGGCTCCCAGCCGCTACCCATGGGGTGAGGCCTTCCCGCGACCTCGTGATCGAGCGCCAGATATGGCACTTCACCCTTGTGCGCGCTCGCGCTGTCCTGCATCGCCACAGGGAGCCCTGCGTCCGCCACTTCCCTCGTGTGCTCAGACGGATAGCCAATCGATGGCCTCTGAAACCGCGTCGTTTCCCGGCGGTGCTGTGTGCCTGCACACAGCAGTACACCAGCGGCAGCGTTGGCCATGTGTAATCAGACGGATTCTTACCACAGGTCAAGTGCAAAGGCGCTTGCTTTATGATGCATCTGGAGCTGTGCGAAAGCAAGGTCATGGCAGTGCTTGTGTGTGAATGAAGCAACATTATACTGTACAAGATGTAATTGTACTGCACACAGCTTGAACTTTAGCATTTGAATATACCCAGGGCTTTAAGTGGGAAAAAAAAAACTGGGGGAGGTCTAAAAGGGCCGTGGCAAATCTCTTCAAGGGGTGTGGCCTATCCGAGTAGGGGCGTGGTCTAAATCAAGATAACTAGCATTGTGTGCTTAAGAAAATAATGAAGCCGCATCCAGCAAAGAATAATAAAATAGGCAAAAAGGTATATTTATTAAGTATAAGCCATAAAAATACCAAACACTTTAAAAAACATGTAAAAATTATTTACATTACTTAGAAATCTATTGCAGGGTTCCCCCAAACCCTTCAAGATATTCACTGTGTCTATTTTGCTGGGGTTTCTCGGCGGAGTCAGAGGTGTGGCAGAAAGAGCAAAATATCCCAATTTTTAGTATTTGTTTCCCATTTCACTAACCGGTTACAGCTTATTACATTATTTAATTTAACCAATGGATACACATGTTTATTTAAGGTTTAATATGAGTTATTGACATTAAAATACATTCACAAAGTGGGATACGTTTCCAATCACAGAATGTCCCAAATATCCTTAAAAGTGGAATCGCAAGCCATTCGTCTCCCAGCCATGGAGTTTGTCATCAGCACTTCCCCACCCTTTTTCCACAAGAGCAGTTCAAACATGAATGGCAAAATATCCTAGTTTGCAAATGTTTTCCACATAATTATGGCTCTGCCATGTTTGCCACATAATACTGCTGTATAATCTGACGATTTTAACTAATAAATTGTTTATAGCTCAAACGGATCAAAAGTTACAAAAAATGTGACTTGTGTTGCTGCAAAGTAGATGGCCCATTGCAAAGGTTGACTGGTCAACTTTCTCACTGCTGCACTTGTATGTTCCACTGGTACTAATAAGGAAAAATCTTTGCGGATACTGTTAGCATGTTTAAAAATGTCAAAATAATAAAGTATCAGAAAATTTACAGCACCACTAATAGCAGTATAGGGTGTCAGAGCACTTTACATCACGTATGATTGCTTATCTCAGTGTAGTATATGTGTGTAAATCACTGAATAGGAAATGTTACATAAGACAAAGGACTATAAGGTGTAGGAGTCACATGACAACCATACTAGTAGGCAGCATAGTTTAATAGTGATTGGTCTGGAGAAACACAAACTCAGAATTTAAAACGTAATACCATGGTTGGGGGTTCTCTTTAATAATCAGAATTGATTTCTACCCAAATGAACTCTTTTTTGCAACATTAGGATAATCAAAGACTGTGGAAAAACATAATGCTCTAATTTATACCTTGCAGTTTGCATGCAGCTCTTACATGACAGTTAATAGCTCACTGTTCTATGTTAGGATTTTAACTTATTAACTGCAAGTAACAATAGGGTCTCTCTGACAAAAGCAGTAACCTACTGACCTATTTACATTATGTGCACTTTGTGATCTGCATGGTACATGTTCTTAGCAGTGGGCACATTAATCCTCTGCGCTTCCTTTCCATGAGTCAAAACGTCCACTAGACAAAACACCATCTCTCTCTACTAAGGACATTAATCCCTGGAGTTATCATGACATTTTTATTGTTGCCAACAATTGTTGGAGGCCAGGAAGGAGACAGCAAGTGCTTTTAAAACCATATTATACTTGCAAACAGGACGCCCCCACCTGAAGTCAGTGCCACCCGCGGTCCATGCAGGTAACAGCGGTGGGGCCGGGTAGGGGGTTTCGAGGATGATGGTGAAGGAAAATTAATTATTTAATTTTCCTCGGCATCGTCCTTGAAATCCCCTTACCCGGCCCTCTGCCCCACTGCTGTTAGCTGCACGGATCGCGGGTGGTCAGCGCCTGGTGCGGTCGCACTGCCCTAGAGCCACCCTGCTCCAAGGGTCCTTTGACCTCCGTGACAGAGTCACTGTCACTCTATGGTGTGCTGCTTCATAGGCCTGCCTGCAAGACTGGAGGTGAACTTCAGAATAAATTGTGGCGGACAGGCCTTCAAGGTTAACCCACACATGCCACTGCTAGGGTCCACCTGCTGGTGCTAAGACACCAGGGCTTTTAAGATCTTGCGGGGCCTTCTAAGGTCTAGCATGGGAATGTGCTCCCTCAGCGGGAGTGGTCTGGTCATGAAGGCTGAACCTGGTTCCCCAGTTCCGAATTCCGCAGCTCTGACCATAGTGCCACATCCTCTCCCCCCCTGAACACCATACTGCCCAACTGAGAGAAACTTGCACTGCACTGACCCGCTATAAACACCTGGATGTGACTCAATTCAAATTACGCACTAGACAAGAGCAATATGCTGCCTAAAAAAAAAATGAACAACATCCTAGAAAAAGCAAACACTCATAGAGAAATGCAAGATTAAGTAAAGCACATGAAATGTAAGCAGGAACAACATGGTTACCTTTTTCTTTTTACACTCATTATTCAGAAATTAGTGAGTGCTTTTGCCCGAAAAGGTAAGGCCATGACTACAGGGACCAGAAGGGACCCGTTTCAATGCCCATTGCTTATATCCTTACAAAACGTAAGCAGTATGGTTTAAAAAGACCACATTCGTGAACACACAGCGGCTGTACACATTTTGTTTTCCAATTCACCCATCAAGTAGGTATTTCAGTACCTCCAGGAATAGTGCACTTTCCCACCAAGGGAAAACAATGTTGTTCAAAGAGAGACGAGAAAACAAAAGTAGCGCTTCACTGGCAAACACTGTAAAGTGGCGCTAATGTGTTTAGGTGTGAATAAATCAACCTGGCCACCTTGCAACCACTCTGTCTTGCTTTAGCTAGTTACTTTTCATATTTTGAATGTTTTAGTTCTCTCCACCCCGAGGCTGCACTTAGAAATTGAAAAAGTCAGAAAAAGAGGACGTTTCCAGCAAAAGTGTTTTTCTTTTTGGATCCATTTCACAGGGGAGCAAATAAACGAAAGCAGGAAAGAGAAAGTGATACCTGTTTCTAAAAGTCTCGGTTTTCACCATCCCACGCTGGCACCACGACGACGTTGCTCCTGTGCTGGAAAAGAGAAGGGAAATCCTGAGAGAAAATGGCTCTCTTAAAGGGTTTCCCTTCCTCCAACAACGCTCACCTGGCATGCCGTCGTGCCGTGGACGTCATGCCGTGACCTCCACTACTCAGTGAGGAAACTGAGCTCTCAATGCAGTCCAGAAAAAAAAAAAAAAAAAAAGAAAGGACTACCTTTGCCAGCCGCGAAAATAGAGCCCGATAGAGACCCGTTTCGAGGGCCCCAAAAAAAAAACTGCCGGTGCTCAGACCCGGACAGACCCGGCCCACTTAAAGCCCTGAATATACCATCATATGTGCTAATGAAGAAAAAGGAGGTTGGCAAGATAAAATATTTGTCTGCGATCACACAATTTGGTCATGTGGGGAAGCTGGGATTGATCCCAGAATTTCTGCTTTCACATTGTGCAATTCAGCCTCTAGATGCCTTCATCTTTCTTTCTCTCCTGTATTGCAATTAAGGTCACTATTTTGTCTTATTCTTTGCACATGAGCTTAGAGTTTGGTTAGCAGGCAGATGCACTATCACAGTTCAGTTCATTTTTGGCTTGAGGGTGCAAGAGGACCTGGAACTGAGCCAGAGCCAGGCATCCTGGCTCGAGGTTTCAGCAGCTTGCCCAACTCCAGAAAGAGGGAATCAGACTTTACAGCAGGTAAGGAGCTTTGAGGCAAAGCTGTGCCATCTAGGAGGGGCTGGGTGATGTCTGCTATGTGGCAGTGAGACAAGAGGGTTAACCATAGTTAAACCTTTCCAAAAAATGTTAAGGAAAATATCTTGTGCAAGTCATATGTGATCTAGGTGTTGCACCACGAGAAGCCCACTTTAATAATAAATGTACCCTTTTGTACGTATAAGGGAAATGCAATAATCTAATATATACCAGAAATGCTTTCGTATAATTATGCACATCTGCACACCAATTAAATCTCAATCACATTAAATGTGTGCCCCTGGCCGGATCCCATTGCATTGCCCATAGCCCCGCCCCCCTAGTACACATCTTAATTTGGTAAGTACCTGCACTTATTTTTTTCCATTTAAAGCACTGATACAGAAGGCATATACTGGCCGCTGTCAGCCCATACAGCCACAGGCACGGCAGTATGCACCTTATGTCCGAGATATTGAAGTGAACAATTTTTCCGTAACACTGACATTTAAAGCTGTAGCCATTTTGGAGAAAATCGACCCCCTCTGCCCTAAGTTTCGCTCTATTTAAAGTATTGATGTAGGAAGCCTCAGTCCCCCATCCTTCAAAATGTTAAGAAATAGCATTTTCTCTAGGTGCAGAGCCGAGAGGCGCCTCCATTATAAGATGTCACAATGGACAGAGCGATGGAAAGACGTCACTAGCCAGGTTGAAATGATTCTTGAGCTGCCTCGGATTGGCAAGGCGGGCACTCGGCCATAGGCCGACGGGCCTGTGGCTGAGGACAGTTTGCGGGCTGTTTTTTGGTGGATAATAAGCAGCCCCACCTGCCTGGGCCATCTGTCTCCACTGCAAGCACACAACGTCTAACCAGCATGATGTGTCCCACCCCTGGCTTCCTCCAGGTGCGACAGAGGCCTCAAGGAGCTGCTGATGGGAAGTCATTAGCACTTGGTTTGAAGGGGACTGGGGCAAGGGGCGGAGTGGTGGGAGTAGTTGGTGAGGGCCAGGGAACGAGCCCCCCAGTTTTTTTTCCCCTCACCGCCATGGAACAGGCAGGCATAAATTAGTCTATTTTGTTCTCCTTTGCCTGCCAGATATTAGTTACTGCAGTCAGTGGGGAGAGGTTGTGGCCTTAGCGACTTTGACAAACCAGTTTCAAGTCCCAGCGTCAGTTCAACATCCTGTGATTCTGGGCAAATTCCTATGTACAGAGTCTCAAACATGAATCCGACCTTTTGTAGTTATTTGATTCTCATGTAAACCTCTCTAATGCCTCTGGGCCAAGTTAGTGCCATATAAACCTGCATGTATGTGGAGGAAGTGGCACTTTTTTAATTTTGCATTTACACATTAGAAGCATTACCTTTGTAGGAACTTACACATGATGCTAGCACCAAGTAGAAAAAAAAGATGCACCTTTCACCATTCTGACCATTAAAAAACGTTTCTCAAGTATTATTAAAAAAAAAAAAAAAAAAAAATGCTGTGACTATCTTAAAAATCCAGGGTGAGTGTAAAAGGCAGCCTAGGTCTGGGGTGTGTCCTGTTTCCTGTGGAATGTAATCCAAACAGCCTCAGCAATCTACATTCACAGGATAAAAAAGCAATTGAGTTCCTAATATTTGTGATAATTTGAAGCTTCTAACATATTCTTTTCCATTAGAATGCTGATTTCCAATTTAAGTCCCCTTCACACGTTTCTTTAACAAATCTTTGGTTATATAATTTAATTACATTTTTGTGAAAATCTGAACATTTTATCTGAATAAAAGTATATATTTAATTTATTTTTTGGGAAATGAAATTAATGGTATGAACGAATATACGATGAACCAAAGTGAGAAGTGAAGTGCAAAGATTTACTTATAGGAAGATACCTCTAAAAAGATCCTTGGAGATGAGACATGGACCCACATCAGCAATATATAATTGTCCCCCCTCCCTTCATACCAGATTTTCTTAGCCAACATTTCACCAAATGTACTTTAAAATATATATATTGTGGCCCAAGATGGCTGAGCTCCGGAATACACATGGTAGCTGAGTACTCTGGCCATACTCTCGTTCTCCAGGGCCCTCGAAGCCACTTTAGGTCCAAGAACGGGCAGGGAATGCTCTCCCTTAGGTCTGCTAGATGATGCCACCTTGTGAGGTTTTCTTCCCCCTCCCCGTTGCAAACGGGAGAAGTACAACCTCTATGAACCTGGCCACATCAATATTGCATCATCAGCACTACTCGGCTTAGCAGTGATAATGTTGCCCAGAGTGGGTATAGCAGAGGGTCTCCTCTGCATCCCTGCTGATTTTAAAATGGACCCACACCTAGACATAAGAGACTGGCAGTATACTGGAACCCCACATCCGCACCTCCCAGTGACAGAAGAGCTCTATGCAGAAGGACTGAAAAAGGGCCTAAGAGTTAGGGGTGTCTCAGGGGAGAGTGATTGAATGTCACTGCATGACAGCTGATCTGGAGGCCTTGGCAAAACCGTCAAGACCCGCACTTAGAGAGGCCTGTAGCACTGCACTTACCATGCCTCCCAAAGAAACAAAAATAAAAGCAAGAAGGATCCATTTGACTTTTTCTCGTCTGCGACGCCCTCCGAGTAGGGAGTCTGTGATGGAGAGATGATGGACACAGCTATTGAGCCTGATGGTTGGAAGTCCACAAGGAATTTAATCCTGTAGGCCCTAAGAGACCTGCAGTGAGCCACATCAGATATCAAGAAGGCAACCACTTTAGAAACAAAAATTGCCTCATTGACCAGCATCTGCGCTAAACAGAGGGGACAATACAGGATAACAAGATAAGGATTGGCTAGTTGGAGATCTCAGTTATAGTGCTGCAGGATGATAAAAAGAAGCTCCGGGGATTCAAGGACTGTGCTGCTCCAGTTTTGGTTCACATGGAGTGAAAAATTGAATGTCTGGAAGACAAGATCTGTGCAGCCAGCATGCACCTTCTGGGAGTTTTGAGAAATCTGGTGATGAAATCATACAGACTAGAATCAAGATTAATTTGAACTCCAAGGACCTTCCTATGGAGGATGGCTTAGAGTTATAGTAAGGAAGGCATATTGAAACTCCACAAAGAAAATAAGGAGGTACTAAGGACTTCAGTGAAACTGTCATAGCAGAACTTGGAACCCCATAAGAAAAAAAAATATTTTCAGAAGGGCATCCAGTCACAAGACAACCACCATGAATGGCGATCTAATTTAGAACAGGAGACGGAGATTGCAGGCCATCAAGAAGGAGAAGCTTAAGTTGGACATGCAGGCATCTCTCTGGCATCCTGCCAAGATCACGTGATTCATGAGGGTAAATCTCATGTTTTCAAACAGATTCGAGCACCAGAGACCTTCTCACAAGCAAAGTAAAAGGAGTGGGGATAACTTTGGTGGGATATGAACTAGGCGCTGTTCCATTGGACTGGACCTGAGCTGCCGCTTAGATTGGCATGACTATCAATCCTGTAAGGGCAGAGATTGAGGGAATCCTTTCAGTTTGGGACTGAGTGGTATCCTGGTTTTGATTTTTTTTTTTTTTTTTTTTTTTTTTCCTGCCCTGCTTCTCCCCTGCGCTCCCACCTCTTCTCTATCTTAGTTGCCATGGCAGGGGGTCATAGTGAGAATACAGTGGTAGAACTCGTACATAACACATATTGTATTCCTTTACTTGAATTATATTCACCCCTCTGTGCTTTTGTGGAGCACTTGGTTTAGGTATACAGGGCGTTACAATCATAAAGTCGATGTATTCTGTAAGTGTTCATAGCAGAACTATAGCCCTTCGTCATGCCATGTGGAGGCAGGGAAATGCTGTGCCAAATTGATCACCCTATCAAGTCACTTTAACCTTGGCAGGTTCTACAGACCGAATTACTCCTGGTCATCCTAAGTTCTAACATCATCCACAATAAGGAGCATAAGAGGGAATTACCAATCAGGTCGCCCTCCACTCAAAACAAACAATATAACTAATAGACCTTATTGTACTCGGACACAAAAAACTTTTCAAAGATCCTGGGGACAGGCTATTAATATCTCTGCCCAAACGGTGGCTTCTAAAAACTGCCAATAGCGGGCAGGCCCGAGTGTCCAATTTTTAATGTTTGTCAGTCCACCCCACTTGTAACCCCGCTTGGTAGTGGATACAAGAAAAAGAGTGAAAGGTCAGAAAGTACCTCACGTAAGCATCACCAAGGGAGCTGCTGGTAGGTACTCACCAGTTTCCTCACGTTTTTCATCATTGGTGACTTTCGTGACCGTAAAAAATGAATAAAGTGTCAAGCTTATTTTAGGAGGTGAAGAAAAAGAAAAGATACAAAATGATATGTGGAAGAAGGGAAACAACCTTTAGAACGCATGCATTACATCGCATGCCATTAGATTGCGGTTTTTACAACGAAAGTCGTTACGACTTGCACTGGAGGGCGCTATAGGACAAGGAGTAGTTTAAATTACTATCCAACACCTTCCCTACTGTACGTAGGCTGGAGTTGGAATAGTAAATTAAACTACTCCTAAGTCCAGCGCCCTCCAACGCAAGTCGTTGTAATGACTTGCGTTGTTAAAACCGCAATCTAATGGCATGCGATGTAATGCATGCGTGGTATCGTCATACATCCGTGGAAGAAAGCTCAGAGTGCTTGTGTCACTAGACCCAGTGGTGAAAGAAAGGGTAAACTCGCTTCGCCAAGCTAAAAATGAGTTGTCACTCACTTGCAAATAAGTCTACTTTATTGGATGCCGTGAGCCCACTCAAGGTTAAAAAAAGAACAGCATGTTTCGGACCACTTCAATTAGGATTAGTGGTTTCTTCCTGTATTTCACTCCCATTTACCGAATTAAACAATTACATTTTTAACACTTGCTTCAACCAAAATGGACACAAACGTCCTTTTTGTATATGGGGGCAGTGCCTTAAACTTACTTGTCTTTTAAGCTTCGCATAATTACGAGTACTGGTACAAACTACTCCGCCCACCTCCCAGAATCTTTAAACTCCTGCGGTCTCCTGAGCTGCAGGGTGAAGCACATAGGTTATAGTTTTACCATAAGAGGTAAATATGAAGGAACCATGCTTGTTTACACAACAGCTTCCTTATCTTTAACACCTTTGTCTTTTTCTTTTACACAAGATGATCTATCATGGCTTCACAGGTTTTTAATTCTCTGCTTGGACGTTCGTGGTCCAACTTGGAACATACCCAATGCTCCAGCTTCTTTCTTCTGTATTCATGCCGCGGACTCCTTTCTCTGAGGTTGCCCTGCGCAATTTGTGCTTGCATTTGCTAGAGTGAGCTACACCTGTGGCACTATTCCCATTCCTTCTCAATGCTTTTGAATCTGCATCACCTATGGCTTTACATTGCTGGATTCAGTGCACTAGACAACATTCAGGGGTACACCACCAGGAAGCAGAAGAGACCCCATCTTACTCAGACGAGTGATCGTATATTTCTTTATAGTTACTTTTTACTTGCAAATGCTTTATCTACAAATATCTCTAGTGGTGCAGACTGAATCAATAACTTTATTTCGCAGTCCAACTCTAGATGACGCCATGCAGGGATCCACAAAGGTGGCAGTACTAGAACAAAGGTATCGCCTGTGTTGGTGGTACCCTTCCTTTTACCACTCACGACCTACATGCTGGCATCTAGAGCGATCTGATAGATTGCTTCAGTATCCTTCAAATTCTTTTCAAACAATTTTTTTTTTTTGCAGTTTATATTTTCTACCTCATCATTTCGTAATCATCTGACCTTCAGCCATGCCCAGAATCTAGGAGACATATGGTCATGTTAGATGCTCATACCATGTGTTTAGGGTGTCTGTGACTTGCCGATAATGCAATATGTGACCTTTTGCTATTGATGCACCCCAAACCATCAGTGAAAACAAGACTAAGCTATTTGTAACCTTGCACTGTCATGAAGTCTTTTTTTTTTTTTTTTTTTTGTCCTCCTCAGCCCAGGTCCACAAAAGGTAAGAGAAACCGTACTCCGGGGTCTCCCTAGATGTAGCACCTTCCGGAGCCCTTTCGTTGTTAGACCTAAGATGGGTCACTCTATACCATGCTTCTCGTACTCCGACCATAGGAAGCCTTGTTATCGACCAGACTCTCATGAAGTCTTACTCGTTCAAAGAGGACTTTTCACTAAATTCTGAAATCATAAAGATAAAAAGGCTAAGATACTGTTCTCCTTGAGCTACCGGTCCTAGAACTTGATGGTAATGTCGCGTAGATGCTAATGTCTGATTCTTGACCGTGATAAGGGCAGGTCATGGTACTTGAAAAAACCCAGAAGGACCAGGGTTGTTTTCTTGGCAGTTTCTCTTGTCTCGAGCAAATGGATCCGTTCACAAAAATTGTGCCACAAGTTGTAAGTAGTATTTTCAAGATAAAACCCCCAGCCACATCTACAGAATGCCTTCTTTGCAGTCGATTCTGGAACTGTGCTTTTAGTCACTCAATTTTAGCCCTTGCCTTCCTTCACTTGGGCGCAAGAGTCAAGGCAGTGGTTGATCTGTTATTTCAGGACTCCTTTTGGTCCAGAGCAATTTTTGGTGCCGTTCTCTTCAAACCTATAAGAGGCTGCTCCAGCGTTGCCAAAGTTCTTTCTGATGCAGACACTAGTTATATATACTTTGTTCTCAGGACAGTGAAAACGCAGTTTGCTATTTTTGTTTCCTGCAAATAAGCTTCCAGGCACAGATTGATTTTAAATACTTACAGAAGCACTTCAGATCCGGCTCAGCTGCATGTTGACTTTTGAGGCCGTAGCAGAAAGGGACGCAGACAGTGGCAGCAAAGCTGAACAGCACTTGTCCCCAGCTAATTCAGACATCTGCCTTCTGGATTGTCACAACGGCAGCAGGATTCACTACTTTCTTGACCTACACTTATTTACTGCTTCCTTTCTACAATAGACACCAGACAAGGGGTTTGGGGTAATTACAAATGCACCTATCTCAATGTCAAAAATGATGATATTTTACAATATTCAAGGGTGCAAAGAATCGGAGGCTCTATACCCCTTAAACCTCCTAGGATATAAATCCTATACATTTACAACAAAAACAGTGATTCAGCACTCCAACATATGAAGAGATCAATATAATTTACAAGTACAAGCAAAGTAAAAAAACATCAATTCAGCAGGTTCCGGTTTCTTTGTCTCTTTATTGAAAAAAAACCTCTTCTTAAAAACGACCGTAGCCATCGCGTTTCGACCAAAAGGTCTTCTTCAGGGCTACAAATAAGTGTACAATATATACATTAAAACTTAGACAAATGCACAAAATATTTACAGTTTAAAACAGGTGCTCGTAATTAACCCACAAAGAGTGAAAAACAATCCATATTTCCACAATTTATCACAAAGGGCAATATATACAGATATTTACATTAAAGCAGTATCCTTTTTAGATTTTTACCATATTTTACACAGTTTGATCCTGCTGAAAACTTTTACAAAAAGGGGGGACATTAACCACAAAGAATATTTCCATCCAAAAAACATTCACGTGGAATGGGGCAACTCATGTGGAGAAATTCATACATAATTATACATATACAACATAAGCAATAAGAGAAAAACTCGAGGTGCTATGAAATACATCAGCGATCCTTACCAATAACAATCACAGTAGTATAGCTTAGTCCATTAAAGTTTCTTTTTTTTCCTTTTTCCTTTTTCTCCTTTTTCCGGAGTTCAACTTGGTCCCTCACTCTAAATAGGAGTGCCAGTTGGACCTAAGTGAAGAAGGAAAGATAATGGACAAAACATTGCAAGTGCGCTAATATCCAACGCAAACTACCCAAAAGAGGAATAAATAGTTGGACATACCTCTTATTCCTTAAGTACACCAACAAAGTAAATATAGCTTGTTCAGTACTTCTTAGCGGACTATTCCAAATAATTCATTTCAGTGCGGACATGGGTTTTTAGTCCATGTCTATCTGCAATTCAAAAAAAGAATTGCGAATAAGGCAGAGATTTTTCAGGCTCATAAATGGTAAACAAAAGTGTCAAATGGCCATAAAGTCAAGGTCCAGTTATTATTCTATTGGGTAAATGCATGTTAATAACATAAGACCCCCCCTTCTCAATCCTATATAGAAGGGAAAGCTCAAATAACGGCATTGTCAATTTGCTGTTGCCCAATAAGTTACGTATGGATACTTGCTCTACGAATTTAACACATATGGGGTACCCATATCAAGACAGAGGCAAAAAAGGCTTGTTAAGACGGCCTGCATGAGGAGTATATTAAAATCTAGGTGCATGGCCAAAAGTCAGAGACACACGTAAAGAATATATCCAGTTAATTTAAGAGGACAGGCAGAATATTTGAGTGCATGACACAAACAAAAATACTGCATATTACGGCAGAGACAACCAGCCTTTTAACTTACAAAATAACCAAAAAGTCTTACACACCCATAATAAGTCAAAAAGGGTGCAAATCATAGCCCAAAAATGTACTCTTAGAGCACGATACCCCACATGAGAGATGCACACGAACATGGGTGAAGACAATCATCCAACATGTTAAGAGTCCTGTGGACTACTTGGTACCGTTATACCATAAACTGCCATAGAAGTGGTAGAGAGAGAAAACCCTCCCCTCCCAGACTTACTTGTAAGAACTGCTTCCTTTCTTTCCACTTTAGTTGAACAATTGTCTTGTTGAGCCACAGTGTGCGATTAGCTATTGAAACGAAGTCAAATCTGTTTACAGAAGTCCTTTTACAAGTGATCAAATGAAGCCTGGCTAAGGAAAAGTCATGCTCTGCTCTTGCTATGAATGGATAGGCAGACAATAAACATAGGCTTACTCCTATGCGTCAGAAGTGCAATTCAGCAGACATTACATCAGAGAATCGAGTACTTCAAACCTTGTCAGCCCGTGTTGAAACCAGGCCTCCAAACTGAGTATTCATGCATATTCATTCCTTTAGTCAAACTATCTACATCAGGCATTTCAGGACTTCCTGCTTCATGTTTCGTGACAAGATTCTTGCTGGCTCTTTGTGCATTATATAATGGGCCCCTTTTCTCTAATAGGTTACATGTTGAATGAATGCATACAAGCAAAACAAAATAGCCAGTCTGAGCACAGATGAGTCATCGTCCATATTGATGGGCATGGGCTTCATTTTTTGCAGACCTACCTAGATGTTAACTGTTTTCTATTGCAGTATGTCGGTGAGTTTTGCTTGTATTACTTTCAGTTGAGTAAGTCTCCAGCACGAAGGCAGGCAGTTTACTTGAAAGATTAAACAAAAAGAAAGAAATTGATTGCTCGTTCTGGCTCGTCAGTTCCACCCTCAATACAGGAAATCAGGTTGCCCTGTCCCACCAGATTTCTCAACTGCACGAACCCTAACAATACTTAATACCTTCAAGGGGCAGGAGGTGAGAGAAGGACATATGGAAGGAAACAGAGCTCCCGTTCATATTCCACATCTCCAACCCTAATTCTCTTTGGTTGGCTAACTTTGAAGGTATGCTAAACTCAAATGCCACGCTTTCTGATGGATTAGGGTAGAGAGTTCCTCAGACTTAAGGGGCCCTACATATATTTCAGTAAGAGTAATCCCTTCCATTCTCAAGAAACGGCCTTTCTGTGTAACCCTTCTGTTCCATGTCTTAAACCAACATCTTGATGAGAAAGTTGGCCTTGTTGATGAAAGGGGTTGTAGAGAAGGCTACCCTTCCTTCCACATTACTGCCAGCTCTAGATCTACCTCTGCTGGGAAGGAATTGTCTCCTGTATTTTACAGATGTACACTGCTGCCTTTAATAACACAACTGTAGTCTTTACTGATATTTTGACTTTTTCTGTGCTTGGTAGGCGCTAAGCAGGCATTCCTAGGATACAAGTCTACTGTTCATTTACATGGCATGTTGGTGCTCTTGTACCGTTTTTCTGATCTTTTATATAGGCTAGGCCCTTTTACTGTTCTTGAAGAGTGAGTTGCGTACATGCTTTGCTCAGGTAAATTTCTACTGAGATACAAAGAAGAAAGTGTGGGAGCAGCACAAGTCGATCTGAGTTCTGGATGTGTCTCCTTGCGCCCCTGATCTCAATTAAATCACCACTGGCATGTTGTGCCGAAGAAGTGATGTAGGAACTGATCAAAGTGCTGCAGTGGGTCTCCATGTCTCCGAATAGGCCACGTTACAACGCATGCGATACATCGCATGCCATTACAACACCGTCGTTACAACGACCGCGTTGTTACATCGCATACCATTACAACGCAAGTTGTTACAACGACTTGCTGTAGGGGGCGCTGGATGTTGGAATAGTATAATTTACTATTCCAACTCCAGTCTGTGCAACAGTAGGGAAGGTGTTGGATTTTAAATCCAACACCTTCTGCCCCTACAGCAAGTCGTTGTAACGACTTGCGTTGTAATGGTTTGCGATGTAACAACGCGGTCGTTGTAACGACTGCGTTTTAATGGCATGCGATGTATCGCATGCGATGTAAATGATGTTTCCTCCATGTCTCCTGATCGCTACTTAAAGCATCACCAGCATGGTGCACCATCCAGGGAAAGGGAGCAAGAGAACATGACCATGCGGTCTCAAAAGATTGCACCTGTGTGCGCCGAATCACTGAAGATGCAAAAATCACCAGTTCTGATGGGCAGACTGTTTCTTCGTTTAGGGGTTTTGCTTTGATCCTTTTTCACCACTGGAACCTGCAGCCACACCTGCTTCCAGTCATGTTCTGCACATAGTTCCTTATCAATATCAGAGGAACTTGAGGCCATTACACACTCACTCCAGAGTGAGGGCCTTGTGCTGGATACTGTGCTGCCTCTAGGCTAAGGTAACGTCCACATCTTTGAACTTGTGTTCAGCAGACTTTGGGACTCTTTTGGTCTCAGGAAAAGCTATGGTGGGAGTTGCCAGTGACTGGGGTGTTAAAGGGCTGGCTTACTGCCCACTGCCACAAGTCAGGTCATGCTAATCGCAGGTAAGCATGCTTCTATGAAATTATTTTAAGCCAGAGGCATTTTTGCTATTTTCATTGTAGTACCTGTTATAGAATACTCTGCACATTGGCATATTCCTTTGTGTGATCTTTTATTTTAGTTTAATTGAGTTCTTCTGTTTCTTAAAGGCATGCACTGAATTGGACAATCATTCTTCCCTTCTGTTTGGTAACTGTGAAGTCTCTATGCCCACAAAACTGCCTTCTTGTTTCTTGCACCTTACCCCGATAGGTGTGTGCTGAAAGAATGTTCTTGAAGTTTGTCTTGCCATATTAGATCAGGCCCAGGGACAGCAGTGGAATGGCCCCATCCACTATGGTTGTGGCACAGTAACCCCTTCTTGCCCCCGAACAGATTCTGACAACCTCTTCTGCAAATTTTTCAGAAAACCAAATGACAATGCAGGTAGAGACTTTGCATGTATTGGAGGACTAGGACTGGTTATGTTTTTTTGGACTTGTAGGATAGATGTTCTCATATATCTGCGCACAAAGGTATTTGTTTTTCAATCCACTATCCGTGTTATGTTTAACCTTCATCTTCAGAGTGCATTGCAAGATGATGACACTGGTAGTAGCTCAGCCAAGCAGACAGCAAATGCAGGTTTTGCAGCGTGAATCTTTTCTGGGTTCATATACTGTGCATGATTCCACCATCTAGTCGTTTGGTCTGGAATTTTTTTTTGTGGGCATTTACGAAAATCCATGTGGTGATGTGTTTGCCCCTCTGTGTGTGCCATCTTCAGATTCTTTTTTCCGCCTTTGGGTCTGGAAGCAGAATCGAAGTTCCAACAATCAGAAAATTGCATCAACTGTTTGTCAAAGAAAAAACTGCGGAAAGTGAAAGAAAGTTGATGGTGATGAAGAAGACAAAGCTTAGTGAAAACATCATTGGGACAGTTGCAGTCGAGGGGCTAGGTAGCACTAGACCAAGCGGTCAGCGAATGATCACATGGGGCCTGCTGAGGACCTGGAGAATTTGCTCTTTAGATTTTGTCTCTAGTGTCACCACAAGTTTGCGCAGAATAACATTCATAAAGTGTGCAGCTTGTTGTTGCTTAAAGACCGCAGAGAACTGCAAGGCCTGTCACAAATTTCAGCAGAAAACTTTGAAGGCTAGATCAAAATCAAGTTGGTCACACTATGCGACAGTGCAGTTGCAACAAAAAAAGAGATCGCACTCAGAGGCATCGGCTATCCAGCGAGGAAGAAGACGAAAACCCAGAGCAGGCAGAGCTCACCCAGGGAGTGGTCATTGACCTTGGAAAGCTCACTCACTCTTTTTCCCACCAGGTAATGGGGTTAAAGAAATAATGAAAAGGAGCATATAATCAAATATAGTACACTTATAGATTATAAACAATATCAAATTCATGCGATTTGAAACAAAATTAAAGTGCGGGGAGTCTTGAAATTTCTTTTCTTCATATAATCTTTATTTTCATTTCCAATCAGAAGCATAAAGCCCAGCCAACGCATTTCGTCCAATATATGGACTTCATCAGGGATGTGAATCAGATCACGAAGATCAGCAAAGCAATATACGAATGTGAAATCTTGAAAGCCAAGAATCTCGTGACGTCTTGTTAGTAATATATATCAAAGTTGGGAGCAGCTCATGTAAATCACCAAACAAGTTTAGTGATCTATATAAATATAATATATGCAGCGATATTCCAATCGCACCAATGCCTTCTGAATTTTCTAAGGATTATTGCCTTCTATCCATGCCGGTATCATATGAAGTCGTGCCCAAAGTACCGTCCGTCTGACTGGACACCACGGTCTAAATTAAACTGAAGCCACCCACCATCCATGTTATATTCTCTGTTTCACTTGTACTGACTGCTCCAACGAATCATTTTGAGGATAACAACTTTATTTTTAACCTCAATTTTAAAATTTCTACGCATTTACAGAACGTAAAAAATGTTAAATTTCAAATTTTGCTTCTTTTTTTATATGCACTTTATTAATCTATTAATACTATTCAATTTGCTAAGCAATTGCGGACCCCTGGGGGTCCCCGGATTGCCCTTTAAGAATCACTGCTTTACACCGAGGAAGGAGGCGACAAGAAATGGCTTTCTATGACTGGGATTGCACACAGGAAAAAGCACGGCAGGAGCCTGACACACTCACCTTTGTATCCCTTGAGACCTTCGCCGCCGGATGACCTAACAACCCACAGCTCATCGATAATGCAAGTTACAGACGCATACAGAGGCCAGCTCGAGGCAGAGGAGTCATTCATTCTGCCTCCTACAGATGCTCATGCTGAGCTAGAAAAGGAGCCTCTACCTTCTAATGCTCCCAACCATCTTGGACCAAAAAAGGAGGCTTTTAGAGAACCTGCTTCCCTGAAGGTCACCCCATGAATCAAGAAAAGTATAACCAATTGTTCTTCTGTTTATCTGGGGCTAACTCGGTCATCGTCTTAACAGCCAGGAACGAAGGGAACAACCCCATATCTACAGGCCCACCCTCAGACAGAGAAAGTAAGAAGGTGGAGATGGCTGATAGGAATATAGACTGTGGGGCCACAACCCAGTGGAGGTTTGCGAACCGAAGTGCTGTCCACCATCGATCTGGCCATCAACAATGGGAGGAAATTGAATACCTGATGCAGCACCTCCCAGAACAATATCAAAAGAGGGCAAAAGTGGTCATACAGGAATGCAAGATGATTTCAAATACTTGCCTGAAAGTGGTGCTTGACGCTGCGGACCCCGCAAGCAGGCAAATGTGCCCTGCTACAACATTAAGGAGGAATGCCTGTCTCGAGGTCAGAGGTACAAGCATCTGTGATTGACATGCCATTCACAGGGGCCATCTGTTTGGACCGGCAGTCAAAGAAGTCCTCCAACACATCAAAAAAGATGGGGCTGCAACAGCAATTGGGCATTGCAATTACAAAACACCTTTAAAAGAGGGCCGTTGTCGGCAAGAAGACCGACAAACAGGGTCACGTTTCAGACAAGCATGCCCCATTCAACATTGAGCCAACTGGGGGGCCCACAGGTGTCTACACCCCAATGGCAGCACCTCGCTGCACAACAACAACTTTTTCACAGCAGGGGATGAGGAAGAGGGTGAATCCTGAGAGGTTTGGGGACCTCAGGCAAGTGACTCACTCAAGTCTCCCCTCGCGAAGCACCGGGGAGGAAGGATAGGGGGATTCCTCAGGGAATCGAAGGCAATCACCTCGAACAGTTGGATAGTCAACATATTGCATCAGACTGACGGAGACCACCAAGGGTGCTAATGAAACTGAAAAGGCTCGGCCCTATAGAACTGTCTAGGCTTCAGCAAGAACTGTTATAAAATCAGGCCATAGAAAGAGTACCCAAAGACCAGATGAATGAGGGTGCTTACTCTGGATACTTCCTGGTGCCAAAACTGGATCACTCACTTAGATCAATACTGGACCTACGAATACTAAACAGCTATATAAAGAAACAAGGTACCAAAATGACCACACTCTGGGACGTAATACTGCTGCTCGAACAGCATGCCACGGGCGGAATGCATTGCCAGGTCAATTTTCTGAAAGTCCCCAAGATATCTGGGGAGAGGAGTTGGCCTAACGGCTAGGGTGGTCGATCTCGAATCTGGGGAACTGGGTTCGAGGCGGTCGATCTCGAATCTGGGGAACTGGGTTCGAGTCTCGGCAATGACGCTGAACATCCTGTGATTCTGGGCAAATCACTTAATCTCCCCTGTCTAACAAAAAAAAAAGAATGTGACCTCATGTAATGCAACTGGTGCTATGTAAAGCGCTCTGATACCCGATTCGGGTTAAGTTCGCGCTATATAAAACTCTCTAAAAAAAAATATATATATATATATCTTAAGCATATCCAGACAGCTGCGCTTTCTGGTAGGCAGTGACCTAAAAAGGGAGCAATGCTTGCCTTCCTAGCAAACGTCTCCATGCAGGAGATATGCAGCATCATGGTCCTCCATACATGCTTTCAACACTATTAAGTAGACCGCCAAGCCAGAGGAAAAGCACAGTTACAAAGCTTGGCTGTCTGGTCTGACTGAAATCCTTTTTAGAAGGAATGGATGGGGCCATTCTTGGGCATTGTGACCTAGCAGTAGTTGCGCAGTTTGTTGAAGGACGAGTGGTCCGTGCAAGCTTGCAGTGCAATTTTTAAAATATATTTAACATTTTAGTACAGCGCAACCTGCCCTGAAAAGGCATGAGCGCACTTAACAAAGAACATTAATGTTACAGTTGACACATTCTAAAGCTGGTGCATTGTAGAGATTAAAGATTAAGAAGATGGGGGGCGCTAGAGGGCGCACGGCAAGATGGCCGCACCCTAGTGTTGCTCTGCCCGGCTGAGCCACCATCCGTCTAAAATCCGCCTGAAATATCTACATCAACCCTGCCAAAACGTGCGATCCTGGAAGTGAGGCTCCGCTGCACGCATCGGTGATCCTGTGGTGCGGAGGGGAGTCCTGCGGCGGTTGATCGCTCGAGGTGCCGTGGCCCGGCGAGGTCGCGCAAGATGGCGGCCGCCATTTCACCGCGATTGTAAGAAGTGACCTGCTGTGCCCCTCCTCCGCGCACAGTGCCGGAGTGGCGACTGACGGCAGGCTAAGTGCTGCTGCTGCGGCGTGTGGGCTGGAGCCAAGCTCTGTGGCCCGGGACACGGCGTGACGGCGGAGCAGGAGAGGCCCTGTCCTGCCGAGGGAAGGTGCGTCGGCTGCTGAGTCCCCTTCACATCGGACCGGGTGCTGAAGATTACTGGTGACCCCCGCGGGGCCGGTCCTGGTGAGTGGGGTGCGACCCGGCTGGGGCCTGAGGCTGTAGCGGTGGGGGCGGGCCTCGGCTGGGTTTGCGGGCGGCGAGCTGGGGCGGGCACCCGGGTGCACGAATACCGCGCCTAATCTGAGCGGAGATTGAAGCGGACCTGTGTATCCTTGCTCTGGGGCCTGCATATGGCCTGCTCCGCGTTCGCAATGCGGCGGTCTTTCCCCGCGGTGATCCCTGAGGTCTGCGGCGGCAGCGTCACTGCGAGTGCACTCTATTAACCGGTGGACTCCCTGGGCCCAACGCTGCACCTGTCTAACGGACACTGCCTAAGAACTGTTGCGGCCTGCCTGCTTGCACTGCTGCGTGACTCTCCGGCCACACTTGTTGAGAGTAACATCGCGCCGCCTGGGGGGCCTGGTGATCGGGATCGCCTGCGGCTGGATGCCCCTCCGCTACATTGAGCGCGCCGACTAGTGTGGAGGTTCCTGGAGGAACGCGTGTGGCTGCTGGAGCTGAGGCTGTGGTATCTGTCGACTGGCGACCGGCGGAGCCCTCATTGCGGCGCTGCCACTGGTTGTAGTGGTCTATGCTAGACTCCTGCAGGGGAGCGCTACACAGCTTCTGCGAACCTTGAGGCCCTGCTATCTCCATTTTGGTGAGGTTGCCGGTCATAGACATTTGTCCATGAGGAGCTCATAGTAATCACGCTCATCTTCCACATAGTGTTGGGCGGGGAACTCGTATTGTGCTTTGGACCGACCATCTGTAGAGCCCTTGTGCCTGCTGTCCCTCTGCGGCTGTTGAGCACCATAACCGCGCCTGGTGTATAGGAAGCTGGGTGATCGCTGAGGCTGGGTGCTAGTGTGCTGGTGGCTAAACAACTACTCCGGGAGTGCGCTGCCTCTACAACTGATATCTGCGCAGAGTGGTTGTCATTCAGTTGGGTGCTGGCATATTTGGAGTTTGGGTGAGCACTGCCTGGTTAAAGGGGCAGGGGGTTGGCGATTAGTACCTCTGCTGGGTCTTGGCCCTGTTACTGACTTCGCACGACAGTACGCCACCCCTTCAACCTCTTTCATATCTCTGCATCCCTAGCCATAAGGGGCACCCCCGGCGCGGGAGGTCATGGGTCGTACGGATAAATCACAGCCTCGTCTCACCTTCGAGGCCCGCAAACCATCTAGAACTATGCAGAAAGCTGCATCGGACTCTGAGGCGGATGCCCAGGCGGACGCCCCCCCCCACCCTGGAGGCTACATTGCTGGCTATGCAGCGCAGCTTAGTCAATTGAGGGCACGATGGCTGCAGTTAACCACAGACTGGACCACGTCTTCTCAGCTTGAAAAACATAACGTTCGCATGGGGGAGGTGGAGCAAAGGGTGTCTGCTACGGAGGATGGCCTGGGGGAAGTTTCAGAAAAGGCACTCAATATGGAGAAAGTATTAGCCCTCATCCAGGCCAAAAATGAGGATTTAGAGGCACGGTCCCGGCGCAACAACATCAGAATTACTGGGCTGCCGGAATCCACAAATGTGGGGAAAATGGAGACCTTCATAGAACGCCTCATCACTGAAGTTTTTGGCGCAGAACACTTATCTAACCTGTTTGTTGTGGAGCGCGCCCACAGATCCCTTGCTGCCCGACCCGTCCCGGGGGCTCCTCCCCGCCCTGTAATAGCCAGTCTTTTGAATTATAGGGACCGTGATACCATTCTGAGGCTGGCAAGAGAGAAGGGAAATGTTGTACACCAGGGAAATTCACTGGCATTCTTCCCCGATTTCACGGTGGCTGTACAGGCGGCCAGGCGTAAATTTGGCGCTGTAAAAAAATTCCTGCAGACGGAAGAGGTCCCATATGCGATGCTGTATCCGGCCCGTTTGCGCATAGGCCCAGATGGGGACTGTAAAAAATTTTCTTCTCCAAAAGCAGCTCTGGAGCATGCCAAACTGTTAAAGAGGAGGAGGCACGAGGCCAGTATTGTCACTAACGAGACGGAGTAGCTGTGGGATGCAAACCATTGCACATGGATGGGTGCTATACCCACATCTGACTTTCAGGACCCTCTCCGCTGTGCTATGCAATAATGTGTTACTTGCAATGATTAATATATTCATGCCATGTTTTTTCTTGTAGAATGCATACCCTGGTTTTTGGATCTGTTCATATGCATGCACTCAGCTCTATGCAGCTTTTGCTCTGTCATAATGCTGGTCTCTCTCTGCAGGTTGCCCGGGACTCACTGCAGGTGCCCGCTCCGGCTCTGAGGAGCCATAGAATGGGGCGTCACTATGGAGGGGCCTAGCTGTCCCGACAGATACTGTACACTGTCTACTTATGTTGCATGCTGCTGATGTATTCTTATCCTGGCGTAATTTTAGACCTGTTCAGCCACCTCCTACTACGTGGGAGGCTAGTGGCACTCAGCGCCCCTGAAATAGGGAGTACCCCAAATGCATTGTGTTGGGGAAGGGGCGGGGATTCATGGGGATGGCTTTGGCAAGTTGGGGATGCTGAAGTGGGTGGGGGGTCGGGGGGGAGGTTTCAGGGTAGGCAGAATGGTATGGTAGCTGGGCTGGTTATCTACCGATCCGGTGGATCGTGGCGCTTTGGGCATGCTTTAAACGACTTATTGTTCATGTGCTCTGTTACGGGAAGCCCCGGACCATGAACAGTACAGTTAAGTTTCTTTCTTGGAACGTACGTGGCCTTAACTCACCTAAAAAAATAAGAGCAGTATTTGCCTACCTAGACCGTATGGGAGTGCAAATAGCCTTACTGCAGGAGACTCACTTAACCAAGGACTCCGCTATGAAAATAGGGACGCGCTGGGCGGGCACCAAAGTTGCGTCGTCCTACTCTACCTATTCTAGGGGTGTGTTAACCCTGGTGAAAAAAGGCGTTCCATTTACAGTGATTCGATCCGACGTGGATGAATGTGGGCGAGTGGCGATCCTATATGGGCGACTGGGCGGCGAAAATGTGTTGTTGGTGAATGTGTATGGCCCTAACACTGACGACCCCTCCTTCTATTCGGACGTGTGGCGTAGAATCTCTGCATTCCCTCCTGTTGCTAGCATTTGGGGGGGTGATTTTAACATTAGTTTGGACGCTACAATGGACAGAATGGGTAGTGTTGAGGCGCGACCCAAACAAGCTGCAGAGGTTCTGCTGGGTTTGCTGGACGCAGGTCATTTATGCGATATTTGGCTTAGCCGCCATCCTACTGACCGGGAGGGTACCTTCGTGTCTGCAGTTCATGGGTCCTGGTCCCGGATAGACCTGTGGCTAGTCTCGGAGCGGGTCTGCTCTTGGGTGGTTGGGGTGACGCATGAAGCCCGCACTCTGTCTGACCATTCTCCCGTGCTCCTCCAATTGCAGATTCCCGCCTGTGAACGTCCGCCCTTTGCGTGGAGGCTTCAGCCCTCTGAGCTCACTGATCCGGTATTCCGTCAGACAATTGCAGAAGCGATTACATACTTTTTTAAGGAAAACAAGGGTTCCGTGGATAGTGCGGGGCTGATGTGGGAGGCATTCAAGGTGACTATTCGTGGGACGTGTATAGGGGCACAATCCGGGGTGCTGCGAGATATTCGTCGGCGACTCCAACGCTTAGCTTCGGATATTTCTAAACTAGAACGCGAGTATGAATCTGACCCTACTACTACTAAACTGGCTGCAGTGCGGGACCTTGTCTCGGAGTATAATGCAACAGAAGACCAGGAGCTTCAACATTGCTCCCGCCGAAGAGTTGCCCGCTACTATGGCGAGGGAGGCCAGCCGGGCTGTTCTCTGGCCCAAAAACTAGCTGAGCCGCGCAGCCAGGACCTTATCACAGAATTGATAGATGAGAACGGGGTGGCTCACCACTCGATAACTGAGCTTTGCGAGATGGTGTTGCAGTTCTACACTCGACTATATGCCGCAAGGGATTCTCCATCGACCACTGAGATCGAAGCATATCTGGACGATGTTGCGTTGGGGTGGCTCTCTGGTTCGCACCGCGAATATCTCACGCAGCCGTTCGCTGTAGAAGATGTTCAGGAGGCCATAATGTCCCTTCCGACGTGTAAGGCTGCAGGCACCGATGGACTGCCTAGCGAATTCTATAAAGCTTATGCGTTGGACCTCGCCCCTAGACTTTTGGAAGTCTATGCGGAAGCTTACGAGACGGGGACGTTGCCGCCTTCCCTCCGGGAAGCTTTGCTTGTTACACTGCTGAAACCTGACAAGGCCCCCAATCTATGCGAGTCATATCGGCCCCTTTCAATTATTAATATAGACGCGAAGATTCTGGCAAAAATGATCGCCACTAGGATTCAACCATTGGTTCCTCTCCTGGTTCTACCGGATCAATCTGGGTTCATCACAGCGAGATCCACGGCTCATAACTTGCGCACGGTCTTTTCTACCTTACACTACTTCGACTCTGATTTTCAAGCAGTTGCTGTGCTGTTAGATGCAGCAAAGGCTTTCGACTCCCTACAATGGCCTTATATGTTCGAGGTGCTGACTAGGATGGGCTTCCCTCCGTTTTTTCTGCAATGGCTCAGGGTATTGTATAACTCTCCCGTGGCTCGGGTTCGGGTCAATGGCTGGGTGTTGTCATCGTTATCCATTCGGAGGGGCACGCGGCAGGGGTGCCCCCTATCTCCTATGCTGTTCTCGCTCGCCCTGGAGACCCTAGCATGCAAACTGCGTCAAAAACACGCGGCGGCTGCCTTGCGGTTTCGGCAGAGGCCGCTTGTGGTCTCCCTCTATGCGGATGACATGCTGCTTTATGTCCGTGAACCTGCGGTGTATCTACCTGCGGTTCTCCGGGAGTATGTAAAATTTGAGGGGTTCTCGGGTCTTGGGATCAACTGGTCTAAATCCGTAGTGTTTCCCCTTACAGCGAATACGAAAGAAGTGGAGATGGACTTTCCACTAACCTGGACGTCTGACCCTGTGAAATACCTTGGGGTCTGGCTCCACAGGAATCCGGAAGTGGTCATATCTGAGAACTATGGCCGCACGGTCACGCGCATCACTGAATTAGCTGAGAGGTGGGCACGCCTGCCCATTTCCTTGGCAGACAGGATAGCGGTTGTGAAAATGTCTTTTCTCCCCAAACTGCTTTACTTCTTTGTCAATATTCCTATAAAATTAAATGTGACAATGTTTCGTACTCTTCAGTCTTCCCTGCTGACGTTTGTCTGGGGAGGTAAGAAGCCTCGCTGTCGATGGGACCTACTGGTGCAGCCCTTTGAACGGGGCGGTTTTGAGGCCCCTGACCTTCGCTTATATTATCTGTGCGCACAGGCGCAATTCGCGCACTATTGGCACTTTCCCCAGCGTTTTCAGCCTCATGTGGCTATTGAATCAGATGCGGCTCTCCCCATGCCACTGCAGGCGGCAACCCTGTCGGGTGGTTCAGGAGGCCCGCGTACCGAAATAAACCCCGTACAGCGCACGGCGTGGGCTTGGAAAATGCTTGCGAAACGCGCTCAGTTACCCTATCTTTACGCGCCGCTGCTGCCCCTAGCATCCCACTCAGAGATCTCTGCGGCGCGGGAACCATCGGCCCTCCGGGAGTTGGCTCAGGCGGGTATCTCTCGGTTGGGTGATCTATACAAGAAGGGTCAATTCAAAACACTCCAGGAGGCACGGCATGGTACTGACCGGGGCTTTGTTTGGCTTCACAATGGTTAGAGTTCGACAAGCTATTCGGGCGGTTTATCCGGATTATCCCATGGAGCCCACTACTCTACGGGCATTGCAGGCGATGCTGTCGGGAGAGGGGCGCAAGGGGTTGATTACGAAACTCTATGATGCTTCTTTGCGCGAACGGGAACAGGTTGACCACCCCTCTTGTTTACGCTGGCAGGCAGCGTTAGGTACCACTATTGCACCGGAGGTCTGGACGGCGTGCTGCCAACTCACTGGTCGTCTTACGGCTAACTGTAATCTCCGTATTATTCACTTTAAATTCCTCCACCAGCTCTATTACACCCCTTCACAACTCTGTCGGTATGGCCTACGGGAGACTGCTAATTGTGTGCGCTGTGGAATGGCGGATGTTGACTTCTTGCATGTGGCCTGGCTGTGTGCGGGTATATTTTCTTTTTGGACGGCTGTGGTACAAATGCTCACTGATGTTGTGCTGGAGCCCGTGCCCTGCACTCCTGAAATATGCTTGCTTGGGTATGTCAAGCGTCTTAAACCCTGTAATAGGCGAATAGTTGCCGTTTCCACTTTATTTGCGAAACGGGCTGTTGCGCAATGCTGGGGTGCTAAAACTACTCCTACGGTAAAAAAATGGCTTCGGGATTTGATCTACTGCAGGGACCAGCTGCTGATTTACGAGGAGGAGTTGCCTGTTGCCTCTCGCCCCAAGGACTTCTGGGCCCCGCTTACAGCATATTTAATGTCCAGTCCAGACCTGCTGTGAATCTCCAATTGTTTCCATTCATTCTCTCTGTAGACCATTGAATTGCTTTGAGGAGCCCGCCGCACTGGTGTATGCCGTCCCTGCATGCAATTTTGTGTCACTTTAGGTGCTCCCCCATACCCGAAGTAGTGGGCCACATGAATACGTTAACTCATTTCCATCACGGCTATTGTCTTTTATATGACAGTGTATTATTGCGTAGGCATTGTCCGAATGTACCTGAACCCTGATTATATTCTGCCTGGGGGGGGGGGGTAGGTAATGTGGGGTTTGTTCGATTTGATTATTCTGTATCAAATTTGCATTTGATTGTACTTGTCTCTAATGAAACTAATAAACACACTAAAAAAAAAAAACATTAAGATTACAAACTAAGGAGAGTAAAGAACAAGCATTTGCAATGCAATAGGACTCGCATTTACGCAAGACCTATTGCATTGCAAACAGGAGTGCTCAGGGGGGCGAGAAGACACGAACAACGGGAGTGCGGGGGGGGCGAGAAGGCACGGTTGGGGGGGGGAGAGAAGGCACGGGAAGAAAATAGTGCTCACAATCTAAATAACACATACCGTGCAACACTCTAAGTAAAGGGGCCAGTAGCCATGGAAGGATACAAATGACGACATGGCCGTCATAAGGAGGGACTAACTAGCCTATAAACCAATCAGAAGGCAGCATTTAGGAAGGACAAAGACACAAGCCAATGAAAAAGATGGGCGGGGGAGTGGGCGGGGCTTCCCTCACGTAGTCAACTACCACAGATCAAACCCAGAGCAGCTCTTGCGCGCTGGCTCCGGGCTCGACCTTAAAAGGTAGATTTAATAAAGCAAACCTTAAGAAATCTGCATTAGTTCAAGTTAGAACGTTAAAAGTGGTGTTTTCATACTTTTCCTGAGCAAACGCTCTGTTCTTGGAGGTGGAACATGGGAATGCCAAAAGTTATTTGCAGGACTGGTGAAAGATTCTTTCAGCAAAGGGGTAACTTTAAATTTTGGGGGTGACAGCTTATGTTTGCCTTACTCTTCAGGTCCTATTGCTCACCTGACATAGTCAGAACATAACTTTAGATGTCTAGTTAGTCAGCCAGTGTAAAAATGGGTCGTATGAGTAAAGTGCAGGAGGCGAGGATCGAACTGAGGTTTTTGTGCAAGAGCTTCTGGGCCATGCCTTTTAATAATCCGATTCCATTAAAGAAGGTCTTTGACACAAGCAAAGGGATGGAATTTTTCTGTTTGAACGCTGTCCTCAGATAGTCATCTTGACAGGTCGGGTGTTGTTGCCTGCAGGTTGATTGCTTTGAAGATTCCTAAGAAATCGAGGTCCACTTTGTGTGTAGCTGCCGAAACCAGATGAATGGCTTAAAGGCTGGTCATCGTGGTTCCTTATATGAGGCTACCAAACACAGGTTGGATGATCCATAGGCTGGATGACCCACAGGCTACAGTGTCTTTCAAGGAGATCTTTCTGGACAGCGTACAAATGAATTACGCAAGGATAACTGTTTTTTCTAGGATGGTGGGACTTGTGAAACTCCCCTGCTCGCTGCACAGCTTTCTGTGTACAGCTGCACGGTGGGTGGAAAGGTTTTCATTGGTCAGACAGCGTATACCCAGGTATTTGTTACACATATGGATGCACAGCTCATCAGTACACACCGCCTCGCTTTGACTTCTTTATTGTGGCTTGTTGGCAGCATTGCCAAAGACCAGAGCTGAAATTGTCCCTGAAATCCACACTTGTTTGCAAACGATATGGATTTGCTTTTCTGGGTATGAAGGCAGAAATGAATACACCAACAACTAATACATGAAATTCAAATACTCCTTGCAATCTAACTTATTGGACGACAGTTGTCAGTCTTTAGATCAGACTTCTCCAACAAGCTGGTGAGCTACTGGTAGGTCTCCAGATATCTGTAAGTAGCACTCCTGCGTGCATCCCACCCTACAAAATCAGAATGACTTGATTGAAATAATATATGTGCAAAAATGTATTCAAGGCGAAAATCTGTGCATTTACAGAAGACATTAGCTGATGTATGAAGAAAATTGGTTGAATTTCCGTAATATTTTTAAAGCTGAATTTTGAGTGAGAAATCATGTGGGGAGACTTATTACTACTACTAATAATTTCATGCCAGGGGCACTGCAGGTGTGGCTGGCAAGGATTACCTAGATAGAGGCAATACAAACTGACAAAGCCTTTTTTTTATTCGGTCGAGCCTAGCGCAGCGCGCATGCGTTGCTCTATGGGGAGGCTTTTTGTAAGCACTCCAAACGTCCCACAGACTTCTCCGTGGGATTTAGTTAACTCCCACAGATTTCATTGGCCATAGCGTGTCTTTCAAAAAAGAAAGCACGCAAATGGCCGAAGGCGTGTTTGCCCCACCTTTTGTTGAAATGTTCCCTCCCATGGCCTATGGGTCTCGGGAGCGAGCAGCTGCGCGCATTGTCGCAGCTGCATTCCTTACATTCTTTGCAGTGCGCGCGCACCACTCGCGGTCTTCTAATGCCGGGCGGCACGAAATGCTTTTCTCCTGGCTGCTCTTGCAAGTATCTGCTGTTGCAGGCTGAAATCGCTTTTTAAATATTTGTTTACCAGCACCGCATATTCTTGCTGTTGCTGGCAGAAATCGCTTTTTAAATATTTGTTTACCAGCACCGCATATGCTTGCCATTCTCCCCTACCCTCATTCCTTGTTTGCTCTGTGCACCCCACTTCAGCCCCCCTCAAGTGAAGCATCCACCGGGCCCCGGCTCCTGCCGCCTGCTCTCTGTGCTCCAGGAGGGGGCGCCGCGCCGATCAGTCTTTAATTATTCGCACAGATGCCCCCGCTAAGCAGCACCGGGCGCTCCCCCTGACATTCAGACCTCTTTTGGGAGCTGTCTGTTTCTTGTTGCCACAACATGTATAGCGCTCTTTACCACGAGTATGATGACATCGTAGCGCTTTCTTCATCTGAGCGTTCTGTTGGTACGCTTCTGGGGTGTCTGCAGACAGCTGTGTATGGTTGGGTATGGTTGGTGAGTTGGTTAGTAGAGATTTCTTAAGTGTCTGGAGACTTCTGAGTGTAGAGGGAGGAAAGACGTGTGGCGCGGAGTGCAGGCGCGCCTCCCTACGCCCCTTCATCCTCACCTCTGCCTTCATTTGCATTTTCAGGTTGGTGTGAATTAAGTAGCCCCTCCCCCTCCGAGACAATCTGTGGCAGCAGCCGCCCCACCTCCCTCCGACGTCATCCTTTGCAGCGCCTTCCGAATCCCCTTTCTCAAGCGCGTGCATTCCCAAGGTGCAGACACGCCCTCCTCCCCTGGCCCATAGACTGCAGCAGTGCACTACAAGGGTTCGACAAGCACTGCCTTCGACATCGACTCAGGCAGGCCCTGCAGTGATGGGAGTGACCTCCCAGTCTAGGGTCACCATGTAATGGTGGCACTGCACCGATTGAGCATGGCTGTCCATGTAGTGTTGGGGCACACACTCATTGACTAAGAGTCACTGTAGTATTAGAAGCACACTCATTGGCTAACATTAACCGTTCAGTACTGCAGTGTCCACTACACCAGCCGAAATCCTTGCAGTTCCCACCAGTTAGTTGTTCACATCCTTCTGCCAATAAAATAATTGTCAATGAGTTATTAGAAACACTTAATATCGAGCGCACAAAGCAAGCTGTACTCCTGGCGTGCGTTGTATTAATGTTGGGTTGTACTGAAGCAAATCACCGCCAAGGTGGCTCTGGGCGATAGGAACAGAGATACCCCGCCATGATGCAGCATTGCTCGGTCGGTGTTATCAACCGCCTATGGTCGGGGTTGGGCCTGTTTGGTCTGGATCACCCTTCTAGAGTCCTATCCTCCCTGCTGCTGGCTGGAATATGCTTCTGTTGCCTGCACCCATTTAAATAGTTGGTCGTGTTCCATTGACCCCCGCTTCATTTCCCCCCCTCCTCATTTGCCCATCCTTTCCGCCTCCTCCGCTCTCCACTTCCCTGCTTTACCACCCCGATTGTTTGCCCCCACCCCCTCCTCCGCTGCTCTCTGGCTCCTGTTTGAGAAGTTATTCCTCCTTCCCCGCTCCACCGTACGTGCCAATCCCTGCAAATAAACGTGTGCCTCTCTTCACTTCTTGTAACGTGCTGCATGTCTAAATACTTAGAAGGTCCCAAAGGCGAGACCTATTGGCTATGCCAATGCTTGTTTTACATTACTGCTGGCAACCCTGCCTGATGCAGTGAGGTGGCCACTACTGGTAATCCTGCATGTGGTGGCCACTAATGTAATCTTGCCTGTGTTGCCCGTTATACTAATAATAACAGTAGCTCGCAATGATTTTCATTGAACATGAGTAGCTCTTATTACACAAAAGGTTGGAGACCCCTGCTTTAGATGGTCGTAACTTCAGCATACGAACATCAAGTATTGAACATCAATGCCCATTCACACACGTGGCAGTCAGCTAAAATGTTACATTTTTCCATAGCATTATATACATGCAGGTACCTTCTCAAGGCAATATTTGCACATAATATTTTATCAGGACTGATTTACTGCAGCAAACATCCACCGTCCTGGTTGGCAATGCAAGCTCTGTAAATCCTACAGTGAGCTGCCTATTGCAGCAGCAGCAGCCTTTATAAACATTACCGATGAACAGTCACGGGCATTGGAAGGGGCTTGTAACAGTGCCACCAATTGCAGGCCCAATCTGTGCTGTATGCTTTAGAAATGTTTTTTATTTTGCTGCAATCCAAAAAAAAAAAAAAGCTAAATCTGCGATTCCTTTTCATTCTGTGAATAGAGGTGTTTAATATGCAGCCAGTAGCAGTCTCTCGGCAACCTGCAGGTCACAGATTTCAGTCCTATTGGAGACCCACGCCTGTGTTAATTCTTCCGAAGTAAAGAAAATGAGTTCCCCCTGAATTCTGTAATAGGGACACCTGTTTACAGTATGTTGGTAAGCACAAGACTGTGTGAGGAACTGCCAAATAAATCCGTTTAAAGAAAGGTCTTATCTGCATCTTTGGTGTATACCTGGCTTTGAGTTGGGGATGGCTTAGTCATTTAGCTAGAAAATATTGAAGTCTTTAGAGTTGTGGGTGTAAAGAAGGGAAGCGACGCTCGTTTCATCTTGTGAAGGAAGAATTGTTCAGTGAAGGGGCTACACCTCCCCACCCTAAAACTGTGATTTATCCCACATCACAGGAACTGCAGATGCAGTGCTTGTGAGAAAGTTCAGGCTCGGCAGTGTCCGGGTTCTTATTCATGGCCCTAGGTGAGATTAAACACTGTAAATATCTTATATTGTCATGTAGCATTTGTAGAGCCTGTCATACACTTGGCGAGGCCTTGAAATGCTTATGGTAGCCCGGTAAAAGGGTACCCCATTTGTTGTGCCTAGTTAGTTGCGTGTGTCTTTATAGTATTACCAATGTAAAGCACGTTGTATGTTCATGTTTTAAATGGGTGCTTCAAGTGTGTAGCCGCAAACGTCTGGCTTCACATAAGTGTGGAATGAAGTAAAGAAGTCTAAGAAAGAATTTCACGTGCACATATAAGCCTTATTTTGGGTAGTTTGGTAAAAAGCTATCCAATTTGTCGTGCCTGGATGGTAGGGCGTTGATTCAATGACCAGAAGATTGCTTAATTCTTGGCCCTTTTTCCCTGGGGATACGTCATCAGAAGTTGGCGTCAGAGCAGAAAGCGTTTGATAATGCTCATGACTTGCCTTGTTGAGAGGTCAATGGATATGGAAAAAACGATTTCACTCTATTAGGTTATAAACTTTTACATTTATTGGGGGGTCTGCAGAGGAGAGTTTGAAGTTTGTTTGGAGTGGAAAGGGGCTTACTAATTTTCTTGGTTGATCTTGAAATGTGAATTAGCCTGAATTTTGCAGCTGTGCTATTACTATTTCTTATATGGAGTTCCATAATTAGTGTTTGTTCTGATTTAAATTGTTTCACCTGGTTATGAGCCTTAACACTCGTTAACGGGTAGCCATAGATGCCAGCAAAGGTTTTACTACTCCAACGCCACCTGTGATATGGGATGTACTCTATGGTGGATTGCTTCCTTGCCCATCGACCATGCTGAGTTGAGGTCAGTGTTTGCCATTTTATTTTGCAGTGTGTTGAGATGCGATTGAATACTCTGCTGTATGTATTTTCCGGTGCATACTTCTAACTGCAGATTTGTTACCTTGTTAATACCCCAGGCTCCAGACTGCATCTGGACAATTTTCTTCAGCAGTTCCCCTGCGGCGGTGTCTGATCCGACCCACTTGATATGGGCCACTATTGACCCCTACATAGTCCCCAACTCTTCCCACTGACATCATTTCCTTTCTTTCCACACCTTATGACGCAGGAGCTCACTCCCTTGAATTCTGTAAGGCCTGGCAGACTTTATGTTCTGAAATTTTTCCAGTGTGCAAGGGATATCTTCAGTGGCGGATAGCAGGGAACGGGGGTGGAGGTGAGGGGGGCACAAAATATAAATTAAAAAAAAACACTTACCTTCTCACAGCCGCCGTCTCGCCTCAACTTCGCTTCCTGACAAGTCCCGGAAGCAGGAAGCACACAGGCTCCCCTAAGCCAATTACAACGCTTCAGTTGCAGCGTTGAGTGATCTGAGCGCCGTGGTTCTTCGCTCAGGTGGGGACTCTGAGCCTGTGCATGTTCCCCACCAGGCTGCATTACAGCCTGGTGGGGAACATGCAAAGTGTGCATGACTGTTTGGCCGGCCCAGGACGACTGGCCAAACCATCATGTGCACTTAGTGTGCTCACCGCTCCTCCCCCTGTGACCCCAGCCCCGCCATGCCCTAACCCAGCCCCAAAAAATAGAATGATAATAGCGATGTTATCACTTTATTTTTCCATTTTTCTGCTCTGAGAGCAGTGGAGCAACGCTGTTCCGCCTTAGTGGAGGAGCCGCCCCTGGATATGTCCTCGTACCCCCAGGGTCCTGGCCCCGCCATAGTCATCACCTCTGCATGCTGACGTCAATTTCTTTCTTTCTGCATCTTACGATGCAGATCCGGAGCTCGCTCTGTTGAATTCTGTCAGAGGTCTGACACTTTATTTAAATTTTTTCCAGTGTGCAAGGGATGTCTCTCTCAACCGCCCCACCTCAGTCCCTTCCATGAATAATGGGGTTCAAACCCTGCCGGATTTACATAAGCAAATGTCAGTGATGTCTTTGGTGCTTGGCATCCTCACACGACTGTGTCAAGGGACACATTTATTCGGATGAATCCATTAGCAATCCGGCACTGCAAAGCCATGCGTCGCATTGCAGAACATCTGCGAAAGGCCCTGTCCTGTTCAAAGTCATGGGTGTGGTCTCGTTCCTGAGGCAAATCTCGCAACCTCTCTTCTCGATCGAAGTAATCGGGTAAGTGTAAACAGAAGTATAAGAAATCCAAGCACGGCTCCCCCTCGATCCAAAACTCGCAAGGAGTCCGTGCGGTGAATTTTCAGTACCCTGCCTTATTATTCTGGAGTGCCATTGTTCCTTAAGGGTACGAGGGCGCCTTGAGTTGGTCTACCACCAGAGGATTCCTCCCAGACATCGACTGTGCCCGTCGACCATACTTCAGGGTCGGCCAATGCCTACTCCTAGTCCCCAAACGGCACCACGAATGATGCCGGAGCCCTGACCATCAATGCCAGCACCAACGCCAGAGGTGGAGCCAATAGTCTGTCCAGACTCAGAAGGGCATCTAACACAACTTCCACCAAAGTCTCGTCCATCTCGCCCCACCCCCCAACCTAGCATATTTGGATTCAGAGACATTTCCACTATGTTATAATTTGCCTGACCCGGATGATGATGATAGTTCACAAGTTTATGCCAAAGTTATTTTTAGATCTCCAGAATCCCACTGGGCTCTACTCTGCAGACGCTGGTCTACACTGTCCCATTCCTGGCACACCACGGAAGAGTTGCCCTCCTTCGCAATAGTCTTCTGGAGGGCAGCAGAGATCCTTGACCTGCAGTTATCCACCAGTGAGGTTAAGGCAGATGAAATGTCCTCACAGAGGTCTTGCAGCCATGGCAGATATCACAGGAACCCCTTTTTCCTTTTAATGAGGCGGTCACTGACACCCGCCAGGGCGAAGCCAGGATCTTGCCCACTAGTTAACAGATAGAAAGCTAGGATACACAGACCTTCCCCAGGAGACCCTACCTTTCTCCTGAAACATCCCTCACCAGACTACCTGGTGGCCCAGGCCTTTACCAGCAAGCTCATCCCCAATGCGTTTCTGACCACCCAGCCAGATAGTGTCAAAGTGCATGGAGATGTTTGCAAAATGAATGTTCTCCTCTGGTACCCTTACCTTTCGTTCAGTCAACTCCAGCTGCATCCTAGGCCGCTAATTTGCATGTGTTGTGGCACATGATGGCCCAGATCTTGCCAGCAGTCACGAACGACCGCAGAACGAACCTCCAGCAGATCATACACAATGGGTAAGATGCAGAAAAATGTGATTCACTTGGGCCTGGACACTACTCATTGCTTGGGTATGGCAGTCTGGACCAGTACGGTGCTTCAATGCCAAGCTTGGATTCGCTCCACAGGGTTCTCGAGCGGTATACAACAATCTCGGATGGGCATGCCATATGATGGCTCGCGTCTCCTCAGAGGCAAGGCAGACTCAGCCTAGGAGCACTTCAAAGAGTGAAAGGCCACAGCGCACTCCAGGGACTGGCAATACCTACATCTCAGTTCCCACAACCATTTCACCCCTCACGAGGTTTCAGAAGAAGATTCCAGCAGAGGCCACGCTTGACCTTGCCTCTGCAGCATAAGACCTCTCAAACCTTTCGAAGCATAGGTCGAGGATCTGGCTGCCAGGGTTCAGGCCCACCGGAGCAACAAACTACCCAAATCCTAACTCCCCCTCCAAAGCTGCTACAAAACACCATTAATTTGCCCTCTGCAGCACAGTATCCCAGTACGAGGTCGAATCACCTTTTACCCTTACGAGTTTCAGAGCATCACAACAGAGTGATGTGTGCTCCACATATTCCAAAATGGATACACCGTCCCTTACCTCTCCATCCCTGTTGACATGCCTCTCTCTTCAAAATTGTAAGTAAATGCTTTATTGTATGATTAATTAAAATCTCACAACAATAAAAAAAGGACTTAAAATTTACAACCTAATAATTACCATTTAAAAGCTGCGATGTGGTTAGAATTGTGAATTGCAAAAACAACAATTGATGGACAGAATGCAGAACAATGTCGTACATTCACCCCAGTACAGAGATCTGGGCCTAAATCCATCGTTTTTTTGCTCGCCATTCCAGTTTGGACCCAGCCATATGCAAATCAGTCTTGACCCTGCGCCCAATGGGAACAGTCCAGCCCGAACTGCCAGGCCAGGTCCTCCCTGGACTGGAAAGAAGCATCCTAGGACCGGTTTCGGGCTTTCAGCCCTCATCAGCCAGGATAGCTTGACTCCAGTGGCATGGAGAGCACGGGACCCACGTCTGGGCATACCCGTCCCACTCGGGGTGACAAATGCAAAAACAACAGTTGATGGACAGAATGCAGAACAATGTCGTACATTCACCCCAGTACAGAGATCTGGGCCTAAATCCATCGTTTTTTTGCTCACCATGCCATTCCAGTTTGGACCCAGCCATATGCAAATCAGTCTTGACCCTGCGCCCCAGATCAGTTGACTGGGGGTGAGTGCTTGCAATGTTCAACACTCCGTCCATCATCCCCTTTGGTTTTGCTATGTTCGCCCTAAGTTGGCAGGGTATGCCCAGACGTGGGTCCCTTGCTCACTTTGCCACTGGATTCAAGATAGCCTGGCTGACGGCTGTAAGCCAGAAACCGGTCCCAGGATGCTGGTTTCCGGTCCAGGGAAGACATGGCTTGGCAGTTCGGGCTGGACTGTTCCCATGAGGCACAGGGTCAGACTGATTTGCATATGGCCATGTCTGAACTGGGGTGGCGGAGTGAGCTAAAGAATGATGATGGATTAAACCCAGATCAGTTGACTGGGGGTGAGTGCTTGCAATGTTCAACACTCCGTCCATCATCCCCTTTGGTTTTGCATTGTGAATTCACATTCACATAGTGCAGAAAGGACATAATGTGCAAAAGTAGCTCGAAGGTGCCAGTTATGAAGCAGCATGTCGAGTTTGACTGCCTCGTTGATGCCACCTAGTGGAGAGAGTAGGAGTGAATTTGCCAGGTTACACCTGAGGCATGGATAATATGACCACATTCGAGTTCAAGCCAATGTGCAACGTGCCTGAGGTGAAAAGGCGCAGCCAACCAAGGTGCAGAGTGCCGAGAGTGGAAGTACTTAACCAACACCTTTTCTAAAGGGTGGACCAGCCAAGGAGCGGCATGCCAAAAGTGCAACTGCTTAACCAACACCTTTTCTAAAGGGTGGACCAACCAAGGAGCGGCATGCCAAAAGTGCAACTGCTTAACCAACGCCTTTTTTACAGCCATAGTTTCACATCAATGCTTGTTGGGATGTTAAATACAAAGATGGTTTTAAAGTGCAGATATTACAGCTACATGTAAAATGCCGCCTTCAGTTTCATATCGGCCAACGTGACAATGAAAAAGAATAAGGTGCAAGACTAGATCTAAAGTGCAAACTCTGAATCAGCATATCGTTTCTTAACCAATCCTAGGAATTGCCTTGTTGATAGTTGTCACAAAGTTCTGACAATAAGTGGGATAACAGTGTTTTGAGTTCAGTCCAGAATGAAATGTGACTTGACATGGCTAATCCCAAATGGTAAGTTCTAGTGGTGAGTGGTAGCAAACTTCGTGTTGCATGCCCTTAGCCGTTCCTCTACTATGGAGTAATATTTTGCCATTCTTGCAGTTTCATTGGGACGTCACATGTATAAGCATAGGTGACAGCATCCCTTCAGGTTCATAGTTCATACTTTAAGAATAGTGGCTGCAGCAGGATGCTTCTTTCCGTTGTCAACGCGGGGCAGCAGCATAATAGATGGCAGAGGTACTCCATTTCATACGGACACAGACTGCAGCGTTGCTGCACCCCACTTTTGGACTTCCAGTGCACTTCAAATTCCCATAATGGTAGGGCCAACAGTCTCATATAGATTATATTTAAGACAGTCCTGCTCAAGGGGGCCTTCACGTAGGGCTGAAGAGCTGCGGCCTCATGTGATTGAAGCAAGCACGGAGCCTCCATGGAGCGTGAAGCTTCCTGCAAGTCGAGTGTTTTGGACAGCTGCCTCCCATGACATTTTAAGATGCATTTCAACTGCTGGTAGGCTACTGCGGTGTTAATGGAGAGTCCATAGTTCAGGGAGCTTAAATCCTTCTCCAGGTAACTTGACCAGGGACTTGACTCTGCTTTGAAAATGGCCTGTAGTGTACTTTTCATTGAACCATCTAAAGAAGAGGCAACTTGATAGTAATACTTTACAATAGCAGTTTTGCACTAAATTTCTTGGCTTACCAGGCCGAGCTCCATTCGCAGCAAGATCCATAGAAACCAAAAATGTTTCTATGGACCGCAGATTGGTAATACTCAAGGACTGTTGCTAAAATCCGAGGAAAGATGCCCATAATTTATGGCCGGGAGCAATTTAGCCCAAATAGCTGCAAAGATTCAGTCTGTGGTCGGACTGTGTAGGTGTCGATGGAGTTTTGCCAATGCAAATGTTGTTTTAGCTGCCTTTTCCCTTATTGCCCTGGACTGTAAGAATGGTTTACTTGTGTTGGACAGCCCAACGCCAGGGAAGTTATATTTGCTAGTTGTTGTGATGTTGAGTGGCCCAAGGTTCCATCTCTGTTGATATCTTTTTACTCTGCCCAAAAAAACATTCCTTGGTTTTTGCGGCATTCACTGTTAGGCAGTTCTTGATGTTGTGAGAGTAAAGTATGTTTGGGGGCCCTCTCCATCCCAATAGGGGTGTGATCGAGAATAACAAGATTGTCTATTGTATGATTGGAAGTTTTAGTGATCCAGTTTTTGGGGAGAACAAGTTCCCTTTGGCTAATGCCTGCCCTAGATCAGCAGTGTAAAGATTAAACACCAAGGATGCTATAACGCAACCCTGTTTTAAGCCTCTATTTGTATTTATTTTTGGTGAGGCGTGGGTTTGGGTCACTTTAACTAGGACCCAGGTGTCCGTGTATAGGGCAATTATTGCATTAAGCAGGTTGTTTGGTATCCCACACTCAGCTACCTTTGCCCATAAGATGTTGCGGTTTATGCCGTCAAAATCCACGCTGTTTTTACAAAGCATGCATATAATGGGCATGACCCTTTTTTTTGCAGCTTTAGTTGCCCGGAATGACATGGCAGTTACGTCCATAGTGGATGCTTTGGGCCGGAATCCTGTCTGATAGTATGGGATAATCTTATGTTCTGTTAACCCAGTCCTCCAGCTCATGGAGTAGAGCCTTTGTGAAGGCTTTCCCTTCAACATCCGGTAGCGCTATTAGCCTTTACTTTTCTGGCTTTGAGCTGTCACCCTTTTTGTGAAATAGATGCAGGAGGGAGCCCCTCCATGATGCATGAATGTTGGAGGACAAGATACAGTCTTGGAAGAGATTGTGCATTCATGTAGCCCAAAAGTCTGCATCATTCCTGAAGATGATCCAGGTAGACCATTAGGTCTAGGGGCGCCATCTTTGCGTAGTGTTTGGATTATGGTCTTTGTTGCCTTCGCTGTTAAATGAATCAGTTCCTCTATTCGAATGCTAAATTCTTTGGCTCCTTTGACATCCCAGGGAGGGGAGATGGGTCAAGACCTGTATACAGTGATATAACATGATTTGTCCTTTGTTCTGCTGAGATGGCGTTTACTGTGCGGGTTGTTTTATTGCCGAGGCGATTGATGTATTCCCAGAATTTCCTTGACATTGCAGGTGCTAACCGAGGGAATACCACCTTCCATTCCTTCTCTAGATGTTTTTGCTTGAGAGTCCAAAGTAATTTTTTATATTTTGTCCTTGCCTCACATAATTTTTTAGGTCTCGCCTAGCGACGCAGCGCATGCGGTGCTCGCCTTGGCGAGATCTATTGTAGTCGGTTTTTCGGCGGAAGGGGGACAGGAGATGTGCACGCGTACGGGTCATGTGTACACGTGCACATCTCCTGTCCCGTACGGGTCATGTGTACGCGTGCACATCTCCTGTCCCTCCTTGTCTCCTGCTCGCTCTGCCTGCGCGGACAGGAGATGTGCACGCGGAGTCTCGGAGACAGCTTTTTTTATTTAAAGGCGCGCACACAACTTACTCCGGAGTGCTGTTGTAAACATCGCTGTTCTTATCTGAACTGTTATTGTAGATTGTCGCTTCAGGAATCCGCCCTTAATGGTAGTTAAAGACTGAACCATTTTAGAACAATTTTAGACGAGTGTTCGTGTTTTAATTTTTTTATTTAAACGCATTCACTCGATTAGCTCCGAGAGTGCCATTGTAAACATTGCTGTTCTTATCTGGAGTATTACTGTAGTTTGCCGCTTCGTGACTCCGCCCTTACTGGTAGTTAAAGACTGAGACATTTTAAAAACAAGCATTTGCAATGCAATAGGTCTCGCATTTATGCGAGTTTAAGCTATTGGCATTGTAATGACAATGCCTTTTATTTATAGTTTTAAAAACCAAAACTAATACAAGTTAGTCATTTACAATGCCAATAGCTAAAACTCACGTAAATGCGAGACCTATTGCATTGCAAATGCTTGTTTTATTTGTGAGGACTCCTTTGTCTAAGTTCTGCCTTCCAACACACCCTTTTGCTTTGGAGGAGCGCTCTTTCATCTAACTGAGCTTTGTGTTGATGTTTTAAGGAGGTGTGGGGGTCAAGAGCTTTGTGTATATGCTTTATGGTGGTGGTTGATTTGTAGTTGGTTAGCCAGATACAAGTCGTCCACTGCCCCATGCTTCTACTCCAGTGGATTGATAATCAAGTGGCTCTGGATTTTGATGTTCCTTCACTTACTTATATTGCAATTCGCTGTTTAAACTCCATTTATTCCTTTTCCCTAATGGATTTGCTCCTGCACTCAGGATAAAACCAGCTGCTTGAACTGCCAAATGTGTGGTACAGTTTAAATTTATTTAAATGGTCAAAGGATCACTTTCTGAAGGACTGTGTACTTGAAAGTTTTTGAACTACCATATAATTGTGTGCTCCTAAAGAGGTAGTCCAAGGTGGAGATGTTCCTGAAAGTAAGCGGCCTTCCCCTGTCTAGTTCACTCTGTTGGTCGCATGTGTGGAGATTGAATTCATGGAAGCAAGCTTCTATGGTCATCTGATGGGCTTTTTTCTGGTGCCCCATGGACAGCCCCAAGTGTCTTGTTTTGAGGTCCCCAACCAGGATAACTTCATGATTGGGGTACTGATAGAGGACCGTTCAAACATGCTCGCAAAAATGGACAGCCTTCTTCCTTCCTGTGTTACATGGGTGATGTATGTATTTAGAAGAATTATGGAGGTATGCAGGCCACTTAGCGTGAGACTGAAGAGTTCAATTGCCTGCATGTTACTACAACCAGTTTTGATTTCCTTTATTTTGATTTGTAAGTTGAGGTTTACAAAGATCGAGAGGCCACCAGATATTCTTTCAAGGACTTTTTTTCTATGCGCTGCATTATGATTGCATAATACCCAGGGATTGTTGATGGCTTAGTTTCCAAAGTTTTCTGTAAACAAAGGTCACCTATGTTTAAAAACTCGTGGGCATCTTGATTTTGTAGGACTGTTAGTCTTCAAATGAGTTGAGCGCCCTTAATATGTTGCTCACATCCTTGGCATTGCGCCACATGGTTATGGTTGATTCTTTTGCACTGATATCAGATGGTATCTTAAAACGGAGGGCCACAAGATGATTGGAGCAGAGGTACGCCAATTATTGAATATTTTATAGAAGGCAAAGTATGTTTGCTCTGTTCAGGGAATCACAGCCTGCTCTTGAGGTGAACAGAGGTGTGAATATCAGCCGACCTGGATTTACAGAGTGTGGCTTCGAAAGATTTTGTGTCCTCAGCCCTAAGCAAGGTAAGCTTCATTAGGTTGTTCGTGGTGTCTGTCTGTTGGCCGGCCAGTTGTTCGATTATGAAGCCCAGCTCTCCTACGCCGTGGTCCCCCGCACCAGAAAGACCAGATCGGGAGGCCGCTCCTTCTCCTTCCTCGCGGCCAAAGCATGGAACGCCCTTCCGCTCCACCTCAGACAGACAACATCGCTCCCCATCTTTGCAAGAAACCTCAAAACCTGGCTCTTCGACAGACCCCCTCCTTGATGGATGGAACCTGCACCCCCCCCACCCCTAGCGCCTTGAGACCCTTACGGGTGAGTAGTCGCGCTTTAACAAACCCCTGATTGATTGATTGGATTTGGCTCTGTTTCGAGGCCTCCCTTCTGCTTTCATTATGCCCTGTGCCTGCGAGCACCCATGTTTGTCGGATGAAGCCCTTAGTTAATTGTGAGTCTACACAATCATTGATGCCAACCATCAGTGTTTGCTGATGGTTTGGGTGCTTCTGATGTTGTCTGGCCTCCCAGTGTTACTTTCTTTTTAGGACACCTTTGTGTGAAAAATTGGATGCCTCTTTTTTTAGTTGTGGCCTTATCTTGTCTGTCCTCCTCTGAATGTGCACTGTCCTGAGGGGCCTTAATGAAGCTATTTTCTTTCTTAATATGTGTTTTTGACATGTCAGTTTTCCTCAGCATTTTCTTTTCCCATCGAGTTAGGGGTCTTTGACAATTAGTTTCCGCTTGTGGCCACCGCATGTAATGTGTCTGTGGGAGACCTGTTCATGGAGGCAGATTCCTGCGTGGCTGATATGGCCGAGACAAAGGACCCATTTTGTGTGGTTGAGTCCTTCATCTCGTTCATTTGTGTCCTCGTTATCCTTGCTATATGATTGCACACCCTTATACCTACTGTTTTGCTGTTTCTTAGTTGTATTTGTGGAAGGAGGGATTTGCATGATTAAGTTGGGGCCTCCAGTAGAGTTCTCTATATCCAGAGAGTCATGTTCCGTATCTATTCTAGTGCTTTGGAGTAGCCCTGGATGTTTCAGTTGGTTCACTAGTGTGGAGAGAAGATCTGGAAGGGTGCAGAGTTTGTTCACTATTGCTTCGCAAGTACATGTCGCCTTCTTGCTCATGATCTCTGTAGTTTCTCTCGGGAAGATCACTCCCTCCGTGTGATTGGCGGTGTCTGTCACTGTATGACTGGATGTGTAGGCGTTCAACTTGCGGTCCAGATTGTCAATTGTTTTGTCTAGTGTGATCATTGTTTGCGCTAGAGTTGGTATAAGATATACCTGCACCTCTAGTTTATGCGGCTGCCATGTTGGGGCATTGACTGTGGCCAGAAGCGTGGTGTTTAAGGTTGTAAAGATCGATTCTCTGGATGAGAAGGGTTCACACTGGGTGTTTACCTGCATACTGACCAGGAAGTATTTGAAAATATTCGTCCTCTTAGTAGCTTCAAGAGGTGTAAACACACTTTCATCCCTTACTATGTTGATGTCTCCCTCCAGCAGAGCCACCTCAAATGAGATTTTCAAGTGCTTCTGGACTAAGTGCCTTGGGGGGGGGGGGTTCCTCCGTTTGTGTCAGTGGCCCGTATACTAATAAATTGTGGTGATACTGCATGTCCGGTGGCGTTGGATCCCCCCTGTTCCAGATTATCATAGTCCCTTTCCATGCAGCTCGATTTCTCAAGGAGAGCAAAATGGATTTGTGCCACTGTTACATTTTTTTTGCACAGTAGTATCCACTTCCTTGGTGCGTAATGCGTTTGTGTTGGTCATAATGCACCCCTTGTGTCCTGCTGACATGGTTGTTGGCTTGTGTAGTTGTGTCCCCAGCAAGGGAGTAGCGCCCTTCCCTATCCTTTACGTGAGGGCTCATTTTTGGGCAGCATCTAGTGCATAACGTGGTTTTGTCGCGTGTTGTGTCCTTGATGAGTGGCTTCTGGGTAGGTACAGGGGTTGTGGTTGAAAGGCCAGCTTCGTCAGGGTGACGTGCACCGGTATGAGGGCATGAGATGTGATGCGTGGGCTTGTGAAGTATTTGTCCAGAGTATTTTTCTGGGCATTGCCAGTTGATTTTGTGTGCACAGGTAGGCAGATGTTGTACCCCCTCACCACATGATTGGTTTCTTGTTTTTCTAGCAATTGCTTGTCTAGCGCTTGCTGCTGTGCAGTTAGACTGTTTGACGTTTCTCCGTGCCATGGCGGTGTGCTTACGATGCTCAAAAACCCTATGCAAAATTTTCCAATTTGAGGCAAAGACTGAGACAAAGTCTGAGTTTTGGTCTTTCCATTGGTCTCTTTGACGCAGGGTCCGCCGTGGCAGTGTGACTTCTGCTATGACTGTGGGTTTTCTTGGCATTTGGACCCCAAGCCCGCTGTAGGGCTTGGGGTCCACGCTAATCCGATAATCCTCTACACACAGGAGGTGCCTCAAACAGTCACCAGCAGATGCAAGAGCTGATCAGACAAGAACGTTGGCTGGGGCGAATTGGCAGAGGAGGGATGTAGGGCGGGGATGCAAACAGAGCCAGCGGGGTTAGTTTGGGGTTGAGGCAAACATAGAGAGGCAAACCAGATCAGTCTGATAAAAGCAACCGCGAGGACCGAGCTCTGGAGGGTTACTGGGCGCTGAGCACAGGAGGCTGGATGTTGGGGGCGCAATGAGTGGTGTCGACCACCGAGCGCAAGCCGCACCGCCCCAATGCCAGCAGCTTCCTCTCAACGGGAGGGGGGGGGGGGAGTAGTGCAACCTAGTGCGCCTACCACCTAACAACCACAGCCAGCGCCTCTCACCTCTGGGGCTGTCGTGGCCCCTCGTGCAACCTCACTGACGTGGCTCCTTGTACATGCCTCCTTGTTAGTGGCTTAAAGACTCCCTTCGTTGCTGGTGACAGGCTTCTGATAGTAGTGCTAGGGGGCGATGAGGGAGGGGGTGATGAGGGAGCTTGGAAACTTGACTCTCCCCCTCCACCTTTTCTCAATTATGACAACAGGAGACACTGCACTCATTGCCAGCAGTTTTGATGATTAAAAGAATAAAGCGTTTTTTGTGTTTTTAAGGAGGCGGTGCTTGTTCCACTGGTGCAGTTCAGAGCCTGAATGGGGTTGCTAGAACTGACCTGCTGGTGGAGAGGCATGTTGAGGCATAGGCACGGGCATCTGTAACACCCTGGTGGTCCAGGGTCTAATTGCTCCACGAGAGCAGGGAAAGCCAAGCAGAAAAACAAACAGGGGGGCAGGGCGGGAAGAGAAGCCAGGCACCACCCTCTCTACCTGTGGTGTGTTTTGCGGCCCGCGGACCGCCCAGGCACACCTCCCTAGGTGCCCTGAGTGCCTCCTCTGCAGATAAGATGAGCTGAGATGAGCCGGGGGAGAGTAAAGCTAAGTGCGGTTGTAACCGAAGCCCCCCAGTAAGGAGAACCCCGCTATCCGCTCGCGGCACAGCATCTGGCACGTCAGTAGATTTTGAGCAGTAGAGTTACGTGAACAGACCACCACATTCCTTTCTCACTACAATGCTTCAGTAAGGAGAAGTTCAAGATGGTCACCCTGGTCCAAGTTCTGTTTGCACTGGATCCAGGATCCTGGATTGTGTACTTGATCTTCAGCGTGCCTATTTTCACATCCCCGTTGTGCAGTCCTCCAGCTGTACCTGTGATGTCAGGTGGTCCACAAGCACTTTCAGGTCTCAATGCCTCCCTTTGGCCTTCACAGTGCACCTCAGTTTTTCACAAATGTGATGGTAGTGGTCACTGCCCACCTTCGGAATTTAGGAATGCCAGTCATCCTTACCTTGATGACTGACTGCTGAAAGCAGGTTCACCCCAGTCGTTGACTACCACCTCCAGGCAGCGGCCAACCTATTGACATCACTAGTGTTTTCCATCAACGTCCCAAAGTCACACCTGAATTATTTACAGAGGCTCCCCTTTATTAGAGCCACCCTGGATTTGGTGCTCTTCCGGTTCTTCCCTCCTCAATAAGTCCAGGACATTCGGGCTATGATTCTGATGTTTCAACTTCTGCTTAATTGTCATTGAGAGCGGCTCTGAGGCTTCTTGGCCTCCTGCTTCCTGCTTGTGGACCATGCTAACTGGCACATGCAGGCTCTGGGATGGGATTTGAAGTCTCGAGGGTCTAGCACAAAGGTACCTGTCTGATTCCATCCAGTTGTCTGAGATTGCAAAGGATCTGCAGTGGTGGCTGCTGCACTGCAATTGGACTAGTGGCAGACCCTATCCCTACCCCACTGAGTGCTAACAGTCATGACAAATGCCCCATTACTGGATTTGGGTGATCATCTGGGAGAAGTGGAGATCTGAGGCCTCTAGTATCTGGCGGAAACTCGCCTCCACATAAACTTGTTGGAGTTACCGGCGATTCACTTGGCACTGAAAGCTTTCATCTCGTCCATCAAGGGAGAATGGGCTCAAGATCTTATGGACAATACCACCACCATGTGGTACTGCAACAAACAGGGCAGGAAGGGGTCGTGGGTAGTGAGCGTTGAGGACCTGCGCCTCTGGAAATGGCTGAGACATCAGGGCATTTCTTCTGTACTACACCTGACAGGATGTTTAAAAGCTAGAGCGAACAAACTCAGCCCATGTTGCCTAGTGGATCACAAATGGCGTCTGCACTCAGAGGTGGCATAGGGCACCTGCCAACATTGGGAAGAACCCCAGCTTGATCTTTTCGCCATTGCTGAGAACGCTCAGTTCCCAAAATTTTGCGCATTGGAGTTCTGAAGGCAGTTCACGCTGGAAGACTCCTTTCATTCAGATTTCAGCTTGGGACTCCTGTAAACCTGCCCATCTCTACCCCTTTCTCCCAAATGTCCGAAGGAGATTATTAACGATGTGCCAAAGTCATCTTAGTGGCTCCACATTGCATGAGGAGATTTGTGGTACCCAGAAATTCTTGTTATGAGCATCTGTCCTCTGATCCAGCTGCTACCTCGAGGGGGGGGGGGCCTCCTGTAGCAACAGCAGTGTACAATCCTTCACCCGAGCCTGCAGTACCTACACCACCAAGCTTGGCGATTGAGCGACGACAGTTCAAAGCTTTTGTTCGCCCTTCTGAAGTAGTGTGTCCTCTAGGCAGCCAGGCGTCCCTCACCTATGCTGGACACAGAGAAGTTTGTCTAATGTTCTTCCCGACATATTCAATCTTTACAGGCAAAGTTGTCTTTCCTATTATTCTTTTGTTTATCCTTAGCCCTAAGTGGTCTTGCTGGACGACGGCTAAAGTTATCTTATCGGCTTTTGCAGCATTTTTGCGTTTACCCAATCAGCCATTGTTAATCAAATCATCTGTTGCGATGCCTTTTCTAAATGGGCTGCCCTATGTTCCCACCAACATTTGTGATGCCTCATTGGTACCTTAAGCCGATTCTCATATGCACTTCATTTGAGCTATTACGCTGCTACCATCTCAGTGCTCGCCTAAAAGACCACGTTCCTCATAGCGATAACGTTAGTTTGTTGTGTGTGTAAACTACAAGCCCGATCTGTCCAGCAACGTATAACACCACCTTTCCGGACAAGCTAGTGCTCTGGATTAAATCTGCATTTCTCCCACACGTTGTCACTCCTTTCCATATAGGACAGCCCATTACCCTGCCAGCTTTCTTCACCCTTGCTCATCCATCTTAAAAGGAAGAGAAACTTCATCGCCTAGACGAAAAGACAGTGCTGAGCTTTTCATTGATTTTACCAAGGAGCATCGGGTGGGAGATCAGCTCTTTATGGGGTTCTCTGGAGCCAAGAAGGCAAAAGCTGTGCAAAAAAATTCACCTCTAGACTGATTGTCCTGTGTATCAAAATTTACTACGGATTACCCAAGGAACACCATCTGGAAGGCCTATACGCTCACTCTACCAGAGCAAAGGATACTACCACTGCTCTAGTGTGTGGTATTCTTGTCTTGGATATCTGCCAGGCTGCTATGTGGGTGTCAGTTCACACGTTGACAAAATACTGCTGCCTCGATAGCCAGGTCAGGTCGAGGTATTTTCCTTGATCTGTCCTGCATGATTTCCAAGTCCAAGTAGATTCCACTACCCACCACCTGGGGAGGTACTGCTTTGGTATCTATTCACAAAGTAAGTGAGGAATTTGCAGTTAGAAGTCTCTAGCAGAAGAACAAAGTTACTTACCTTTAGTAATGCTCTATCTGGTATTTACTGCAGATTCCCCACTGACCCACCCTCCTCCCCGTTCTGTGGAATGGACTTTTATTGCCAGTGCTAATAAGTTTCCATACTAGAGATCTGCATGCTGTCCCGATTTGATTACTAAGGCTCTGTTTCTGACAATGCCCACAGATATCAGAAACAAACTGACAGTGCTTTGAGGCAGGACGGATCTACGGCGGAGCTGCACTATTGCAGCTACTGACGCGCTAGGGAATTACTGAAGAATATTCTCCAGATCCAGCCTTTTGCCTTTGGGGTATTCACAAGGGGAGAAATCTGCAAGTAGATAAAAGTATCCACCAGAAAGTGTTATTGCAGGTAAGTAACTTGTTCGTTATGTGGAACTGATCTTGGGAGAGGGGCTTGAATTATCAAGGTGCATAACATAATTTCCATGTCTAACGCCTCCGATTTACCACTGATAAGATCCTCCATTTTGTCATTCACTTTTATTCTACCACTTCCTCCTTGCTTGTTGTGGGTCCAGTCTGTCCCACACATTGACCTATTTCATTCTTCCATCTCTTCGTTTTCTTTATCACTTTCTAATTTATCTACAGTTTCCTCCCGTTTTCCTCACCCTCTTGCTGTTTCTCACTTTCTCCTTTGCTCTGCCTGAATGCGTCTAACAGTCTTGTGCTTTTAATATCTTACTCTAGTGCTTTGTTCATCTTTTATTACTTTTCTCCCTCGCCCTACTTTCAGTCAAAGATGGTGTATACAGTTGCTGCCATAGGAGATTCTAGTTTACTCTTGCACTGCTCAAGCTATTAACTCTGTTTAGCCCCTCTCTGCTCTTTTAACTACCTTTTGTTCCTTCGCCTTTCTTGCAAGTGTTACAAGTAAGCTATAGCCTAGTCTTCGTTCTGACTTAGTTATTTGGAGTGTTCCTGAACATTTTGTTGAAAATGTTTCCATGTGGTTTTCTCATGCTGCTGTCTTATGTTACTGGTGATACTTTGTTTTTTGGTCTTGGACGGTTCATGGTATTCATCTGAAACTACAGAATGCTATAAGTTCACAACTTGCTGCATTGCACTATCCTTATTTTGCAGTAGTCTTATTTTGATACTTTATATTTCAAGTTCCTCCACTCCAATGTTTTCGAGGCTGAGGTTGGTTAATTATTTGCAGACAGTTGGAAATAAATGCACACGTTTTATAGCTATCTTACATTTCTAGTGTTTTGACTTGACCATAGGCTGGCAACGTTGGTGCCTGTTTGTAAGGTATTTTCAGGTTCTTCCAGACCTCTGCCAACACAGCTACCAGAAGAGTAATTGATTACCTGTCCCATATTTTATGGCAAGACAAGGAGGCCAATATTATGCATAGTTCCTTTATTGCACTCATACACAGCAGCAACATAAGAACACTAAATTAGAATCGGAACATTAAACATTCTACAACTTCCTTGAACATGCATATAAGCCTAGAACCTGCAGCCATCTTCCTTCTTAGTTGCCGCTCATAGACACAGATAAGTACAACCTCCAGGTTTATTTAACTTGTATGTATGAGAGGTTTATGGTTTTTTCATTTACAGTTTATGGAAATAAGAATATGCAGTACAAATGAGGATGGTATTGCTATATGGTATTTATTTCATTATAAACTTTAGCTTTGTTAGTTTTTTTTTTTAGTAGTCAGGTTAACAATGTTTGTAGGAATGTAACTTGAGGCTTACTTTATTTTTGTGGGGTGCAGACGTTAATTTCAGCTCAAGTTGAGCTTGTCAATTTGATTCACTCGCACGGTGTTCAGCCAGTGCCGTGTGTTGAGATGTCTGAGCACAACTCGTTCAGTTTGAATGTGAGCGTTACTTAAAGCATATTTGAGTTAATGGAAAGCACTCGCATGGCTTGAGCCGGCAGTCGGTGCAATCGCGACTCATTTGGAGTCGGTGGGCGAGTGCGACTTGTTGAAAAGATTAAAGTATATTTCACGCGCAGGGAAGATTCGCCGGGCAGATGAAAGATTGCTTGGAAGTGTTAGTGAGCGGCTATGTTTGCACTACTGTCAAACACATAGAGCAGTTCTGAGCTAATTAGGTTGGCGTACACGTACGTGCGGCAGACATTTTAGGTGTGTGGGAAACAAGGCATATATTAGCATTGAAAGGGGGAATCTATTTTTTGGGGAATAAGTAAAATGACATGAGGCGGTTGTTGCGACTCACTGCATTTGTTCAAGGCATCAGTGGAGGTAAAGAATAAGTTTGCTGTGGCAGAAAATATACTTTTACGGAAGAATTATGTAGCAAGCGGAGGAACAAAGTTTAGATTTGGATATTAAAGTAAGGAGTTAGGTGGCTAATATATTTGTTGATTTGGCTGACAGATTAGATAAAAAAATTGATGATTGTGTGGAATAACACATTATGTAGAGGGAAGTCACAGGAAGTGGTGGAAGATTAGAGATATTTGTCAGTTGATTCAAAAGCAGGTATCTCGTGCAGTTGGCCAAAAGAGATTCCAAAAGAGAAAGCAAATTGAAGTGCAGAAAGATAAAAATGCAAAAGGTTGTGAGCGTAAGACTCCAGAAGAAGGGGTTGAAAGTTTTCTGATAAGGGAAAAAAGTGGTAATGCTAAAAGGCAAAAGGAAAAAATCACAATGCAGTAGCCTGTGATGAAACATCAAGCAGTGGTGATCTTAAGTTAAGCTGTTCATCTGATTTAGATGAAACGGAGGAGTGTGTTAAACCCCAAAAAAGTAAAGTTGACCAAGCTGGAATGAAATTTGATGTGCGATTTTTGTGGATCCGCTAGGAGAAGAGACGTTTGATCTGCTTTTGATGCAGCATCTACTATCACCACAATGGATGCCTATTGAGCATGTGGCTTGTTATATAACATATTGGTTAAGGCCGAAGATACCAAAGGAGGTATGGACAGAACTGAAACCAGAGTGTCCAAGACCTACTTTAGAATCAAAGGTGGCATTTACGCCAGAATTGGATCCTAAGATGTTGAAGTTTTTGAATTAGTTTGGCCGTGACCCTAGTGTTGGATAAAGGACTTCAGTGATGCCAGGATAGACTTTTGGGCGTGTGGAGTCCATTGTCAAAAGTGTTTGATTTGTGTGACGGGGCGTATATTAATAATACAGGAGTTGATGTTGTGGAGATGCGCCAATGGGTACAAAGATCTGTATGTCTATTGGGAAATTCAAATGCCGCCCTGTGTATGGAGCGGAGGAAGAGCACATTAATGAAAATTGACCCAAAATAATCTGAATTGGCCAGCAAGGAATTTGGGGTTGAGTGTAATTGTATGCTTTTCGGAGATGAATTTGTTAAGGACATGTCCAGGTATGTGGGCACCTTTAATTAGATTCAAAAGGCACAGTAAAGACATGCGAGGTTTATGGAGAGGCCTGGAGAATGTGGGGTCGATTCTTTGGCCGTGGACAAAGTATTACTCGTGGATGCTTTACAGGAGGATTTAGACCCTATGGATATAAGACAGAGCAAAATTATTTTTACCCTCAGACTCGAGGAAGCTGGAGTGAAAGGAGATCAAGAGGAGGAGCAGGTATGTCAAAAGCAAGTATTCATGTACAGCTGAGCGCCAGACTAGCACAGTTTGTCACATTGGAAGGAAATTACAAAGGATCTTTGGGTGTTGAGAACAGTGCATGGATATCAAATATATTTTATAGCTACACCAGTGCAGGACAGATGCCCAAAGGTTCTAAGGTTTTCAAAGAAAATAGAAAAGCTGGTAATGCAGGAAGTGCGAGCTCTTTGGGAGAAAGGAGCAATAGAAAAAGCAAAGTATTGTCCAGGGAGTTTTGCATGCAACATATTTCTAGTGGAAAAAAGGACAAACGTATGAGACCAGTCATAAATCAAAGGGAATTAAACAATTCGGTGTATTGCAATCACTTCAAGATGGAAAGCATTCATATGTTGCAAGAACTTTCAAGTAAAGGAGATTGGCTAACCAGGTTGGATTTAAAGGATGCTTATTTGACCATTACAGTATGCCTAGATCACAGGGACTTGTTTCAGTGGCAGGGAGTACGATGGTGTTTCAAGAGCCTTCCATTCGGGCTACCCTCGGTACCTTGGTGTTTTACAAAGGTCATGAGACAAGTGATGGCTTGGTTAAGGTCAAGAGGGGTACGTCAAATAGTATATATGGGCAATGTTCTGATCATAAACAACAGTTGATGGACAGAATGCAGAACAATGTCATACATTCACCCCAGTACAGAGATCTGGGCCTAAATCCATCGTTTTTTTGCTCACCATGCCATTCCAGTTTGAACCCAGCCATATGCAAATCAGTCTTGACCCTGTGCCTCATGGGAACAGTCCAGCCCGAACTGCCAAGCCAGGTCCTCCCTGGACTGTAAACAAGCATCCTAGGACCGGTTTCGGGGTTTCACCCCTCTTCAGCCAGGATAGCTTGATTCCAGTGGCATGGAGAGCACGGGACCCACGTCTGGGCATACCCGTCCCACTCGGGGTGACAAATGCAAAAACAACAGTTGATGGACAGAATGCAGAACAATGTCATACATTCACCCCAGTACAGAGATCTGGGCCTAAATCCATCGTTTTTTTGCTCACCATGCCATTCCGTCCATCATCTTGTGTGTTTTGCATTTCGCCCTAAGTGGGAAGGGTATGCCCAGACGTGGGTCCCGTGCTCACTACGCCACTGGAGTCCAGCTATCCTGGCTGATGAAGGCTGATAGCCTGAAACCGGTCCTAGGATGCTTGATTCCGGTCCAGGGAAGACATGGCTTGGCAGTTCGGTCTGGACTGTTCCCATGAGGCACAGGGTCAAGACTGATTTGCATATGGCTGTCTGAACTGGGGTGGCGTGGTGAAGCAAAAATAACGATGGATTAAACCCAGATCTGTGACTGGGGGTGAATGTTTGCCAATGTGCAGCATTCCGTCCATCATCTTGTGTGTTTTGCATTTCGCCATAAGTGGGAAGGGTATGCCCAGACGTGGGTCCCGTGCTCACTACGCCACTGGAGTCGAGCTATCCTGGCTGATGAAGGCTGATAGCCTGAAACCGGTCCTAGGATGCTTGATTCCGGTCCAGGGAAGACATGGCTTGGCAGTTCGGTCTGGACTGTTCCCATGAGGCACAGGGTCAAGACTGATTTGCATATGGCTATGTCTGAACTGGGGTGGCGTGGTGAAGCAAAATAACGATGGATTAAACCCAGATCTGTGACTGGGGGTGAATGTTTGCCAATGTGCAGCATTCCGTCCATCATCTTGTGTGTTTTGCAATGTTCTGATCATGGCAGACACAAGAGAATTGGCATTGGAGCAGACTGAGTTAGTGGTACGAGTTTTAGAGGACTTGGGATATATGATAAACAGGGAGAAGTCCTGTTTGACACCTGGTCAGGAGATGATCTTTTTAAGTTTTTAGATCTGGATCTTGGAGGGTGTGTTGAAGTTACCAATGGAGAAAGTGAGGAAGATTTTCAGGTAATTGAAAAGGTTACAATGTGCAGAGTGGATTTCATTACGCCAGTTGCCAAGGTTGTTGGGTTTACTGTCTGCATCAATTCAGGCTTTTCCCAACATCTTTGCATTACAGAGCACTTCAGAGGTTGAAGGGTTATAATTAGCATATGGGAGTGAAGTAATCTCAGAAGGTGAGGTTGAATCCGGAAGATATAGAGGTGGTGAATTGTGGGTTGATAAATTTAGAAGCCTGGAATGGCAGGGTGATATTTGGAGAAGTACTAGAAGTAGTGATCGAATCGGATGCGCGTCTTCAAGGATGGGGAGGCAAATGTGATTCGGTGGCGACAGGAGGGCATTGGTCTGTCAACGAGAGTGGAATGCATATCAATTATCAAGAGTTATTCGCAGGGTCTTTTGCAGTGTAGAGTTTAGCGAGGGATCAGGTAAAATGTGTTTTGTTGAAAATGAACAATGTTTGAGCAGTCTGATATATCAACAAATTAGGGGACCCTGTTCGAGAGGGTTGGCAGAGATGGCAAAGGAGTGCTGCAATTATTGTTTAATCAACAGTATAATGGTTCAGGCGCAGCATATTCCATGAATAAGCAATGTAGTAGTGAATTGGAATTCAAGGGATTTAAAGGATTTGAGCGACTGGAAATTGAATAGGGAGGGGTTCATGGTTCTGAACAGAAGGCGAAGTCCATTAGAAGTGGATCTTTTTGCAAACAGGTTGAATACTCAACTTCCGATTTTTTTTTTTTTTTTTTTTTTTTTTACAGTTTGAGACCAGGCCCAGAGGCCAAAGCCGTAGATTTATTTCTACAGAAGTGGGAAGAAGGAAGGCTTTATGCTTTTTGCATTGATTTAGAGGGTGCTTATGAAGGTCAGGAGAGGAGCGGAGATGTTATTGATAACTCTGTTTTGGCATTCTTAGTTGTGGTTTCCAGATGAGGTGAGTCTATTGATAGACGATCTGGTGTTACTACCTTGTTTTCCGCAATTGTTGGTGGATACTCTGGGAGGAAGCCACAAGTTAATAGAAACAGGTCAGTTATTGATGGGTTGGATGATTTCAGGAGAATTTGGCAGGTGTCAGGATTGATGGAGACTTCCGAACTCATCAATGAGTATTGGGCACCAAGTACAACGAAGGCATACAGGACAGCATGAAGAAGATGGAATAGTTGGTGTTTTACAATGGGTTTGTATTCTGTATCAGGATCTGAGTTTGCAAATTATTTGCTAGAAGTCTTTAAGGAAGGTTTCTCCTACAGTGCTGTCAACTTGAATCGGTACGTGATTTCAGCTGGTCATGCTTTGGTAGATAGATTACCAGTAGTGGAACATGTACTGGTGAGAAGTATAATTTAGAGCATCCGTGTGGAGGCCCCTCCGTCAGCAAAATGGTCCTCATTATGAGATGTGATGTTGGTATTGAAAGAGATTGTGAATTGGGGGAGCAATTAATTACTTTCATTGAAGTTATCTCGGAAGATTGCTATATTGCTTTGTTTAGTTTCTTTCCGGAGAGTGTCAGACAAAAGGGCTTTGGAGGGGCCTTCAAGAAGTTACCAACCAGAGTGTGTGTGTTTTTATGTAAGAAAGCTTGTGAAAACTATGTCACGGACAATTTTTTATCCAAGATTGAGGAGCATAATGATCTATGTATGGTTAGATGTTTGAAGGAGTATGAGAAGAGGACTTAAGAACGGAGAATAGCTGGAAATTCTCAGATATTGATTTCATTTAGCCATCTACATCATTCAGTTTCAACTCCAACTTTAGCTGAATGGGTGCCAACTTCAGCTAGATGAGCAAAGGAGGTAATGAAGAAGGCAGGGATTGATAAGAGTCAGTTTGGAGCACATTCTGGTACAGGGGCAATGGCAAGTAAGGCTTTCATGGTGGGTGGCAGTCTTCGTGGTATTATGAAGGTAGTAGATTGGTCAAATAAATCGACATTTGAGACCTTTCATTTTAAGCCTGTGGAGAAGGTTATGAATGGGCTTTGAACTTGCATAATATTGGATTCTGTGCCGTGCCATAAAATGCAGATTTTACACAATTTTAATGGGTAGAACATCAGGGTTTTATTAAAGACGAGGAGGCTAATATTATCCCTCCCATGGATTTCCCACCCTATTGATGTTTGGATTATGTTTTCCATGTCAAAGTTAAGAAGATGCTTAAGAGTATGGAAAGAGGACAAGTTGTTGATACCATTGAAGGCGAACATGGATGAACAAGAATAGGAGTTAATTTCTACTAGGTTGATTTGAGAACTCTGAAGGAATATTTCGCAGCAAAAAGAAGGAAGATTACTGCAGGTTCTAGGCCTTTATGCATGTTCAAGGATGTCTAAAATGTTTAATGTTCTCATTCTAATTCAGTGTTCTTTTGTTGCTGCTGTGTGAGTACAGTAAAGGAACTATGCATAATATTAACCTCTGTGTCCTTAATAAAAGCCTGATTTTTATACCCATTAGAACTGTGGAAAAAAACATTTTCAGCCTTTAAGGGGACAGATGGGTGAAAGCTTCCTCTTGTCTCCAGTTAGCTGTTCTCTACTTTTTTTTTTATAACTTTAATTGTCCTTTGCTCCCATGCACAACATTTCGCACTTTTTAATAGTAATTGTTTTCAGTTGGTTCTCTTGCTTCCGATGTGCTTTTTGGCAGACATTCGCCTTGTGTGGCAGCTCCCATGAAGTCGATGGTGTTGGTTAAAAGGTTTGCGGTGCTCTTTAACATCATTATTCTTTAGCTATTTCGTGCAGCTATCAAGGAAAACTTATTCAGTTTTCTTATCTCGAGGTCTCAGATAGTTGACTTTGTGGGCAAGGATTTCAGTATACGTGCAAGACTAAACTTAATTCACACTGACAGCTTACCTTTATTGCTGTTCATTACAAGAAGCCCACATCTAACCGTAATTGGACGATTGGATAGGGAGTACATAAGCTCCTGAGAATGCACTCTCCCTCATCTGGGTGAAGACTGCCTTCTTCAGTTTGGGCTTATCGGTGAACATGCCTTGGTTTGTGTAAAACATCTCCCTTTCACGCAAGCGGTGCAAGACGCAGCAATGGGGGAAGGCCTTCCTCCATGAAACAGAATTTTATTGTCTATGTAGACCTCGCACCACTTGCATTCATGTCCTTACATCGTTGCATGGTTCCATCTGAGGGCCCTTTGCCCATTCCTCGCAGGTGTTATATTTTGTCCCCCTCCGAATTATGGTTAATGAATTTAATCTAACCTCTTTCTGATATTAAGAAACAATCCTTCAACCGAGGCAGTTTGCCATGTGTTGCTGGGGAATGTGTTTTTTTTTTTTTTTTGGATCGCCAGTGTTGGTGTGTATTTCGGAGGTTTCAACGCTTCTCTTCTCCAAAGTCATTCTCAAAGTGGGAAGGGCCTTTTACTCTGTTAGGAATCGGTCCTTGGTTTGTTTTGAGTGAAGCAGGAGCTCATTCAAATGCGCAGGGTAAAACTTTTTTTTGTGCTGATACTAGTAATTGCGTTCATTCTCTCAGAGCGCACAAATAAAATTTGAGCCCTCATTTGGTGCAGTGTCCATCCGTGAATCTTGCAGGTTCTGTTCGTCAGCGGGTCGGTAAATAAAAGTTCGAAAGCTTTGTTTTTTTTGCTTCAAAACAAAATAGGGTATGCTGTTGCTTTCATGTCATTGTTGGGGGAAAAAACAAGCATTGGCATAGCCAATAGGTCTCGCCTTTGGGGCCTTATAAGTGTTTAGCCAGAGCTATTGACTTTGCCAATGTCTTCAAGCTGTGCTGTAGAGAAGTGTGGCTGCTGTGCGGCATGCTGAAAAGTTATAATAAAAGTTTCAGAAGCATTTTTGTTACTTTATATATGACCAAGAAGGCATTATGTAAAACTGAACGACCATATTAAAAAAAGTATTTACAATAAAAAATTTCCTCAGTTTTCTTTTGTTCTTGCAATGCTGGCAACTTGTTTCTGCCTATTGCAATGGTTGTTTGTTAAAGCTTTTTTTTTTGAGGGGGCATAAACAATCGGAGGGTGAAGGTTGGGAACTAGTACCTGTATTATAACACTAGCAGCGGCCAGACGCTAGGGGAGAATCAACAGATGCCAGATTCCGAGAGCAGGCTGAGGTGGTGCTGAGTGATGCTGAGGTGGTAGTGGTGGTGGTGGTGGTGACTGTTGCGGAGACTATGCTGAGGTGATGCTGAATGATACTCAGGTGTTGCTGAGTGATACTGCTGTGGTGCTGAGCGATGCTGTGGCGGCGCTGAGCGATGCTGTGGCGGCGCTGAGCGATGCTGTGGCGGCGCTGAGCGATGCTGTGGCGGCGCTGAGCGATGCTGTGGCGGCGCTGAGCGATGCTGTGGCGGCGCTGAGCGATGCTGTGGCGGCGCTGAGCGATGCTGTGGCGACGCTGAGCGATGCTGTGGCGGCCCTGAGCGATGCTGTGGCGGCCCTGAGCGATGCTGTGGCGGCCCTGAGCGATGCTGTGGCGGCTCTGAGCGATGCTGTGGTGTTGCCGAGTGAGAGAGTGAAGATATAATGCCCAATTAGAGAGGGTGGTGAGAGAGAAAGAGAGAGAAAGGGTGTACATAGAATAAAGAGTGGAGCGGGACAGAGAGAGAGAAAGAAGGCTAAAAAAGATAGAGAGGGGAGAGTTAATTAAGTAGAGAGAGAATTAGAGAGGGGAGAGAGAAGGAGAGAAGGAGAGAGACAATAAGAGTGGGGGGTGTGGAGTTTAAATAGAGTGAAGAAGTGACGCGGAAAAAGTAACCTTAAATATAGCTTTGTGCGAATAAATATTTTAAAAAAAAAGTGAGACAAAAATACTGGTAATTAGGCTGTGACTCCCAATATAAAACAAATAGCGATATAAGGTGAAATCAACCCACCGAAGCAATATTTCTAACTAGACAAAAAAAAGCTTGCATTTCAATGCTAATCGCTGTTGTTTTTCATGTGACTGTAGTCCAGGGCCCTCAGTTGGTAATGTGAGCTGCTGCTGCGATTGAAACATCAGAGTCCAGAGAGTTAATGAGCCATGACGAGGAAATGAGGAAGAGATAGGAAACCCAGATGCCAGCTGCGCGTGCACGCCATCGTGAACTCAAGCTGGTCGCCAGCCGAAAGCCAGTGTTTGCACTTCCAAAACCCGCTTACTAAAACTCTCGGCCAGACCAGCGCAAGCGCTGGTGCAGGCCGAGACCTAAAATCTGATTGGGTCATTGGTGTTTGGGGGCCATTCCTTAAAGTGGTAGTAAACAGTTAGCATGGAAGATCAGTTTTCACTGGTGAGAATAACTGTGATTCAGTCCCTGTTCTCTGGCTAGTCTTACACAGTTTTCATTAGAACAAGGCAGTTCTGAGATCACATACGATTGTCTTCTGAACATTTTCACATCAGTAATTTGCTCTGCTTGCCATCTGTATTCAGAGAGCTGATGAATAGACAAAAGGGCACTGTGAAAGCAGCTGCACCTTTACACCAGTCGCAAAGAAACCTTTTGATCCTACAAAGCCTCCTTCAAGAAGCAATATCAAAACCCCTCTATCCCCCACCTGAAGCCAGTCCTGAACTGCCCTCTGCATAAGGGCCATTCTTTGTCTCCCGGACATAATGAAAAGCGACCATTGACCTTCAAAGAGTGCAACCAGAGGGCACCTGGATTACCAGTGTTGAGGATGTTCATCACAACCATATCAAAGCTCACAAGCTTAAGTGTGGTCGAGAACCCCGTAAAAGTAAAACCTAATTGAACCTGCAGGACGGCATAATATGAATGTCCTAAAGCAAGCTCATGGCTCTCACAGAAACACTTAGAAGAGATTAAATGTGAGGAGCTGTTCCTATAGCGTTGCCTGTGGGAGGGGAGACATTGTATGGTGTTATACGGAGATAGTTGGCCTTCTGCTGGAGACCCAGAGTACAGTGCTCGTCATCTAGACGACATACGGGACCGTTTGTAGAGTACAACACCTGTCGTTCACAGCTCATCCGAGTTGCTACTTGCCAAAAAATGAAGTCTCGATTTCTACAAAACCCTTAAATTTTACAGCAGTTGTAACGAAAATGCCTTTTCAGCATTACCAGTTGATTAAGTCTTGGCGACTAAGTAATTCATGAATTGCTGTTCAAAATGTCTTCTGCTTGATATTTTCGAGTACAACTTCCTGCATGCAGGGAGTGCGATACTGCAACGGAAGACTACAGTAGAACAGCGCTCACCCCCTAAACTAAAGGATCTCTGCATCTCATTTTAGGAACCTCGAGACCTGGTGACTAATTACAGAGCAAAGTCAGAGTTTGTGATACATTCTTGGCAGTACTAGGTAACTGACAAAAAGCTGTCATCTTATTTCCATTTCATTTGAGAGGCTTAAACTAGAGCTGTTGAGTAACGTGTAATTAGCTGTCTGTGTTTATGAAAAAACTGTCTCCCAAGGATAATGCATCTAAATGCGCTTCAGAAAAATGACGGCTTTTCTCTTAAATGTAATGCGCGCTACATAGTGCTGTTAAATTATTTATCACTATAACAGTGTCTCATATAAAACATTTAAAGGGTTTAATTAATGTTATTTACAACTAAATGGTCACAGGTGATGGTATCCCCCACCCCATCCACAGGCAGTGGGTTTACATTTCTAAAATAAGTAGGATATTTTGGAGTGTGAATTTTCCCTGTTAGCTTTTGGCAAAATACAGAGCGCTTTTTCTTTCTGTCTAGACTACAGTTTTAGCAGGAAATCCTGCTTTTGAGTTCATTTATTTATTATCCTGTTTCTTTTTATGGTTACTTAGTTAACAAAACGTTTCAGTAGGTTCTTTGGAGAAGAAATCTCCCTTCACCCTTGGGCATTATTGGTGGTGGACGAAGACTAGGATTGTCCCTTCCTGGGCGGAAACGGCTGAGTCCAAGAATATTCAACTCGTCCCCTCGCCGAACTACAGTCAGTGGACACCAAAAAGCCACCAGTGACTCGTCTGCAGAGGATTGTATTTACTTGCGCTTAATGGAATCCTTGTTTTATCAGATATTGAAAGCCAGAGATATTTCATAGTGACTCCAGTACTGGACCTCTTCCTTCCAGCGAAAGTCATCCTTGCTTTTATTGTCCTACACCAAAGCGGTGTCAGACATTTGAGATTGTACTTGAATAGTAACAGAAAACTGATGCATGCCACATACGCACAGTGATCGAGGAGACTTGGGCAACTCTAAATGTCACTTTTCCTTCCCAACCACCTAATCAACTGTTGATTGCATATTTTTAGGTCCGACGACCAACAGCTTTAGCTTTGTGTCATAGCTCAGTTAATCAGTTCTCCAAAAACAAATAAAAGAAATAAGTGTATGAGCTAGCTTTGTCAGGCCTCTTAGTCACTTTCTTCCATGGTTTTTTTCCGCCGTTTGTTGGATGAACTTTCTCTCAATTCTTGGATCATATGATTGGTTTTGTTAATATTTACATTTTACACATGATATTTTGCTTGGGTGAAAAGGCCATAGAGTAGTCCCTCGGGCATTTCTGCCTCCTACTTGCTTTCTCATAGATGATGTTTGGCATGTGAACATTATAACGCAATGTCTACCTTAGATGACTGGATTCCCCTTGTTTGCAGAGATCTTACACAAGCCGCAAATATTTCTGCTTCTTGTGATTTCACTTCCATGCGGTGCTTAGCGCTGCAGATACTGAATGCCTGCTGCCACTGTCTGTGACACCAACAGCACCTTGCAAGCTTTAATGCTCGCTTCCAGGCACCTCTCTACAACTCTGGCTGTTTTAGCATACTTTCTCTAATTAGCCACAAGTACTGGGTATCTCTGTGCAGTGCACCTCTGTTTCATTTGAGAGACTCCATGCTACATTGATTGCTTGGCCCTTAGGCATTTCAGTAGTGAAAGATGATGGGAGCCAGGAGTACTGTTGCCACAGCCTTTCCTTTCTGAGGTCGTCGATGGGCTTTGTGCTCTCCGTGTTAATGTTAGTGACCCAGCTGCTTATTTGTCAATTGGCCCTTCCTAAGTGAGAGGGTCCAACTTAGTTTTTGCTTGGAGAACTCGCTGCTAGGATATTGAGTACTTTGTTATTATCCAGTATTGGGGTATCTTTCATAGATTCACATGCCTGAATCATTCCCCGTCGTCGAGGCGGGAGTCCCACGGTAAATAACAAAAGTAGTGCCATAAGTAAATAATAGTAGTAGGCTAAAAAGAAAAAGCCAAAGGCCTAAATCTTAGAAGCCTATCTACATCATTATAGTAAAAAGAACCAAAGGTTAGCTCCAACCAATCAGCTATCAGTACCCTCTAGAACACTGTCAGCAGAGCCAGTTCTCCTCAGATTTTCACCGCACGTCGTGTGGAAGGGAGTCTCCCTGAGTGCCTACTCAGTTCTACACTTCATTTCTTCAGGATGTCTGACAAGAAGGCTCTTTTTAGACCCTGCAGGACCTGCGAGAAGAAGAGGGTCCATGTTGATGACCAGCATAAGGACTGCATTTGCTGTCTTTATCCAAAGCATGTTGCTAAGGATTGTAGAATCTGCCGTACTTTCCCTACTAAGACTCTTGGGGATAGAGAGGCAAGACTACTTTTTATGGCTCAAATCTTCCTCGGTTGAGGAGGATGACAGGGCCTCAGCTTCGAGTAAAAGGGCTAGATCCCATGACAGCTCTTCTAGTGAGGGAAGAAAACATAAGACTTCCCATGATGTTTCTGACCCTCCACAGAGGTCACCTAAGCTTTCCTCTGGGTCAACGCTGTCTCCGCCCTCTAAGGAATCTAAGAGAACATCTACTTCAAAAACCGTGAGTAAAACCCAGGTTAAAACTCACGTTGACTCCATCGTCGACGGTTTCTGTGACTTCTGCTGCCCCCTCGTCGACGGCTACTGTCTCGACGACGGCCATTACTTCACCCATTTTATCTACCAAGATTTCTGTCACTAAAAAACCTGTTCTTGAAGACTCGTCGACGAGGAATTCATCGACGAAGTCCCCGTCGACGTCGAGCCCATCGACGAAGGTTCCATTGACGAAGCCTCCACCGTCGACGAAGGTACTGTTATCAATAGTCTTAGTCGACGTTTGCCGTGTCGACTATGTCATCGTCGACGACTATTCCGTCGCCGACTGCATCAGTGAAGATCCCGTCGACGACTGCATCAGTGAAGATCCCGTCGACGACTGCATCAGTGAAGATCCCGTCGACGACGAGTCCGTCGGTCGACGCCGGCGAGTCCGTCGACGGCGGGCCCCGTCGACGACGGCGGCGGGCCCCGACGAATTTACCAGTTTCTCAGGAATCGGCAGTGGTTCTTTTGCCTTCACATTTGTCAGATGTGGTCAGATATGGCGGAATTTATTGACCTCATCCCTGAGGACCGTAGACAAGACGCAAGGAAGATTCTTCTGGAGGGAGAACGAGCCGCATCTGAGATCATAGATTGCGCGCTGGACATTGCGAACACCAACTTTCGTCAGCTTGCAGGTGCTGCAGTGCTTGGACGCCAGGGATGGCTTAAGGCCACTTCTTTTAGGCCGGAAGTGCAAACAAAGATCTTAGACATGGCCTATGACGGAGAGTCCTGATTTGGAAAACACATTGACGAGGCCCTCCTTGCTATCAAAACTGATACGGATACTGCTAGATCGTTAGGCGCCCTGCAATACAGGCGCGGATCATTCAGAGGTGCAAGAGGACGTGGTTTTGCTTCAAGAGGAGGATACCAAAACCAACAGAATAGGCAGTACCAACTGCAGTATAAACAGCCTTACAGCCAGTCATCATACCGCCAATCCTCTTCGACTAGTTTCTCCCGTCAGGGTGGTCGAAAGCGATCGAACAATCAAGGTCGCGATACCAACAGGAAGCAATGATCTACGCAGGGCGCCAGCCATAGTTACCCCCCTGCCCGTGGGCGCGAAAATTTCAGCTTTTGTTCACAAGTGGCAAGAAATTACTTCGGACCGATGGGTTCTCGACCTAGTAACCAACGGCCACACCCTGGAATTCATCAAACAGCCACCTACTACTCCGCCCAGGGGTCCCCCTCCCCCTCGTCTTCACTTACTGTTCAAAGAAGCCTTAAAGATGCTCCTCAAGAATGCAATAGAGAAGGTTTCATCGTCTCAAAGAGGAACCGGTTTCTATTCTCGTTTCTTCCTCATCAAGAAGTCAGGGGAATGGCGACCGATTCTGGACCTCCACAAGCTCAACAAATTCCTCAAAAAGCAAAGTTTCCGGATGGTCACACTTTCCGAGGTCTTAAGCTGTCTGAACGAAGGAGATTTTATGGCTTCTCTGGATTTGGAAGATGCGTACTTCCACGTCCCTATCCATCCCAAACATCGCAAATATCTTCGCTTCATAGTGGCTGGCGTCCACTATCAGTTCAAGGTGCTCCCATTCGGGCTGAAATCGGCACCAAGAATCTTCACAAAGTGCTTGGCACCAGTGGCAGCGACGTTGAGATCTCAAGGAATTCAGGTGTTCCCTTATCTCGACGATTGGCTGCTCAAAGGTCCTTCAGATCAAGCAGCCAAAGATGCCACAACAACATGTCTCCATCTCTTCTCTTCTCTGGGACTCACTCTCAACGAGAGCAAATCACAGTTGCGTCCTCTACAAGTCATTCCTTTTCTCGGGGCGATGCTGGACACTGTGCAGTGCAAAGCATTCTTGTCACAAGACCGCCAAATACGTCTCCAAAAATTGGCAATCTCAATTTCAAAAAGGTCAGTTTCTGTCCGGATGTTTGCTTCTCTTCTAGGGATGTGTTCCTCTGCGATAAACCTCAAACCCTTGGCACGGCTCAAAATGAGACCTCTTCAGAAGGAATTACATCTTCAATGGCAACAAGCCGTGGGTTCGTTCGACGATTCCATCAGGGTCATGTCGCGCATGATAGATTCTCTGCATTGGTGGTCTCAGACAGCGAATTTGGCCCCAGGTCTCACATTCCTACCAACCACTCCAGACTTTGTTTTAACAACCGATGCTTCCATGGAGGGATGGGGAGGTCATCTGCAAGACTTGCAAATTCAAGGAAAATGGTCTCAAGTGCACTGACAACAGCATATCAACAGGCTGGAGCTCCGCGCCATCTTTCTTTCTCTGCAAGCGTTCCTCCCGAGGATCGCGGGTTCCTCAGTGCTAGTCAGTACCGACAATACGACCAGCATGTATTACATCAACAAACAAGGAGGAACAAAGTGAAGCTCAGGAGTTGTGGAAGTGGGTCACATTCCACAGAATAACCCTGAGGGCCGAACACGTCGGGGGTCTCCACAATACTCTGGCCGACACGCTGAGCAGATCTCTATCGGACTGTCACGAGTGGGAACTGGAGCAGAAGCAGGTGAACAGTCTTCCAAGCTTGGGGCAAACCAGCACTGGATTTATTCGCAACGAGGGAGAACAAGAAATGCCAATATTATGCCAGCAGGTTCCCTCAACAGGGCTCAAGGGGGAATGCCCTGTCCATGCGATGGTCAGGGATTTGTGCATACGCTTTTCCCCCAATACCATTGATCCCGAAAGTACTCCGCAAGACGAAGATGGAGGGTTGCCATCTCATTCTGATTGCACCCCGTTGGCCAAGACAGTATTGGTTCCAGGAACTTCTTCTACTATCTCAGGAGAAACCTATTCGCCTTATTCCGACACTCACGATGTTGTCAAGGGACAGGGGCCAAGTAGTTCATCCGGACCCACAGTCGCTACACTTGCACGCATGGCTCCTGATTTCTTAGAATTCAAGGACCTTAACATCTCTCAGGACTGTCGTGAGATCTTGGCCAAATCTCGTGCCCAGAGTACAATCAAAACTTATCGTTTAAAATGGAAGCGATTTTGTTACTGGTGCGAGGCGAATAATATCCACCCAGTTCAAGCTCCTGCGGAACAAATTCTTCCCTACTTGCTATCCCTGGCCAAATCTGGGCTTACCTTTTCATCGGTCAAGGTTCATCTTGCTGCTCTCTCCAGATTCAGAAAGTGCACCAAACTGCCTTCTCTCTGTTCATCTTCGCTTGTCAAACAATTTATGAAAGGACTTTTCCGAGCTTTTCCTCCAGTGCGGGCACCCCCTCCAGACTGGGAACTCAATACCGTGCTGGCGCAATTAATGAGACGACCATTTGAGCCTATCCACAAAGCTGATCTCAAATTCCTTACGTGGAAGGTTGCCATTCTCCTGGCTCTTACTTCTGCACGAAGGGTTAGTGAAATTCAAGCTTTCACTATCACAGAACCCTTTTTACGCTTCACTAAGGACTACGTAACTCTTCGAACAAATCCTAGTTTCATCCCTAAAGTACCGTCTCAATTTCACTTGAATGAACCGGTAAAGTTAAGAACTTTCTTTCCGGATCCATCCACTCCAGCTGAGAGAGCTTTGCACTCTCGATGTTAAGCGTTGTTTAAAATTCTACTTACAGAAAACTAAAGACATCAGGCGATCCAACCAATTGTTCGTGGCCTATGGTCAAGCGACACTTGGGACTGCAGTAACGAAGGCAACAATAGCCAGATGGCTAGCTTCTATGATTCATTTCTGCCATGACAAAGCCAACAAACCTTTGCAGAGAAAGGTCAAAGCTCATTCTACCAGGACTGTGGCAGCTTCTACAGCATCTTTTGCTGAAGTGACTCTGGAGAACATCTGTCGTGCTGCGACATGGAAAAATGTCCACACGTTCACGAAGCATTACTGTCTGCAATCTGCACAACAAGATGATGCAGCTGTTGGACAAGCGGTCCTACGCCATCTCTTTCATTAAGGTCAGATTCAGGTATTTTCTCTTTATATGCTACCATGTTTCATGTAACATGCTTGTTTATATGTTTAATAGCTGGTATATATAGATATATTTCTATGTTAATATTCTTGCTTTATTTCGGTAATGTTTCTTAATATGCATTTTAATTCCTTAAAGGCTTTGGTATGTTACAAATTTCTCAACCATTATGGATGCTTTTTGGGAGTTTATGAACACTTGTCTCCCACCATCCGCAAACGACGATACTTTTGGCATACTGCTTGCTACTCTGATTCAGGCATGTGAATCTATGAAAGATACCCCAATACTGGATAAGAAAAGTTACTTACCTGTAACTACAGTTATCCAGTATTGGTATCTTTCATAGATTCACATGCACCCACCCTCCTCCCCGACGAGTCAGTTCTTTATGATTTGGGAATCTTACTTCCCTCTTGTGCTAAGAAATTCTGAGGAGAACTGGCTCTGCTGACAGTGTTCTAGAGGGTGCTGGTAGCTGATTGGTTGGAGCTAACCTTTGGTTCTTTTTACTATAATGATGTAGATAGGCTTCTAAGATTTAGGCCTTTGGCTTTTTCTTTTTAGCCTACTACTATTATTTACTTATGGCACTACTTTTGTAATTTACCGTGGGACTCCCGCCTCGACGACGGGGAATGATTCAGGCATGTGAATCTATGAAAGATACCAATACTGGATAACTGTAGTTACAGGTAAGTAACTTGTTTTCTTCTCCTTTAGTTTTCAATATCCCATCAACCCCTATACTTCCCTCTTGAGCAGGGCCCACAATTGGGCAGATGGGTCTCCAGTGCCTTCCCTCAAACACTATTGCGTCTCTCCAGAGCCCCCTGTCCTCACAAGGACACCACCCACATTGAGAAGTACAGCAGCTGTTCCTATTGGCGCAGAACCAAGGGTGTTTTTCTTAAGGCTGGTTTCTGCCTAGAGTTGCACACCCGGTATAAAACAATGGACTGGAATGAGGCCAGAAAATTTGTCTATGGCGGAGATTAATTCAAGCATGCCTCCCTTCACTGCTGCAACAGCAGTGGGGAATGGGGCTGGGCACCATCTAGCCTGCCCAAGTATTACTGTCTTCAAAGCATCAGTTACCCAGAACGCATTGACCATCTGAGCTGCGCTGCCAATTTGTTCTGTACCATCCCACTATCACTGCGAAGCCTCCTGTCTGATGCCCTGGACAGGTGACCACCCTTCTCACCAACCTGTGGGTGCCGGCGCATATTACCAGACAGCAGCAGGTTGGTCTACAAGCACTTTCATGTGTAATATAGCCAGACCTATGATTTTGCCAGTGCGTCTTCTCTCTTGAGCTGGGGGCTTTCGGAGGTTGTTAAATTTGCCTATCAACATGCTGGAGAATGGGGCCATTTGCGTTATTCTACAAGCTGTCCCGCACCTTTCCCAGGACGGACAGGAGTTAATCCTTTCCGAATGATGCTGGGCCACAGGCACGTCCGAATCGAGAAATAAGCAACAGCGCAATCCTGGCTTGTGTGTGCAGAGGTTATGCTGCTTTGGTTGGTTGTTTGACGGTCATTATCAAGGTTCTCGCGCAGGAAGGGGAATAACTTGTTCAAGCAGATATGTGATTTGCAGTTCAAAGGACACAAAGGAGTGTAACCGCTAAAAGTGTTTTGGGTGACTTTTTGCAGATCTAGGATTGCCAGAAGTGAAGCTCTTCAACCCCTGAGACGAACAAGTGCTGCTTAACGAAGACTGCAACCTGAGCTATACATACTGTTAAGGTGCACACTTGAGTGACCCAGACAAAAGACAACTAGATTCATTTTTATCAGGAGGAAATACTATGCTGTTTGCTCATACAAGGGAAAAACTATATATTTTTTAATACCTCTAGATTGTAACAATTCACATTATTTCAAAAGTTGTTCTTCGCTCCACACGCTTTTTGACTCCTAGCAGGATGGCAAAGTAATGTTCAGGGTAGTACAAGGCGTATCATAGTGCAAGAGCCTGGATGCCAATCTTGAAACAGAAGTAGACTCTGAAGTAGACCTCGAAACACCACCGACCCTGGTGCTAAGTGAACCAACACCACAAGAAGACAAAAGCAAGCAGCCTCAACCTATGCAGAGAAAGATCTATTTAGGCCTGGTTTCAGGTCACACCTAAGTATGTCCACCTTCAGCTGCACCACCTCCAACTTGCCAGCCCTACACAAAGAAACTCTGCCTTACATTTGAGGAGACAGTCTCAGAAGAGCTTATGGCATACATTATATCTTAAGATCCAAACCAGGGAACCAAGACCTCCACCAGCACGGTCAACAACATAGTCCTTTTCACCTCCACACTCTCGTCATAATGATACAGATCTTGAATTTTCTGAGGCTCTGCCAAACCCCTATGATAAACCAGTGCCTAATGATGACTGAGATGACTCTTGGCATGGTTATAATGGAGATCCACATGATGACCAATGTTTGGAACCGTATTCTGTCAAACGGTCTCCTCCTCATATCACACAGGCACCAGTAATGTGTTTTTGAAAAGTGCACGATCACCTGCAAGGGTATCCTAGCGAACAGTGTGTAGTGATGGTTCACAGGGTCAGACTTATAGTGGAGGAAGAGGATGACTTAGTCACTGAGATGTTATCCAACACAGAGTGCTCAGTACAATTCCTGCCAGTGTTAAAAAACATGATAGACAAATCTAGGGCTGTCACACCAAGGGCTGTAAAAGAAAAAAGGACACAGCCTCACTATAGGGTGCTATATATAACAGAAGCCATGTGCCACCACATTCGTTTGTTGTGCATACTGCATGAAAGAGGGCTTTCTCACAGGGGAGAGCGGACATCCCTCTGCCTGATAAGGTAAGAAAGTGGATTGATGCTACTGGTAAGTGGGTAGCTGTGGAGTCTGTCACACAGTAATGCATTGCCAATTTGATCAGATTACTATCCAGACATGATGGATACCACTGGGGTACGATAGAGAAGTTAGTGAAACACTTTTCCAGAGGACTACATGAAGCATGGATGGGAGCTCCTTCAGAAGGAAAAAAATTGTCTCCAATGCACATAATAGGTGCACCCTAAGAGTTGCTGAAACTGCCTCCAGAGAAACCAACACTAGCATTCTCGTCAGTAGGCATCCCAGATCTCGGGATTCTGACCAGAAACATTACTTTCTTGGTGTTCCTTTTGATAGGAAACACATTTCTGGCTCTCACTTGGCTCATTCTTGGGAAAGAAATCATATGGATACAGCAAAGGTTAAGGGGGCACTCCAGACTCAGCCTAAAAATCTAGGCTTATGGAGCCCACAAGCACGAACTGGATCCTAATTAGGCTCCATCTTACTGTGCTCTTCATCCTCAACAAACACAGGATTTCTTTCTAGGTAGTAAAGTCTGTCACCAGGGGAGGCTCCTGGGACAATGGCTGCTGCAAATCCAGAGGTTCCTAAAGCGGGAACCTCTGCCTTCACGCAGTTTCGTTCACCACATGTCCAGTGAAACACCGCCTCCCCACCCCAAGGTTGCTCTTAACATGCACGGGGCAATAGGGTTATATCTTGACTGGTGGGAAGTGATTACTTCCGACAAGTGGCTACTTTATCGTCTTCCATAGATATTGCCTGTTGTTCCATACCACACCATCCAGTATTCCAGCACAATATAATGTAGGAACACCAAAGGCTGCTGCAGGAAGAGGTGCAGGCATTGCTTCAACAAGGTGGAATCCGACGTGATCCCAGAGTTCAGCACTAATTGTTTTGGTTGAACAGCAAGAATGTTTTAGTGGGCATGTTTTTCTTCCCCACCCACCCCTGACCCAGCTGCTTCAGCACAGATGCCTCCACACTTGGGTCACCACACAATCCATGGCCAATGATCTCAACAACAGTCTGCAGATCCATGTACTCGAAATGATGGCAGTTTAGTTAGCGCTTTATCCATTTTACAAACTCATTTACAACAGAACAATGCTCATTCACAGACATGACCACAGTGTACTAACTCCAGAAACAAAGGTGCACACACTTGCCACAGTTGTCCAGACTAGCTCAGAGAAATGGGCATTTGGCTATTCATCATCTAGTCCTTCTCCTGGCAAATGCCTCAAGGAAATGAACAACAAGTTTGAGGAACTACTCAGCAGAAAACATCATTAAACACTCCAATAGGAGGTCAACGTGTAGGGAACCCAAAAATACTTCCACTGTTGGGGTGTGCCAGCAGTCGACTTCACAGTTGGGAGTAAGTTATTGGAAGTATTCACTGATAATATACCATCTACACTGAGCAGACTGAGTTTGTGTTCCTCCTCATCTACTACAATGGCTTTTATTTCCTTGTTTTTTTGTTTCCTCCACCTATTCTGTCACCATTGCAAAAAAAAAAATGAGGACAGTGGGGTAGGCCTTGTGTGTGCTCGCAGAAAAATGAATCTACTCCACGACCTCCATGTCTTTACCCTTTATCTGAAGTTAATTCCTTAAATTGGCATGATTCGCCAATATTGACCACCACATTTTGGTGACATGACACACTTTTATCTGAACCTTTTAAAGGCAGAATCTTTAGATTAAGCCAAAAGCTTTTTAGTCCAGTAAGATGAAGATAATTGTCTCAAGCCAGGTCACCAGACGTTTCGTAAAAATGTTGGCATCCACATTTATTAATGCAGTTGGTCATTATTTACAGCACAGGTCAGGCCCTTTGTCTGACTTGTATATTATAGACATTCTTGCTTCTGAGAGAATGGTTAATCTACACATTCAGAAACAAACGGTTCTACTTCTCTAAGAGCTGACCATACTGGTTCCTGTTTTTTTTTTGTTTTTTTTTTTAAAGCTTGAAGGCCATCTGGGCCTAAAGCTTAATTCAACTTTATGATCATAACTTCTAAAACCTAACCTATAATCCTAAGTCTCCAATTCCTCCCTCTTTTACTAAGCTGCTGAAGCAGTCCTCCACAGGTTATCACAATTTGTTTATGCTATAAGCACTATATTGATTACTATATAGTTCTTGGGCCCCAGCTTCCATTTCTCTTATTGACCTTCTTCCCCTTCCTCCAGAGAACTCGCTTATCATTTTGCCTGTAAGTTTGGAGGCAGCATTTTGTTTTGCATTTGTTTGTCATTTTACCTTAGATTACTGGAGAGTGTTCCAATGTCTCTTTAATGGGAGAGTATGAAGCAGCCCCTTCCGGGCAAGCTTTTATGTAGGTAGGTCAACAGAGGAAACAAATGCTGTCTTCATGATTGTAATGATCCCTGTAACTTTGTCCCTCAAGCCCAATGTAGCAGATGACGGTAGTTAACATGACTTAGTCACCTCTAGGATTTCTGCATCGGAGAGTAAAACAAGTCATTCTTGACCATCAGGTGACATGTACTATATGGAACCACCAATCCCAATTCTTCTTTTTAATCTCCTTAGAAACAACTGCTTCATCTCGTCTAGATAAGTGGTCCAGCTCAACACATTGATCCAAAGTCAATTCTCCCACTATAAGGATTGTTCTCTCTCCAGAGTTTGTCATTATCCCAATAACTTCTTTGACAAATTCAGCCTGCCCCTTATTCGGTTAATAAACACACATTTGTTCATTGAGGCAATCCTCTCTCACTTTCTTAACTTCTGCGTAGCATCCTGCTTTGTTATTGTAGCATTCATTACATAGACCTTGCATATAACAAAAGTACTTTTGAATATTTGCTCCCAGATATGCCAGTACTGGAATTGTAAATTAAGTCTTACAATAGGTGAGTGTGTGGCCTGATTTAAGAATTAGAAGTCCAACATTTTTGTAGTAGATATTCATGTGAAGGGATATTTTGTTAAGCTATGTGTTTTTGTAGTCTTTTAAACTAGGTCTATAAGATTTGCTTGTAAGAGGAAGAAAAAACTTTGCTCTGTAATTTTCTATCAATTTGCCAGTGGTGAAATTGCTGTAAATTGTTAAATGTTGCAATATGTTTTGAAGTATTTACTTGCTTTTGTGTAGTTTTGACAGTGTCTGGGTACATATATGTGCAAAGTTTTAATCATTTTGATAATGGGAAATTGAATAAATCTACACAAAAAAGTTTGGAAGTTTATAATTTATTAATTTTTTTTGTGTTTATAAAAGGAAGGAGCATCTGCTAGAAAGACCCAGACGCCTGCCGCACAACCAGTGCCGCGACCTGGTAAGAACGTTAAATTGCAATTATGCATGCTGTTAGAGATGGATGTATGATTTCAAACAAAATAAAACAATGACACGTGTGTTCAGTGTTATTCTTTTTGCCTTTGAGTCTAGTTCGTTTCGGCTAGATGATAGGGGTATCTGTGAAATATGTTTAACTACAATTTTAGTCTACCTTTTTATTGATTTTCCCGTACAGAACGTGGCAAAGATGCCCAACATAAAACATTAGGCAATCATGCCCTTGAATGTGATGCTGTACACTTTTCTTTGGTTTATTTTGGTACCGCCTGAGTTTGCCCATTAGCAGGTAGTTAGGATTTCGGCATGTAAAACCAAATGCTCGCAAGCTTAAAATGTGTCATTTAGTGTGAAAAACAGCTTAAAACTTTGGATAGTTCCTGTCTTGAGTTAGAGTATTACTCCTTTATTTGTAGCGCATCTACAACAAGTGTACTAAATTGCCCACACCAAATAGCTGTTTTGTTCCCAGAATGTTTTGAATGTAGGATTAGCACATTGCTATCCGTGCCAAGCTTATACTACAATGCTAAAGTTTATTTTTTAAAAATGCTAATAAAGTACGTTAAATACTTTGGCATACCCAAGGACACTCAGTAGCTCTCCATGCCTGAATTACTCACAAGTAATCTGCATCACGCTCAGCCCAAGTCTCCATCCTCATAGCCCGTAACCGCTTGAAGATTCCTGGCTAGCTTCTCCATCTCCTCTGATATGTAACCCCATTATGTCATCATATGCCAAGCCAAAACAGTGGATTTTGAGAGGGTGAGACGGTAAGGAATGACTTAGAAGGCAAGGAATGACTTAGAAGGCTTGAAGTTCAAGTATTACTCTAATTATTAGTGATCCTCGTTATGCTGAGGCCTACTTTTCCTCATCCCTGTCCTGTCATTTGCTAGTATATCATAACTCAAACGACAACAGTGAACCAGGAATGATGCAAGGGAATGCAGATTTTCCAAAATTCTGACAACATAGGTGGCATGACTTACAAGAAGAAAGTGAAGGAAAAGCTTCTCCTGTCAGCTCATAGTGCTTTACAAAGTAAAGAAAAACGAAATAGAGTTGCCAGCATTGCAAATAACTAAATAGAATAATGTCTTGTCCCTTTGCCCCTATGTGGAGAAGCTGCTGAGGCTTCAGCAACCAACGCCACTTCCTAGGAGGTAAAAGGCAGTTGGCATAAGGTTTCTTTACCATTTGATCTTTCTTCAATTCATATGCGTAAAATTTTCCCCCACTGTTGGGCTAGGATCTTTTGATAATTTATAAGCAGCAATGTACATATACACTAAATTAACATTACATTAGCGGTTTAGTTTTAGTAGTCTATCCGCCTCATTATATGATCCAAACCACTGCCATTGAGCAGGAGAGAGACACTGCTCATCTGCCTCAAGAGACTCCACAGGTTAGATTTTCTGCCACACATCAAATGGAAGGTAATTGTCTGGAGCTCTTCTTCTTTGGAGTATGATGTCTTCAAAGAGTCGAAGGTGATGCCAGCACTTTATTCACTCGTTTTTCTATGAAGATCGAACCTAGCCAATCTATTCAGGGTGTTTGAGACTACTTCAAAGAAATCTCACTTCAGAGCCTGTAGCTTACCTAGGAAGAAGTAAATCTTTGGTGAGCTCCACATTTTGTATATTTGTCTGCCTCTTGATCGCTACCCTACAAAATTTGCCATTTCTCTAAGTGTTTTCATCTAAAGAACCCGAGGGCTATGACAGATGAATGGGCTTTCCTCTTCTGGAAGGGAAATCTGCATCTACCTAGAGTTCTGCTTCAAAAAAGCTCAAACTTGAACTGGTGAGCACCAGAATTTAGTCTTCCTAACAGACGTCTGTGGTGGCCAAAGGACCCCCTGAGCCTACCTTTAAGATTCAGGCAACTGGTCAGCCACCCTCTTCTGTGACAAAAGCACCAATACAATCTGTGCTCTCTCTGTCATTGTCTTTGAAACATGATTTCTTGCAGGAAAGCCCATGAGACATCTTCAAAAAGGTCAGTGTCTTTCCTTTCACCCAATAGTCCAGTTAAAAAGGTACATCTGACGATGCAGGCTGGCTCATCAGCTGTTGCACCTACTTTGAAAGAGAATTCTTTTAACAGTGAATTGTTTTTTTCAGTTTCAGCTTACCTTCAGCCGCCTAATTCATAGTCGATGGCTCCACCTTGTGTTGTAAAGTTCAAATTTTTCTTCACCTGTTACTGCTTCACCTTTAATTGCTCTTCCATCAACCCAAAAGTTGTCAATGACTGCATCAGCAGATTCTCCCTTTTCAGCAGTGTTGACTTTGATGATATTCTGTGGCTGTCATTTTCCTGCTAGTCGATGATTTCTCAGTCTGCATCACAGTGATTATCTTATATGCTTTTCAATTATCAGCTATTTACTTGTCAGTTGATGCCTCATCTGTTATCCTGCTAATGGCTACTTTGGTGTCTTTTTTTATAATGGGCATTGCGTATTTCCCCGATTGCAATGAATGTTTCGGTACATACTCTAATTAGAATACCACCTCAGCCTCCAGCTCTTCTATTGCAATAACCATCTGAAAGAGACTATTAGTTACAGATTTCTTACCTTAGAATGACCCCCAGGCGTCAGACTGGATACAGAGAATTATTTCTCAGCAGTACCCCTGTGCGTCAGTAGGTGGCGTTGGTCGACTCAGCGTTGGTCGTTGGCTTCGTGATCGCCGGAATGACGTTGCGGTATCTACTTAGACGCTGCCCCTGCACGCTGTCGCCTGTTCTATCTTTTTCCGCGCCAGCCAGCGCATACCCGGAGAAAGCGGTACCCTTGGTCATTTTTTTGGATTTTTGTTGACCTCCTTTTTTGAGTAGTTCGACTCCTGGTGCACGCAGGGATGTCCCATCGTCGGACCGGCTTCAAACCTTGTGACTCCGGTCACAAGTTAATGTCGGTCACGGACCGACACCTCGAGTGCCTCTGGTGCCTGGAGCGCGACCACGACCCAAAGTTGTGCTCCAACTGTCGGGCCATGAACACGAAGTCTTTGCGGGAGCGCTCCCGAAAGCTTCTGGAGGCCCGGCAGTCAGCTCCGCACCGCTAGAGGTCTCGGTCGAGAGGGAGGTCGCGGGACCAGTCACGGAGTCACCACCATCATTCCTCCTCGAAGTCTCCGTCATCGGGTAAGTTGAAGCACAAAAAGAAGGCGAAGAAGCACAGTCGCTCTTCACCTTCTCCCCGTCCGTCGGCCGACGCGGAAGGTCGTCGTCCTTTGGCTCTGCCCGCGGAGCCTGCTGGGATGGCTCCGAACCTCCCTCCCTTTCCGGGAGCCGAAGCGTCCCCTGCCCAGCTTCGTGCATTTTACGAAGCCCTCCACTCCATCTTTGGGCAGCCCGACTCCGCTGGCGTGCCTTCAGGCCAAGCGGACTCGGCTGGGGGCTCTAGGCCTTAGATGCCGGTGGCTCCAGCCTCGGCGTCGCAGGACCCCCAGGGATACAGGCCTGGATCCAGATCAGCGCCGGTTGACCTCACAACACCTCCCTCGGCGCCTATTCCTCTGACGACGCCTCTGCCACCTCCGACACTGGTTGTGTCCCCGTACTTTTGTACCACTGTTTTACCCTGGTGTTCTTTTTCGCACGGAGTGGCAGCCAGCGGAGGGTGAGGAGGACTGGGAGGGGTCTGTTGACCCTCTGGCAGACCAGCTGGAAGAGCCGGACTGGAGAGAGGAGTTGGGTGAGACCAGTGGTCTGAATACCTCCCCAGACCTTGGTATGCTTTCTCCTCCTATGCTGTGGTGTTGCGTAGGGCGGCTGAGGCCTTGGGCCTTGAGCTTCCTACGATGGCAGTTAGGACTAACCTCCTGACTGAGGTGCTTCAGCCGGCAGCCGCCTCTTCGGAGCCCCTGCTGCCGTTCATTGAGGCTTTCACAGACATCCTTCTGGCCACTTGGTCCTAGCCCAGCACAGGGGCTCCTGTGGATAGGATGATTGCCCAACGCCACCCCCGGCCCCGGACGACCCTATTTTCCTCTCCCAACACCCTACCCCCGAGAGCTTGGTGGTCCAAGCCTCAACATCCAAAGGCGTGTTCCCTACTGCTCCCCCAGATGGGGAATCCAAGAAGCTGGACTATCTTGGGAAGATGTTTTCTTCCGCCAGCTTAGGACTGCGGTCGGTAAACACAGCATGTCTCTTGGGCCGCTACACCCACTCTGTGTGGGACACGGTTGCGCAAGTGCTGCCACAGTGCCCGGAGGAAGCCCGGACTGTACTCTCCCGTGCGGTTGCAGAAGGTAGAGACGCAGCAAAGTTCGCCATTCGATGTGGGCTGGATACCGCCGACTCGCTAGGTAGAACGATTTCTACGTCAGTAGCCTTGAGACGCTACGCCTGGCTGAGGTCCACTGGCTTTTCCGGGGATGTCTAATCGACCCTTTTGGACATGCCCTTTGGCCATCGCCTGTTTGGCGACAAGGTGGACAATGCGCTCAAGCGCTTCAAGGACTCTAGGTCCTTGGGCCTCGCTGCCACCTCTCGCCCCGTTCAGTCTGCCTTTCGCCCCTTTCGTGGCTACGGAAGGGGTGCCCCACCACGTTCCACCCAGGGCCACAGGCCGGCGCAAGCTACTCAGCCTCTGCGTGGCTGGGGACATGGGACCCAGCGCCGTGGGTCTGGGGGCCAGCGGGCAGGCCAGTCCACCAGTGCCCCGTCTGCATCAGCCTCCAAGCCTTCCTAGTCTGACTTTTCAGGGCCACCAGTTGCCAGTGGGCAGCAGGATCCGCATTCACCTCCTGCCACTGGCACAACATCACGTCGGACAGGTGGGTTTTGCAGATAGTCCGAAGGGGCTACTCCCTCCCATTCGAGACTACCCCTTCCTCCATGCCACCAACATTCCATTGCATGTCGGAGGATCACTTGGCCCTTCTCTGTCAGGAAGTTACGGCTCTCTTGGCCAATATAGCTATCGAGCGAGTCCCTGCCAGAAGCGGGTTGTGGTTATTTCCGCTACTTCCTGGTACCCAAGAAGGACAAAGGCCTGCGTCCTATCTTGGATCTCAGGGACGTCAACCGCTTCCTCCAGAAGAAGTTCAAAATGTTGACATTTGCTCAGGTCCTGTCTGCCCTCGACCCTGGAGACTGGACGGTAGCGTTGGACTTGCAGGATGCTTATTACCACATCCCTGTCCTGCCGGCCCACAGGCGTTACCAACGGTTCACGGTAGGCCACGAGCATTTTCAGTTTACTGTGCTCCCCTTTGGCCTTACAAGAGCCCTTCTGGTGTTCACGAAAGTGATGGGGGTGGTCGCAGCTCATCTGTGCAGATCAGGGGTTCCAGTCTTCCCCTATCTCTACGACTGGCTGTTGAAGGCAAGCTCGCCCCAGGCTGTTGTCTCCCACCTCCAGACTACGACTGCCCTCCTGCACTCGCTGGGGTTCACCATCAACGTGCTGAAGTCACACCTGATTCCCTCTCAGAAGCTCCTTTTCATCGGAGCAGTTCTGGACACAGCGCAGTTTCGGGCTTATCCTCCCGAGCAACGAGTCCGGGATATTCGGGCTATGATACCGATTTTTCAGCCTCTATCCCGGATTTCGGTGAGAATGACCCTGAGGCTGCTGGGCCTCATGGCATCCTGCTGGTGGATCATGCCAGGTGGCATATGCGGGCTCTGCAGTGGGATCTGAAGTTCCAGTGGGCGCAGCATCAGGGGAATCTTTCCGATTGCGTCCAGATCTCGGAGGGCACTGCACACCTATTGCAGTGGTGTCTAACGAACCAGGATTGGGTCAACGGCAGATCCCTCTCCCTTCCCCAACCAGAGTTCACAGTGGTGACAGATGCGTCACTCCTGGGATGAGGCGGAGATTAGAGGCCTCTGGTCTCCGGCGGAGTACGGGCTTCACATCAACCTTCTGGAGCTCTGGGCGATTCGTCTTGCACTGAAGGCATTCCTTCCTTCTGTCAGAGGAAGGGTAGTGCGGGTGTTCATGGACAACACCACCGCCATGGGGTACTGCAACAAACGGCGGTGTGGGGTCGTGGACCCTATGTCAAGAGGCTCTTCGCCTTTGGAAGTGGCTGGAACTTCAGGGCATGTCCCTGGTGGTTCAACACCTGGCAGGTTCTCTGAACACCAGGGCAGACTAACTCAGCGGCGGTGCATGATTGATCACGAATGGCTTCTTCACTCGGAGGTGGTGCAAGGTCTCTTTCAGCAGTGGGGAGAACCTTGGTTAGATCTGTTCGCCACCGAAGAGAACACGCAATGTCAGCAGTTCTGCGTGTTGGAATTTCCAAGGCGGCACTCGCTCGGCTACGCTTTTCGTCACAAGTGGAATTGCGGTCTTCTGTATGCCTTTACGCCTATGCCACTTCTGCCCAGAGTGCTGAAGAAGATCAAGCACGACCGGGCCCAAGTCATTCTTGTGGCTCCAGACTGGGCATGAAGAGTCTGGTATCCCGAGCTCTTGGACATGGCCATCGGTCCTCCGATCAGACTACCTCTTCTGGAGGATCTTCTGACGCAGCAGCAGGGGACGGTCTTCCACCCGAACCTGTCCAGCCTCCACCTCCTTGCGTGGAGATTGAGCGGCGACAGTTGACAGCTTTTGACCTTCCTCCCGAAGTCTGTAATGTCATCTTGGCAGCCAGGCGTCCGTCCACTAAAACGGTATACGCCTGTAGATGTAACAAATTTGTGGCATGGTGCACAGCAAAGGCTGTGGATCCCCTTTCTGCTCCTCTTTCAGAGGTTCTCCTCTTCATTCTCTCTTTGGCCCAGCAGGGCTCTGCTCTGGGCATTCTTAAAGGCTATATTTCGGCCTTTCTTCGCCTTCCTGGTCAGCCTTCTCTTTTCAAGTCCCCTATTGTAAATAGGTTTCTTAAGAGCATTACCCACCTCTTTCCTCCTATTCCTTTCGTAATGCCCCAGTGGGACTTTAATCTGGTCTTAATTTACCATATGTGTGCTCCTTTCGAGCTACTACATAATTGTCCCCTCAGACTATTGACCTTGAAGACTGCTTTTCTGGTTGCCATCACCTCTGCTCGCAGGGTGAGTGAGCTTCAGGCTCTTCTAAACCTCCTTTCCTTGCTGTCCTTCCGGACAAGGTTGTCCTTCGAACTAGACCTTCTTTTCTTCCCAAAGTGGTTACCTCTTTCCACATAGGACATCTCTTTGCCCACCTTTTTCACACTCTCGCATCCTTCCAAGGAGGAGTAGAGACTCCACCGTCTGGATCCAAAACGTGCGTTATCATTTTATCTGGATCGCACAAAATTATTCCGGGTGGACGATCAACTCTTTGTTGGCTATGTGGGCGCCAAGAAAGGTCGGGCCGTGCAAAAACGGACCATCTCTCAATGGTTCGTCCTTTGCATTAATATCTGTTACTCCTTGGTGAAAAAGAAGCCTCCGGTAGGACTGCGCGCCCATTCCACCAGGACGACAGCAGCCACTCCTGCTTTGGGACGTGGAGTCCCCCTCGGTGACATCTGTCAGGCAGCCATGTGGGCATCACTGCACACGTTCACTAAACATTACAGCCTGGATACTCCAGTCAGGAGAGACAGCTTCTTTGGCCATTCAGTTCTCCAGGACTTGCTGGTGTGAACTTAGTTCGCAGACCCACCTCCGAGGTTGGTATTGCTGGGGTATCTATTCTAAGGTAAGGAATCTATAACGGTCTTTCAATGAACAAGTTACTTACCTTCGGTAACGATATATCTGTAAGAGACATATATTAGTTATAGATTCCTTACCGCCCCATCCATCCTCCCCGTTCTGCGAACTGACTTCTAGAGTAAGGGACTCCCTTTTAGAGCACTAGTTTTGTGCACCAGTGGTCAGTGTCTTGCATGGCTCTGCGCTTCTGGCGTGCAATGTCGTGTAAAAGAACTGACGTCAGTGCTCAGGGACGGCGTCTAAGTAGATACCGCAACGTCATTCCGGCCATCACAACGCCAACAACTAATGCGGAGTCGACTGACGCCACCTACTGACCTGCAGGGGTACTGCTGAGAAATTTCTCTGGATCCAGTCTGACGCCTGGGGGTAATTCTAAGGTAAGGAATCTATAACTAATATATGTCTCTTACAGCTATATCGTTCCAGAAGGTAAGTAACTTGTTTGTCTTGTAACCTAGAAGTTCAAGAAGATTATTAGGAAGGGTCAGAGACCAGATGAAGATGATGAACATCTGGAAGCTTTCTTTAGCGATAATGAGGATCAAAACTTAAGTGGTCATAGAGACATTGGCCTTGAAGACTTGAATATATTTGTTATGTCCACCGAGAACCTCAGTAAGTGGACTTGGGTCTATGCTTTCTTAGATGCAGAGATCCATACGGTCATGAACCACCTCTTCTTCACCACCACAGAAATAATAGGCATTATAACAGTCCTTATCCTCCTATAATCCTGGTGCCAGAATGGTCACTTTGCTGCAAAGAATGGTGGAAGACCTTCATCCATTAATTTAAGTACCTTTATCCTCTTCTTTGTCAGTACTTTTACCACTGCCCACAGTAACTGTCGCATTGTTGCAACTGGTAAATCCTCCTGCCATCAGCCAGAGCCTTTCCTGCCTACAATATCTCCTCCAACCCTTTCACCCCTACATGATTTTGACACCAATTGGAATAAGATATAGACTGCGACCGAGATTGTGATGGCTAAAAGTGAAGAAAATTAGACAAGTGATGAGGCTCAGCAACAACTTTCTAAAGAAGAAAGCCTGACCCTTGTCTGGCAAAGAATGCGAGTGGCATACCTTTATCCTTCATCATACCACCAGTCCAGATCCACGTCCTAGGGTCTTGTATACATATGACGTTTGCTATATCCTGTGCCGCCTAGAGAGAGTATCTCAGAAATTCAGTCTGCCAAAACCATCTTCTCTGAAATACTGTTTGCTTTTTAATTGAATAGAAAAGGCTAGAAGGGGCATCAGAACAATTCCTTTGTTGGATGGCCAATGGGAGATGGGTACAGATGAAGAATCTCTCTTCTACATTGGTCAGCCTTTCTAGAGTAGAAAAGTATAAGGCTTGAGACACCTATCCAGCATGCTTTCTCAATCGGGTTAAAATGGATTTGCTATTAGCTGCAGCTCAACACCAGTCCAGAAATCTCTCCACTCAGTGCATCATGCCATCTGACAAACTGGGTTGTAAGAGTCAGTGAGCAATGGAATCCGTGTTGGCAGATGTATCTTTTAAAAATGCTGGTGGTTAAGCAGTTATTTCTTGATATGACCCTTATGACACAACACCTCACCATTCATAGAAAAGACTACCTGAGGATGAGTCAGGTAAAATTATTGTTCGTAGTCTGTGTGCCTGTAGGTACACATGTGCGTGCTCCTGCCATCTAGTATTGGGCTGTGACATTGCAAGTTTTTCAAAGAAGTCTGTCGAGTCACATGGTCTCAGTGACTCCTCCTTTTGTTGTAGTTTCTCATGGTCACTGACTCCATTGTTTTTCTCCACCATTGTGTTTTCATGTGATAAAACTTGCTCCTGGTGTCAACGAGTTTGTCAGTTCCCCTCACTACCTCGAGTCTGCTGTCTTCTACCCTGTAGCGAGAGAACTTTGACACGTGTGGCACAGGTTCTATCCTTCAATCCCATCAATGATGAGTGAATGGGCCTCTTGGCCTTGGGCCTCCGCATGCTCCAGATTACCATCGGAGAATGAAAATGCTCCCAAGGTAATGGAACGGATGCCCTTCAGGAGATGCCCCTAGTGTCACTCTAAATATCCCTGGACTGACCTTCACGCTGTCTGCAGCTTGTGCCTTTCACAATGAAACACACTGCATCTGCTGCTCGCCCTGTCACAGCAAAAAGACCTTAATCCAGCATCGAGACCGACAGTGGGCACACAACAGGATGACCCAGTGATCTTTGGAGGCATCAGAAATTTTTGGCATTGCCAACCCCCTCAGTGCTCAAGAAGAGGAGGGGGTGTTGGACAAGTCGTCAGAGTTCAGCCCATCAGCCAAACCTGAATTAATCTGCTTTGACATCTCGAGGTCAGGCAGCGAGGAGTTCCTAGAAAAGGTAAGAGCTCCAGAGGATGCTCCATCCACCTCTGTCTGCTCCAGTCCTGGCGTAAAGATTACGCCATTCGCGAGTACTGCCGATGCCTCATCGCTCAGCACGTCAGAGCCAAAGACCGTCTCAGCCAACCCTCACCAGCGGCTGCACATCAGAGCCAAGACTGTCCCTCAGAATACCTCACCAGTGGCTGCATGTCGAAGCCAAGAACCGTCCCTCAGGGGGATGGGCATTGAGCCTGGTGCCAAAACCTCCTCCACCTTCGAGTATGTCACCGCTTTCAAGCTCTGGTTGCCACCGAGGCAAGGCCTCGGACCCGAGGGGAGACTCAGCCAAGACCCTTTATCTTTGACCGGCCTCGAGCCCGAGGACTCATGCTGGCTGGCACCAAGCTGTCGAAGCCGGCTCCACCATCAAAGCTGCAGGCACCATGGCAACATCCAACCTTGGAGCTCAAGCCTGCCACCTTCGATGTCTAGGAACACCCCCCCCCCCCATCCCAGGTTTCTGCAGGAGCTGAATGAGAGACCGAGGAGGATAATCAGCCATTCAAACACAGGCAAAATTTCGGCCTTCGCCAATGTTCTGCCCAAGAAGTGCAAACTTGCCATAGAGGAAACCATAGACATCGAACACTTCTGTTCCCTTCTTGCGCCCCATCTCACACCCCCCTCCCAGAAGCCTAAGGACCAACCTTCTGTCCCTGGTCCTCCTCCACCAGTACCTCCTCAAACTTCACGTTCACTACCTCCTTCCTCACCTCCTGTGCCTTCTTCACAGAGATCCCCTGAGTATTACTCCAACAGCGGCAACCCAAGCCCTTATTGTCCAGCAGAGGACTTTGCCCCAATTTACCCTGGTGCTTCAGGAAATACCTGGAAAGATTAGGATGTGGATCCCTTGACAGATCTGGATGTCAGCGCCTCCCCATTAAATGACACTAGGGGGTACTAGAGCTTTAAAGCACAGCCATCTACCATAAGATGGACTTGTATGCCACTTCTGAAAAGGATGACTTCCTTGTGGAGATACTCTCCAAGACCGAGCATTCTGGACAGAATCTCCCCATGTTCAAGGGGATGATTAAATCCGCACCTGAGATATTTAAGGAGTTGGTCAGATCTTGTGTGGTTATGCCACTTATTGAGAGAGTACAAACTGACCCTCCCCCTAACCCCCACCCCCACCCCCCCACCCACCCCCCCGCAACCCGTCTGTGCAACTGGGGGTCCCCTGTAGGAAAGGGCCCCTTTTTGACATGGTCACCCCCTCTTTTTGCTGGATGTTTGATGCAATTTTGACAGAAGTGCACTGGGTTCCGGGTATCCAGATCCCCAGTGCCAGATATTTTTCCCTAAAACTGTTCAATTGTTCCCCAGATTGGCAATACCTTTAGTACTCCTTGTAAGCCCCTAGTAAATGGTACCACAGGCAAGGAGGTTAAAGAGGGTCCCTATAGGCTGCAGCATGTATTGGGCTACCCTAAAGGACCCCTCAGCACCACCATGCAAACTGCCATTGCAGGGTGCGTACCATGGCGCAGAGAAAAATGAAGACACAACGTTGCACACCTCCTGTGTGCCATGCCTGCAGTAAAGGCAACTCGCCCCTGCAGCAGACCTTACAGCCTTAAGGCAGGGTGTAGTATACTACATATGTGGACATAGACATCACAGGGGCATGTCTGCTCATGCAGCGAAGTCTATTTTTAGATATTACAAGTGAACAGAGAAAATAGTCCGAATACATGTGCTGGTACATCATGTAGCTGGTCCCCAGCTACATGATGGCTTCGCTGATATTTTGGTATTAAACATCTCGTATAAATAAACCCACACTGATTCCAGTGATGGATTAATGAATACATGCATCCAGAGGGCACCTTAGAGGTGCCCCCTGAAAACCTGCTGACTACTGGTGTACTGGCTGGCTGGTGTAGACCAGCCTGCCACCACAGAACACTTTCTGACCCCCTGCAGGTGAGAGCCTGCGCTCTCTGAGGGCAGAAACAATGCCTGCTTCTGCTGGAGGTGTTTTCACCTCCTCCAAGCTGGATGGCTAAGTGATCAGCATATCAAGGCAGGAGGCTTCAGCGAACTCTGCAACCTTTGATATGCGACTCAAAGCTTCCTCAGACAGGGGAAATGGCACCTCTGGCCCATTTGGCACCAGGACAGGTGGGAAAATTAGCTAGTCAGGCGTGTGCCCCATCTCAAACTAGGGGCACCCCTAAGGTGGGCTACCTGATGTGGACTTTTAGAATTCCACCATCTTGGTTTTGACTGAATTAGGCTCTCTGGGCCAGGGTTATCCCCACTTTCCACAGGAAGTGTTCATATAGAGTGTGTAGACAACCTAGTGGTAAGTAGCCCATTAGCTACTGCTCGTCACTTCCCATAATGCCCCTAAATTGAGTATTTAGGTGGCACCCCTGACACCAGGTACTCTGATTAGACAGATAAAGAAGAAGACAAAGAATAGCCGCAGAACTGAAGATTTGCTGTGGACTTCTTGCACGAACCCCTGCCTGCACCAAGTCTTGATCATCATGACCAGCAATCCGTCCTGCAGCTGACCAGCTTCCAAGACCCCGGAGAGACTGTTAGCCCTTCACAATTTGCCAGCAATCTCCCTTGGTGCAGAGGAGCTACTCCCCTGCACTCTGCAGGCACCGAAGAGCAAAGTCCAGTTCAGAGTTGCCGCTCACCTGACAGCCCAATGCAGCAGCCCCCCAGGAAGAGGCACCTGTGCTTTTGAAGGTCAGGTCTGTCCCCCACCAAGCAAGAGGACACCAGGCCCAACCGGAGCTGCACAGGACCAATACCCAGGCTACCGGACCCCTTGCAACAAGTAAAGCCTGTGAGAGTCCAATCTTGACTCCAACAAGACCGAGAAATCATCGAGGGACGTCTGCACCGCAGAGACCCACTCCCAGAGTGGCCCAGCTAACCTGATTTTGCACCCTCAACCATCAAAGACCAACAGCTGCAAGGCCCCAGGATGCCCAGAACCCAGCTGACTTTTTCACTCTACACCTGAGCGCCCCAGCACGGGTACCGAAGACCCGACTGCTTTCTTATTCCCAGGAACCTTGTGACCCGGGCCCCCTGTTGGAAGCTCCCATTGTTATATCCCGCATAGGTGCCCCAATGTAGACCCGTTCGTACATGCCCTAAAATGGACGTATTCATATTTACCCTAATATGGTCATATTCGTACTTGCCCAATTATGGTCCTGGCCGCATATGCCCAATTATGGTCACAACTGTACATGTCCTATTATGGTATGATTCCTTATATAGGCATGATCTTTCACCTACATTGGTCCCAGCTAGCACACAACGAGCTCTGAGGGCTGAACGTTATCTATCCTGTGGTTTTGAATGCAGCAGGGTTCTTCCAAACACAGCCCCACACTGTACTCATTAATTATGCATGGCTTTCTAAGAATACACCACTGGCATAATATGTAGGTACAAAGTTCACCCCTGACGTCTTCCTCATGTCCAATACAAACCATACTAAGGACCGAGACTCTTTAGGGTATAAATACACCACATCTTACCCCGGTAAAACAGAGGGAACCGAGACTTCCATGCTGACACACTGACCAGAGACGCTGAGGCTCCTGCATGCAGTCGCTCAAGCTGACAGTGGTCTGACACAACCCGGACGGAGTGTCCAACTCTAGACCAGGACGTGGTCCCACACTCTCTCTATTCAGGTATGGGGGTTCGACTAAATCCTAGGAGGATTCTTGGCTCTTAGCTTCTAAGACCTACACACATATGCTAGGTACACACAGGTACATCTAGGTAGGCATCGTAGGAGTACGCGCACTTGCATAATGATTTTTATATTCATGTATGTACTCATGATTATCGCAATATGGTAGAACTGTTCTATCCCTTTGCTTTTATCGTACTGCTGATCATATATCTCTGCTATTGTCTGCTGGTTACCGCAGCACATATATTTTACACTAGAATAACAACTGTTCAATAAATACTTATTGAAACGCCCGAATGTTTATTCTGTGTAACTCTGAGATAAACCGAATAAGTGAGCACGAGTGACTGAGCGAAAGGTAGTACATTGTTTCCACGATTCTGAGGGAATCAGGGTTGTCATGTTCTAAGGTTGCCAGAAACTAATCTCTCCCCGATAAGAGGAGACACTAGTGGCACTGCAAGCTAGCTAATGCAAAACTAGGCTAACATATACGGTGGGGGTGCACGGAGTCAGTCTGCCACCAAGCCCGCAGTAGAAGTTATCCAAACGCGCAGGTCCTGCATGGTTACTATAGGAGCTACACGACACCATACTTGTCCCCAAGTCCCTTTCTGCAGCCTGTTTCTACATGGCCCCCCTTCTTCCTACCGGTGTAGCGTGCACAGCTATCAACCCGACAAGCACCTCTGCACCTGGACTCCCAGGGCAGGTAACGAATAGCTGCTGCTGGTACTTTGGACCTTGGCCCACTAAGGCCCTAAGTTCCGAAAGAGTCCCCCAGAATCTGATCACAAATAACTGTATGCAATATATGCCTTTTCTCCCATGGGGAAGCATTGCTGCGTAAAGACTCGTTTAAGTGAACTATGTACTTACCTGTAAAAATTCATATTTAAAAAAAGTACTTACTTGATGGCAAAGTTCTTGGTATCAAAATTTACATATAAATGACCAATTTTTCTAAATTGGTCTTGGATTTAGTCTTGTCTCATTTATTGCCTCTGTGAGTACATTAAATGCTTAGCGCTACCCTCTGATAAGCCTAACTGCTCACCCACACTACCACAAAAGAGAGCATGTGGATTATCATTTGTGCCTCTGTAAACCAACTCTGGTTTGCCTGGACTCTTTACACAGTGCACCTCGTTTTGGCCCACTAGATAAAGATTCAGCTTCCTACACCACCACTGCTAGGTAAAGAGCAACAGCCCCAGCCATCGTGGACACTCCACCTCCTGACAAGTAGAGCAAGCAGGTTGATGCTGCTGGAAAGAGTGGCTGTAGATGCGGCCATGCACTGGTGCATCGGCAACTCAGTAGGCGTCCTCTCCAGCTACGACAGAGTCCACCGGAAGGAGATGGAGGGGGGCTCCTGCAGCATCTCCCTGATCAATATTGTAGGGGAAGATTTTGCTTGAGGAAGGTAAAGCCATCTCCAATGCCTCCATTAGGTGTGTTCTGGATAAGGCCAGGGCTGCTGCCAGGATAGGGAACACCATGTATCTTGTGGCGTCAAACTTGGCCCCTTGTGTCTGACTTCAAGCCGGAGGTGCAAAAGCACCTAGTCAACCTCCGGTTTGTGGTAGGGATTTCAAGCAATGATCTTTTAGAGGGAATAGCTCTAAGGGCAAAGCACTTACAGTAAGGGAGCCTCTACCTCCAAGAACTGCTTTGCCCTGCACCTCCCTTGCCACACAACACATGTCGGGGGAAGACTGCAGGGATTTCTTTCCCACTTGGAGGAGATCACCACAGAACTGTGGGTCTTGTCCATCATCGAGCATAGCTACTGCCTAGAGCTCGTCACACCCCACCAAACATTCAGCCTCGCACCCACACCCTCAGCCCTGAACACTTTATGCTGCTTGTCGAGGAGGTTCAGGCACTCCTGGCCAAAGGAGCCATAGAGACAGTGTCTCGCCACCACCAGGGTGTAGGAATTTACTCCCTATACTTCCTCCTTCCCAAGAAGGACAGACCCCTTAGGCCAATCCTCGACGTTTGTCCTCTGAAAAGATCCATTCTCTCAGAAGACTTCACATGCCATTCCCCTGCAGCAGCAAAGCGACTTCATGAAATATGTCTACTTTTGCATCCTGATTCCTCCCGCTCATCGGTATAACCTCCGCTTCATGGTAAGTGGTCAGCAATCCTAATTCAAAGTGCTATGTTTCAGAGTCACTAAGGCCTAAGGGTCTTCAAGTGTTTATTGGTAGTAGCCACTCACCTCTTGGAGGGGGGTGTAAGTCACACCTTCCCCTTCCTAGACTACTGGCTGATCAAGAGTGCAAGCAGGTAGGAATGCCTGGCACCATACCCAGACTATGGTCTTCCTCCTAAATAGCCTAGGGTTCCTGATGAACGCCACAAAATCCCACTTACGTCAAGTCCAACCCTTTCTATGGGCAGTCCTCAACTCCACTGTGGGTAAGGCTTTCCCCAAACCTCAGAGTACAAGCGTTCCAACAGCTTCTGCCTCTTTTCCAGCTACTCAGTCAGCTCCCAGTTCACATCTTTATGCGCTTGCTAGGAGGATGGCCTCATGCATCGCTATAGTGCCCCACACCAGGCTTCATATGCGTGCACTTTAGGAGTGCCTCTCAAGTCGGTGGTCACAAGTGGAGCGTCAGATGAAGGATCTATTGTTGGTAAGGCCAGCACCCATCGCTCTCTGGAGTGGTGGAACAGCAAAAATCTTTTGCAGGGCAAACCCTGTCCTTAGGTGACCATCACCACGGACGCATCTCTAGATGGCTAAAGGACGCACCTCAACGACATGACTGTGCAAGGCTACCTCATCTGTGGAGTCTTCCCATAAACCACTTGGAGCGGTTAGCCATTCATCTATCACTCAAAGCTTTCCTCCTACAGATTCAAGGCAAGGTAGTCCTGATGCGCACGGACAACAAGACTGCCATGTTCTATCTTCAGATGCAAGGAGGCACACACTCGCCTTCCCTAGCACAGCAGATTTGGTACTGGGCCATCCATCATCGGGTTCACCTCCTGTCACATTACCTTCCAGGAGTGGACAACTACTTTGCAGACCTGCTCAGCAGGACGCAAAAACAAGTCCACGAGTGGGTACTCCACCCACAAGTCGTATGCTCTCACATTTTCAAGTGGGGCATCCCAAAATAGACCTTTTCGCCACAGCAGTAAACAAAAAATGCAGAAACTTTGCAGCCAGATTTCCATACGCCAGTCTTTGGGCAATGATCTGTGGTTGAACTCATCTGGGATCTTTGCCTATGCTTTTCTTCCCTTGCCACTCATTCTGTACATGGTCAAGAAGTTGAGGCAAACATCCCTTATCGTTAGGCTTTCCTGTTTTCAGTTTCTATTTTTGGTAAATTCTGGTGGGGTTTTTTCAGTGTTTTCAAGTGATTTCAATACCTTAAATAAACAGTGGTTATCAGTGGTTACACATTTTCACGCCATTAAAAACAACAGAAACAGTGTTTTTCCGGTGTTTATGGAACGTTTTGCTTTTATTGTTTGCTTTCTACACTGATAATGCATGGTATATAGACAGTGTACGTACAGTGTATATGATGTTCCAAATAAATTTTTGCAAATCAAACTTATTGTAGTACACCATACAATACTTCTTCAGTGAGTCTTTAGTCGTGTGCGCTCGCTTTTTCCTTCCCATGTAAACTTTTTTCTGTGAAAAGGCCCTCTCAACATTGACACTTGACACGGGCAATGCCAAAACAGCCAGTACACAATTTGCTAACTCTGGCCACTGACATAGCTTTCCATGCCTATACTGGTGCACTTGAAGATTGCGATTCTCTGGGCAGGTTCTGAGCATTTGTGTTGAACTGGACGCATATGCCCTCCGAGTTATTGAAGTGGTCAAAAATGAAGCAGCACTTTTGAAACTACGGAGAAAATTCCCCTTCACGGAAGGGATCTAGAACTTGTACAGTGTACCACAGTGAGGGTTCATTGACTTCAAATGCCATGGTTGGTGAAGGGACATTTCTATGCATCATTGCAAGCCGTTTCTCATAGATTGTAAAATAAAAGTTCCTGAATTGCTCTTCAACATTGCTTTGTTGACCAAGTGACAAGCACTCTAACATGGAACATGTTGCAGTGCCAAAGTCACTAAAGGTGTTGCCAGCCTACTCTCAAGGAGATGTTTCACATCTACACCATTTATGCTGAACACTTGGCAGACAAGGGTGTTTTCAGACTCAAGTTTTTTTTTATTATGTCCACTACAGCAGTTATGTTTTTCTGTAAAAATCTAAGAATTCAGTAGTGTGTACTTTTTTCACATCACAATCAATTTGCGACCAAAGATCCTCACATTTCTTGCCTTTGGCATCATCATTCAGCAAACATTTTGGAAACGGTTGCCACATGGGTAATATAGCATTTACAGTCCCTTGGAATGAGAACCATCAGCTAAGTGACACAGTTGAGATGAATCTTTCTTTGATGCGTACTGTTGCACTTGCCGGCTGGCAAGTGTCCCTCGGAATGCACTGCCTCGAGTCCAAATGGAAACTATTAAATCAACTTGAGTCCAAATTCAAAGATAGTTACTCCAACATGTTTTATTTCAAAACGTGAATGTTATAATTTCATTACTTCATGAATTGTATATTTCTCCTTCATTTAAATCCATAATAGGAAATACTTTAGAAACACAAGCGTGTGTTTTTAGCCCCAATACATTTCAGGCAACCTCTTGCCCTTCGTCAGGGGGTTATTTCTAAAAAGCAAAAATATAATGAATGGCGAAATGAGGCGACAAAATTCGGGAAACTAAACATGTCAATACCTTAATATTCATGTGCTGATTAAAGACAAGCTGTGGTGAAGATCCGAAAAATTAATTAAAGCTGTACTGTGATTCGTAAACGAGAAACTGTGCTCCAAGAATTTGTGAAAAGAACGTGCCCAAAAAAGTGCGAAGAGCATACCTAGGACCAGACATGATGCCTTGAATTAACGCGTGTGAACAGGACTACTTGCAGGTGACTATACCGTTATACATACTCAAACCGTGATGGTGTTAGAATCGAAACGCCCTGGTTTCGTCAGTGCTTCATGTGCACTCCTCGTGGATGAACATGTGATTGAAAGTAGTAACAGTAATCTAGAAGTGAGTCAAGGGAGACGGCTGTGGAGCGTAAACAGCATAGGTGTGCAAAGAAGTGAAAAAGGTGGCAACAACTGGGTGTGAATCATTTAAGGACAGTAAATGATCGAAAGAAAAGAAAACGGATGATAGAATAGGGAGTAAATAGAGGTGAATTCAAATATAGGTACAGGCTGGATAAACATGTTTCTATCTCTGTTTACGCTCCACAGCTGTCTCCCTTGACTCACTTCTAGATTACTGTTCCTACTTTCAATCACATGTTCATCCAGCCTGTATCTACGTTAAAGCTCTACAGCTGTCTCTCTTGCCTCAGTTCTTAATTACTGTTTGTACTTTCAATTACATGGTTATCCAGCCTGCACCGAAGTCAATATGGCCCCCACTTTTGGTTGTGAATGTAGTTCTTCTTTTTCTTAGGTTTTCCCTTTTGTATCTTTACCCATTTTAAGATGGCCTCCACAATTTTGATGTCTTAAGAGTCCTTTCTCTATGTTAGACACTCTTGAGCACTCTAATACGGCAGCTAGCTCGGTTAACTGCGTTTCACTTGGTTCGCGTTTCGGAGCTAATGCGGGATGCACGCTGTAACCGCACAAGGTATTTCCATGGACTCGAGGCAGTGCATTCAGAGGGATACTTGCCAGCCGGCAAGTGCAACAGTACTCAGTATTTACACACCCATGTTTAGAGGGTGATACCTCGGTGCACGCCGCCACAGTGTTTCAAATTGCAGTCAATATTTTGATCAACTCTTATTAGAGACTAAACGGTGTGCAGTATCCATTACCCGTTTATCTTTCTTTGATGCCACACAAAGTGAGAAATATTTGCCTTTTAGTTCCAGCGCATAACAAAACAGTGCACCAGAATGGACTAAAAAGTCAATAGCATTCTTCATTAACTCTGAAGATTGTAAAGATGCTTTCAGCATACCATCTAACAAGCGGCAAGGATCTCTTACAGGGAAGCACTTCAGCTCCGGTATCGATTTTGACAGGTCATCACAACTTTTTCATGTATGTAACTGAATCACTGCAAACACAAACAATATCACTCCAATCTTTGTTGAACTTGGAAAGAACCTTTTTGCAGCAGCATTCCAAGTGACACTGCGTTCCATGTTCCATCCTGTCATGTTTTCACCCCTATCCCAGATGCTTGGCGATAGCACACTTTTCACATATACTTGTCACTATACCTTGCATTGAAGTTTAAAGCCTGAGGTGTTGGCAATTCACCTACTAAAAAAACTGACTCACTAGAAACTGGGCGCTGATGTATCAAGGGTTTTTACCCATTCTCTGTGGGTAAATGTGATGGCACATATTGGGTAAGATTCTTATGAAACCAGCCATTTTAGCTAGCAGCGAAAGAATCAAACGCAGCCAAAATTTCAAATATGATTTTAATATTTCCTGATTCTCTACAGTTTATAAAATAATTAAACAAGACCTAAAACATGCTTCTAAACCCTGCATCTTCAGACCAAAGACCACAGAACTGCAAAAACAAAAGGAAGAAGAAACAATATTTTAGTGACATTCCTCAACAACAAAACTCAAGCAGAAAAATGTTAGCCCAGTCTTTCTTGCTACCAGCTTGTATAACAAAGTTACATTGTATTGGCCCCTTCAGGAAGAAAAAACATGACTTTCACCCTTCTTTTCCTAACTTTGAATGGCATTTAATTTGTGGTTATGCAGTTTTTTCAGTGTTTATATGTTTACACTGGTGGGGGCTATTTCCCTTTCGGTGGGGTTTTATCAGTTATTATAGGTGTAAACCTAAAACTGGACAGCCTACTTATCGTTCTGCTGGCTCCAGCGTGCACCAGCCATGGTTCTCAACCCTGCTCGAGATGTCAATGGTCCCTCGCAAGAAGCTCCCCAACAAACCACAGTAAGGTCGGGCACCTAGACCCCAGGCAGCCCAATCTAGCGATTTGGCACCTGAGGTCCTAGAGTTCGGTTACCTTGGTTTGCTGCAGGAGTGAAAGGACAAATCCAGAGAAGCCTGTAGGCCCACGACATACACTTGCTACGCTGCTAAGTGGAAGTGTTTTGTTCACTACTGTACCCCAAACATCAGTCCGCTCACCCGTACTGTGCAGGACATCATTTGCTACCTCCTACACCTTCAGAGGTTGGGGTTGGTTTACACTTCAGTCAGGCCTAGTCGCCACTGCTGCCTATGTGCAGAACAGGGATCATTCTTTCCTCTTCAAAATCCCTGTTATCAAAGTGTTTATGGAGGGGCCTTCAGCCTGCAATTCCATCCAGGCTGCTCCGTGCCCCTTGGCTGGAACCTCAACATTGTCCTCACTAGACTGATGGGGACTCCTTTCCAGCCACTGCATAAATGCCCTCTGCAGTTCCTTTCTTGAAAGGTTACCTTCCTCGTAGCAATCACCTCACTCGGGCGCATCAGTAAATTGCAGGCCCTCACACTTCGGGAACCTTTATTTCTAAGTACACAGACATGTTGGTCTTTTTTCCGCAAACTGACTTGGTAGCTGAAGAGCACTTCACACACTTGACATCATGCATGCTCTTTTGTACAACATAAACAGGACCCAATCCTTTTACAAAACGCAACAGCAGTTTGTAGTTTTCCTCATAAAGGCCACGGCATTTAAAAGGCAGGGAATGCCAGGTGGATCATCAAATACATTAAGACATGCAATGTTTGTCTAAAAGAGCAGTACAGTCCCGCCCCAGGCCACACTCCACCCACAGAAAAGGCGCTACTATGGTTTTTCTGGGAAATATATCCAAGCAAATATTTGTTTGTTTACTGCCACATGGTCCACTCCACGCACATTTACAAAACACTATGTGTACGTCCTGGCAAGAGAGCAGGCTAGAGTTGGTCAGGCTGTCCTCAAGACTTTGTTTTGGCCCCTGCACCAGCCACTGGCTAGCCACCGCTTAGGGGAGGACTGCTTTGCAGTCTGTGTACAGCAAATGCATTTACAGCCACACATGCTACAGATTGAATGTTAATTACCCTGTAAACATCTGTTTGCATGTAGTGCTGTAGATTCACATCCACATGTCCTTCTCCCCGGAAGCCAGTGGTTATTGCAGCTATCTTGCACTATAAAATGATTCTTTCCTACTTGCATGGTCACTATTTTTTTCTGTAAATACTACTCCATTTTCACTCTCACCCGGAAAACAGTCTAACAATGGAGTCTATGACCATGCCCAACTACAACCAGATGAGGAGTCAACAAGACTTTGTGACTCGAAATACTTCTTGGAAGAAAAACAACCTGCAACATCTGAAACCCACACTAGATGGTAGGAGTATGTGAAGCTACAGCACTACATGCAATAAACAGATGCTTACAGGGTAAGTAACATTCCTTAACTAAGGTGAGCTAACTGTCGTCATTGAGGCATCCATAGATTTCGCCACAGCTAACTTCGGCTAAATAGACTGACGATTTTACATCTTTATGGATGGTTCAATAGTACAATGTTTTGTCTTGAAGTTGAAACTAGAATCATGGACATTCTATTTGATGGATTAAATCTCTTTGGAAAGTGGGTGTGTGATACTTTACAGCAAATCAAAACTAACTCGAAGGCTACAAGGTCCTAGGAACACTACAACACTGACTGGAATAATCTGCCTATAAACATCATGCTCATCAGAGATGCTACCAACACCAGGGTGAATCCTTTTGTTCCTTCCAATCATATTGCTTTTACAAATATCATTACCCTTGCGACCAGCATTTTGAAGCGTCATGGAAGTCAAAACAAGACCGGATGAAGGCAAAGTGGGTCATGGTATTCTTGGTCCCAGCACCACAACCAGTGTGCCAGACTACCTTTGTTTTTCAACCTTCCATTTGACCCAGCCAGTGGGGGCAAGATTCAACATTACTGTCAAAACTTACTGTACAGGATGTAACAGTGAAAAGGTCAGTGCTTAATGTTGTCATGGCAACCTGGATTACTTAAGACCAACTTGAAATGTTCACATACAAACTGAAAATCAAAACTTTGAAGCTTCTACTTAAAAAGGATTGTGGATATGTGGCTCAAAGCATATAAGGGTCAAGGTTGTTCTGGACATGGGTATCCAAAATTGGATCTTTGCAAACATGGTTTTTAATTGGTCACCTTTCAGGATAGCCTTCCTTTCAGAAACAGTGGTGACTTCTTTATTACCATCAACTTGGAGTGTACCTGTTTTTCATATTCCCATCAATCCATGTAACTGGAAATACCTGTGGTTTATGGTAGCAAGCAGCGCTTTCAGTTTAAGGCACTGTGTTTTAGACTGAAGTCGGCTCCCTGCATCTTCACCAATGCATGGCATCTGTGGAGGCACACCTTTGAAGACGTGGAGTGGCAGTAGACCCTTGTTTAGGCAACTAGTTACTCAGGGCCCATATATGAAGTAAATACACCAAGTGGCTCAGTCTACCACTGTTCTGTTGTCTTTGGGTCTCGCTCTCTGTTCAAGAAAACCTATTCTTCATCGTTCAAAAGAGTTGGTTTGTATGTGCTGGCATTGCTACAGTGGAAGGGAAAGGCTTTTCTTTCTTGGAAGGGAAAAACAAGTTGATGCTTCTCGTCACTCATATTGAGTCCCAGTGAGTTGTAACTGACAGATAACTGAAAGCACCCTTAAGCTGTATGTCCTGCTTTTTCCACACTGTTACCTTCACATGAGACAAATTTAAGGGTAGCTACAGTCATGGCCACACAACATATAAAAGCAGCAATATGGCTGTGGCTACGGATTAGCAACACCTTTGAAGGCCAAACACTGTCTCTGCCCTATCCTTAGTTGTTGCTCATAACAAATTCTTCCCGGGCTGGATGGGAGTTGATTTAATTTCCATTACTTAAGTGTCGGTGGCTGGCTTATGGACTCCAATAAAAACTACTCTCCAAATCAATTTGTTAAAGTTCAGTAATGTTAAGCTAGCCCTCAGACCAATAATTCCACTAAGCAGGAGCTCTGAAGTCGATGGTAAACCGACAATATGACACACATTATAACATTCAGAAGCAGGATGGGGCACGAGGTCCCTGCAAACACCCCTTTTTTTGGCACACGGCTATCAAGATCAGAGTTGACCCTGTTCTAGGCAGGTCCCTCCCCACGCCGCGCAGCTCCACCTGACTGCGCCCGTGCTCCTGTGCCCAGCTGCTGCCGAGTTCCACCCGCAGGCTACCACCTGCGCCTCATCCCTGGTGGACAGTGGTAGGCCGTAGGTCTGCCTTTCAGTAATTTCATTGTATTTTGTATTTTGTTTACTTTTCTGTGACCGTTTTTTCCCTCCTGTTATTTCTGTGCCCTTCTGCCTTTCTGTAATCTTATTGCATTTTGTATTTTGCTTACTTGCTCTGTGACCGTTCTTATCCCTGCCATTTCTTTGCCCTTTTTGCCTTCGGTTTCCCTTCGCCCGTTCTCCCCGCCGCTGCATCCCCTGCGGCCCCGCCCCCCCGCACGCCGTAGGTTTGCCTTTCTGTAACTGTATTGTATTTTGTTTATTTGTTTCTGTGATCGTTTTTCCCTCCTGTTATTTCTTTGCCCTTTTGCCTTCTGTTTTCCCTTCGCCGTCCCTTCCTCCCGTTCTTCCCGCCGCTGCGGCCCCTGCGTCCCCGCCCCCCCGCTCGCCCATTCGTCGTTCCCCCCCCTCCCAGCTGCTCCTCCCTCCCACCTCCCCTTCTTATGGCAAGCCCGCCTGCGCCCGTCCGCGCCTGGACCGTGCCCAGCGCCAGAACCCCTGGCCCCCGCGAACGCCACGACGCCCGACTCCGCTACGATGCCAGCTCCCTCCACGCACTCAACTCCGGACGACAACACACCTGCTACCGGGCCACCCCGAAGTGCACCCAAGGACCCTTCACCTGCCGGAACTGCAGCTTCACCAGCATCCGCCCTGCCAAACCTCCGCCCAGGAAAGAACCCAACTACCTCACATGCATCCTCCTCAACTCCCGCTCCGCCCTCAAACACGCCGTCGAACTCTGGGACCTTCTCGACTCAACCTCCCCAGACGTCGCCTTCCTGACGGAGACCTGGCTGAACCCTGCCTCAGCCCCCGACATCGCCATAGCCATCCCGGAAGGCTACAAGATCACCCGCAGGGATCGCACCAACGGAGTAGGAGGAGGAATCACCATCGTCCACAAGAACACCCTCAGAGTCTCGACCAACACCGACGACACCCTCCGCACCGCTGAAAACCTGCACTTCCAGATCCACACCGACCCCAACACCACCCTCAGAGGAACCCTCGTCTACAGACCCCCCGGACCCCGACCACAGTTCAGCGACTCCATCGCCGACTTAGTCAGCCCACACGCCCTCGCCTCCACGGACTACATCCTCCTCGGGGACCTGAACTTCCACCTCGAACAACAACGACACCAACTCCACCACCCTGGTCGACAACCTCGCCAACCTCGGACTCAGACAGCTCGTGACAACACCCACCCACGCCGCCGGCCAAACGCTTGACCCCATCTTCTCCGCAAGCTCCCACGTCTCCTTCAACCACACCACCGAACTCCACTGGACCGACCATCACTGCATCCACTTCGCCTTCAGGAAGCCCACCACGCACCACCGCACCCAACAGATGCCTCGCCGCTGCTGGAGCAAAGTCACCGAAAACCAGCTAACCACCACCCTCGCCCAGAGCCCACCCGCTGACCCCTCCAACTCCGACACCGCCGCCCGCAACTTCAGACAGTGGATCAACGACTGCGCCAACACCCTCGCCCAAGAAACCCTCCAACAGCCACACCAGCAAGAAAGCCACCTGGTTCACCGAAGACCTCCAGGACTCCAAACGAAGATGCCGAAAACTGGAGAAGAACTGAATCCGCGAACGAACACCAGACAGCTACGCAGCCCACAAGAACGCCACCCGCAGACACCATCACCTCATCAGATCCGCCAAAAGGGCCTCACTCAAAGACCGCCTAGATAACAACGCACACAACAGCAAAGAGCTCTTCAACATCGTGAAGGAACTCTCCAACCCCAACTCCAACACCAACGACATCCCACCCTCGCAAGACCTGTGCGACTCACTGGCCACCTTCTTCCACCGCAAGATCGCCGACATCCACGGCAGCTTCAACACCCCGACAACCACTGAGACCTCCGCCCCCACGACCACCAACCGCCTGCTCTCCTGGACCAACATCAACGACGAGGACACCAGCAAGATTATGAGCACCATCCACTCCGGATCACCATTAGACCCATGCCCACACCACATCTTCAACAAAGCCAGCACAGCCATCGCACCCCATCTCCGGAAAGTAATCAACATCTCCTTCGAGACAGCAACCTTCCCGGAAAGCTGGAAGCACGCCAAGATCAACGCCTTACTCAAGAAACCCAAGGCGGACCCCAAGGACCTCAAGAACTTCCGGCCCATCTCCCTGCTCCCGTTCCCGGCGAAGGTCATCGAGAAGACAGTCAACAAACTGACCCGCTACCTCGAGGAGAACAGCATCCTGGACCCGTCCCAGTCCGGGTTCCGCAGCAACCACAGCACCGAAACCGCCCTCATCGCCGCCACCGACTACATCAGGACCCTGCTAGACAACGGAGAAACAGCGGCCCTCATCCTCCTGGACCTGTCAGCCGCCTTCGACACGGTCTGCCACCGCACACTACGAACACGCCTACACGACGCCGGGATCCAAGAGAAGGCCCTGGACTGGACCACATCCTTCCTCTCCGGCAGAACACAGAGCGTCCGCCTCCCCCCCTTCCGCTCCAATGCCACCGAGATCATCTGCGGCGTACCCCAGGGCTCATCCCTCAGCCCAACGCTGTTCAACATCTACATGGCACCTCTCGCCCACGTCGCCCGACAGCACGACCTCAACATCATCTCCTACGCCGATGACACCCAGCTGATCATCTCCCTCACCAAAGACCCTCACACCGCCAAAACCAACCTCCACGAAGGAATGAAGGCCGTCGCCGAATGGATGAGGAACAGCCGACTGAAGCTGAACTCGGACAAGACGGAGGTCCTCATCCTCTGCTCCACCCCTTCGGCCTGGGACGACTCCTGGTGGCCGACCACACTGGGAACAACTCCAACACGCACGCAACCTAGGGGTCATCCTCGACTCCACCCTCTCCATGACTAAGCAGGTCAACGCCATCTCCTCCTCCTGCTTCAACACCCTCCGCATGCTCCGCAGGATCTACAAGTGGAGCCCCACCGAAACGAGAAGAACGGTCACCCAGGCCCTCGTCAGCAGCAGGTTGGACTACGGAAACGCCCTCTACGCAGGAACTTCGGCCAAACTCCTGAGACGGCTGCAACGCATCCAGAACGCCTCTGCATGTCTGATCCTCGACATCCCCCGCCGCAGCCACATCACACCCCACCTGAGACCTGCACTGGCTCCCCGTCAACAAGAGGATAACCTTCAAGCTCCTCACCCATGCACACAAAGCACTCCACAACACCGGACCAGCATATCTCAACGGACGACTCAGCTTCTACACCCCCACCCGCCAGCTCCGCTCCACCGGCCTCGCCGCAGTCCCCCGCATCCAGAGAACGACTGCCGGCGGCAGATCTTTCTCCCACCTCGCCGCCAAGACCTGGAACACCCTCCTACGGCAGACCCAAGACCTACTGACCTTCAGAAGACTCCTCAAGACCTGGCTCTTCGAGCAGTAGCAGCACCCCCCAACCCCCAGCGCCTTGAGACCCTCACGGGTAAGTAGTGCGCTTTACAAGTGATATGATATATTTCAGCTAGTCATGTTCCATGAAGCAATACCACCTGTGTGGATGATTAAGAATATCTTATGCACCTTCACCTGGTATTCCTGCACTAGACAATAACACATAAGGACATGTTCGCAAAGAATCAAAAGGCCACATTTTTCTTTTTTCACTTGCAATTTGAGATGCGTAGTGCTTCTAAGGGTGATTTTGTTTTGGAAAAGCTGATTCTTCACATTTATACTTTTTATCTCAATTCCTCTGATCCTTACCATGTTGTGCAATGAAGATAGAATCCTAAATGATGATTCTGGCAGCTTTAGTTTAGCCAGGCAACATTGGTTCAATCAGCTATGAGTGATAACAATACAGCCACCAATTCAGTTCAAATGGGACCCTTGTCTGCTTTCTCCGAAAAAAGCTGAAGTTCTTCACCCCAATCGACAATTGCAGCAGTTGATGACCTGGCTCCTTAAATTGAGTCTCTAGACTGCCAGACTACCATAAGCAAATTCTTAAGGCAACTGCGGCGAATTTCACGTTACACACTTATGTAATAAAATGCAAGTGTTTTTCTGTGTGGGTACGACCTAAGGTCTTTGATCTTTTTTCTGTCACCATATCAATTTCTGCCCTAGCTCTCCATCTGGCACCCCTCAGACCTAAGTACTTATCTGTCGGGGTAAATTTGACTGTCACTTCCATATGGTGGCTGCCATGCCTTCGGCTAGATAGGGCTGAGTTCATGTCTTGAGGAAAGATGAAATCAGAAATGAGAAAAAGCAGCATTAAACTCAAAGGAAAAAGAGAAGGCGAGGGTGGAAGGAATTCCCACTTCCCAGAACTGGCTTTCTGGAAAGATACAAGGAGGGGCTGATGACTAAAGACTGAGGTTGCCAAGTTCTAGTCACACACTTACCAGGCAAGGTAAATGAATAGAAGGACTGACTATGAAGCTGCAAGGCCCGTGCCAAAGACGGTGAAACCATTGCGAAGAGGCAGCCAACAGAAACCTCATTTGTTGTTGCAAAAAGGCCAGTATGTAGGTAAGCACAATAGTGCTGGAACATCAAATGTGACCCAGGAAGATGCCAAATTCACATTCAAGATAATTTTATCCCAATATTTGCTTTACGCAGTTTATTCCTACAACATCCTACGTACATGAACATGTTCCCCCCGTTTCTGTCAGAATGCATCCCTTTTCTTCCAAGTGCCCTCATGTGGGAGAAAGAAGGCAGTGACTGATGTACGCAGGATACCTGTGGCTTGTCCTCTGTGACTGAACGCTCCTGCCTGAAAGATGTCAAAACGAACCCTACAACTGAGATGGAATCTGACTAAGAGGCATGTTTGGAGGACATGCGGGCAGAAGAGGAGAAAAAGAAGAGGAGGCGGCTAGAACAATCAGCCTCCCAGCCTGCTTCAGTTTCCTTACCACCTCCTAAAAAAGACTCCTCACAGAAGGAGAGAGAGAGGCTATCAAGTCACAGGGTAAGATGACATATTTTCTGATGGCATTGGAGACCGACATAAAATCCTCAAATGTAATCTCCGAGGGCCTCTGCTTTGACCTGCTCATCTTTGATGGATGACTTGAAGATGGAGAGCTCAATGACTAAACACCGATTGCACTCCAAACATGATTTGCCATCGATGACAGGGCATTCAAGATATACGCCTAAGAGATGCTTCTTGCCATTGAGAAAAAACAGATGGGCAATCCTCTCAAAAATGGCGTTTGTGAAAGAAGCAGTGTGGCGCGCTACTTCACCATGACAGAGGTCAAAGGTGGTGTTGTCAATATCCCTTTCAACTGTCCACTCAATTTATTCAGCATCTCAAGCTGGAATGGCTTCTCCTCACGAGCAAGAACAAGCCTCACCTAAAAGAAGACAGAGAAGACAAGCTGCACTCTGTTTGGCCTTTTAAAAAAACTGCAGTATCTTCGGGCCCTGCACCCTTGCCTTACCGACCATTAGGTCAATGATTACTTTTCAAGACCTGGTGCAGACACCTTTGAAGTCTCTTGATCTCCTCTCGCCCCCTAGGAAGGCCTCAAAGGTAACTTCTTATCTCCATTAAGAACGTAGAAACCATCTTCTCCACAAAGGTCCCTAAGGGGCAGAGTTGTTTAACCTCAAAGCTCCCCTTCTACCACCGGTCACAGATCTTATACCTTTGTCTTCCTCTCCTTGTTCTGATTTAGACTTACCCATTCATCATACACTCGCACATCTCCATCTAGATTGTCGCCAGTTGATGACCTCTTCACTTGCAATAAGGTACTGGTGAGAGGAAGCAAAACGTAAAATTGTGTTTGAGACACCCCAACCAAAGGTGTCCGTAATACTGGAGACTTTTCACCACGGGCATTTCCTAAACCTTGCATCTGGTTCTTAATCTGAGAGGTCACAGAAGTAAAAATTATAACTTTAGCTTCTGTGAAGGCAATAACACTACACCTGCAGAAAAAATGCAGGCCACCTCAACATATCCTAGAATTCTTTGGGGTAGATCCAAGGCCAGACTCAGTTATTGTAACGGCTGTGAGAGATAAACTTGCATTGACTCTGGAATCCGCTGCTTCACCTGACAGAGTAAAAAAAAAACTCGACTGTGTGTGTAAAGATATGTGGCTCAGCCTCAACACATCTAAAGAATGCCAGTGTAACAGCTCAGCTGGGAAGATACCATAGAGACTTGGGATGGTATAAAATCCTTTGTGTCAGATTTATAGAAACGTAGAAAACAAAAGGGAGAGCAAGGACAGAATACAGGGAACGAACCCAATAGAGGTGACTGTTACAACTACTGTGCCAGGCACCACTCAGGGTTGTAAAAAGAACCCTCACCCACCAACCTAGTTGGTGGCATGCTTCATCATTGGGTTCCCAACTGGGTAGCCGAATGCTACCCAGCTGTGCTACAATGCCTGATTACAGCGGAGCGGATTTTTTTTGGTGACGTGTGGTGAAGTTAAAAATATCTCTGGGATTCCTTACTGACCAATTTCTTTATTCCCAGCGACCCAGGATATATTAAAAAATAAATGGATAAAAAGATTACTGATTGGTCTTCATTATCCTACTGGTCGACATGTTTCAGCCTCTTAAAAAATTGTGGAGGCTTAGATCATGCATAGTATTATCACGTGGGCATGCATGTCTAGAATGGTTGGCGTTTTTGTGGCATGGTGATGCACATATCTGAAAGAGACACGTTAGTGATAGATTCCTTACCTTAGAATATCCCCAGGCGTCAGGCTGGATCCGGAAAGTTTTGCGTAGCAGTACCCTTGCGCGTCGGTAGGCGGCGTCGTGCGGCTCCGCGTCCGTCGTCGGCGTCGTGATCGCCGGGATGACGTCGCGGGCAGTACTTAGGCGCCGCCCCTGCGCGCTGACGTCAGTTCTTCTTTTTCCGCGCCAGTAAGCGCAGATCCGGGAAGAGCAGTGCCCTGGTCAATTTTTGACCATACTTTTTGGTGATTTTTTCACTGTCTTTTTCCACCTTCAGGTGTCGTAGGGATGCCCGGCTTCAAGCGATGCGGCGCCTGTGCGCGGATGATGTCCGTCACCGACCCGCATTGGGAGTGTCTCTTCTGCCTCGGCCGAGGCCACGACACCGAGTCTTGTCCCGAATGCCAGGCCCTCAACCCGAAGGCTTTGCGAGAGCGGTCTCGAAAGCTCCTCGAGGCCCGGCATTCGGCTCCGCGGAAGCCCCGGTCGCGTGAGAGGTCCAGGGGTCGCTCGCGGAGTGCACACCGGTCGTCGGCGTCGAAGTCTTCTTCGTCCGGTAAGTCTCGACACAAGAAGTCCAAGAAGCATCGTCGCTCTCGGACTTCGCCTCGCCGGTCTCGCGACTCGGCTGAGGCCCCTCCCGGCACCGTCCCGCCCCCGCGGCCCCGGACTTGCCTGTGGAGTCGCCCCCGTCATACCCGCCCTTCCCGGGTTCGGGGGCGGATCCGGCCAAGGTACAGGAGTTCCTGTCGGCCATGGCCCGCCTCTTCGGGCCTTCAGGCCCCTCCGGTGCGCCTTCGGGCCCCGCGGGCCCTGATGGGGTTGATCCGGCGTCGCCGGCGGCTCCGGCCCGGCGTCGCCCGAGCCTCCAGCCTCGATCCCGGCTCCGGCCCCGGCCTCGATCCCGGCTCCACAACTCCCATCGACGCCGGTCGACCTTACACACACCTCCGCCGGCGCCGATGTCTCCGGTGCCGTTCTCGACGCCGCCCTGGGCTCCGGGCGGCGTCGTCCCCGGTTCCTTCCGGCTCCGGACATGGACCCGGAGCGACGTCGCTCGACGCCGGCTCCGGCGCCGATGGGACCTTGGGTCCCAAATGTCCCCTCCTCCTCCTTATTTTGAACCAGAGGAGGACCAGGAGGACTGGGAGGGGTCTGATGACCCTCTGACACGCAACTGTCAGTATGATGAGGACTGGACAGAGAGTCTAGGGGAGGCCAGTGGTCTGGATACTTCTCCTGACACTGGCATGCTGTCTCCTCCCGTGGCTACGGAGGAGGGGGCCAATTTTAGTACGGTGTTGCGTAGGGCTGCTGGGGCCTTACGTCTCCAGCTCCCTACTTTGACGGTCAAGACTAACATCTTGACAGAGGTGCTTCAGCCGGCAGCCTCCTCTGCGGAGACTGTGCTGCCGTTTAACGACGCCCTCACGGACGTTCTTTTGGGCGCCTGGTCCAAGCCCAACACAGGGGCTCCTGTGGATCGGAACGTGTCACGACGCCATCGCCCCGCTCCGGGCGACCCCCTGTTTCTTTCTGTCCACCCCACTCCTGAGAGCTTGGTTGTCCAAGCCTCCGCTTCCCAAACCGCCTTCCCTACCGCTCCTCCGGATAGGGAATCCAAACGCCTGGATCAGTTTGGGAAGAAAGGTTTTTCTTCCTCCAGTGCTGGCTTGCGGTCCGTTAACACCGCTTGTCTTTTGGGCCGATATACCCACTCCCTGTGGGATTCGGTGGCGGATGTTTTGCCCCAGTGCCCTGAGGAGGTCCAGGCACTGCTTTCCCGCGCCATTGCGGAAGGAAGGGATGCGGCCAAATACACTATCCGTTGTGGCCTTGACACCGCCGACTCGCTGGGCAGGTCGATTGCAACGACGGTGGCGCTCCGGCGCCACGCCTGGCTGAGAACCACTGGTTTTTCAGGGGATGTCCAGAATACTCTCATGGACATGCCCTTTGATGGAGTCGGTCTTTTTGGGTCCAAAGCAGACCATGCGTTGGAGCGCTTTAAGGACTCACGGGCTACTGCAAAGTCCCTGGGCCTTTCTGCTACACGCCCTCCGCTGCCTTCTGCTTTTCGCCCCTATCGTGGCCACGGTAGGGGCGCCCCTTCACGTCAGCAGCCCAGCCACCGGCCCGCGCAGCAGGCGTCTTCGCGTGGCCGAGGACGTGGATTCCGCCGTGGCGGATCGGGCAACCAGCGTGCGGGTCAGGCCACCACCTCCAACCCGTCCGCGGCCTCCAAGCCCTCCTAGTCCCTCCTTTCAGGTGCACGGCACGCCAGTAGGGGGCAGGGTCCGCCATCACCTTCCCCACTGGCGCACCATCACCTCGGACAGGTGGGTCTTGGACATTGTCCGAAGGGGCTACTCCCTCCCCTTCGAGACCACCCCCCAGCCATGCCACCTCAATTCCACCGCATGTCAGGGGATCACTTGGTGCTTCTACAGAAGGAAGTCACGGCCCTCTTGACCAAGAGGGCCATCGAGCATGTTCCGACCCCAGAAGTAGGGCGTGGTTGCTACTCCCACTACTTTCTGGTGCCCAAAAAGGACAAGGAGGACATGCGTCCTATCTTGGACCTCCGGAACGTCAATCGCTTCCTCCGGAAGGAGAAGTTCAAGATGCTCACCCTAGCTCAGGTCTTGACTGCCCTCGACCCTGGAGACTGGTTGGTAGCGTTGGACTTGCAGGACGCGTATTTCCACATCCCCGTCCTGCCGGCCCACCGGCGTTACCTTCGGTTCACGGTAGGCCCCGAGCATTTTCAGTTCACCGTGCTCCCCTTTGGCCTTACCAGTGCCCCTCGGGTGTTCACGAAAGTGATGGCGGTGGTCGCAGCTCATCTGCGCCGGGCAGGGGTTTCAGTCTTCCCCTACCTCGACGACTGGCTGCTGAAGGCGGGCTCGTCCCAGGCAGTCGTCTCCCACCTCCAGACTACGGCCGAACTCCTGCACTCGCTGGGGTTCTCCATCAATGTGCCGAAGTCGCATCTAATTCCTTCTCCACAGCTCCTTTTCATCGGAGCAGTTCTGGACACGACGCAGTTTCGGGCCTATCCTCCCGCACGGCGAGTCCGGGATATTCAGGCTATGATTCCGATCTTTCGGCCTTTATCCTGGGTTTCGGTACGGATGACCCTGAGGCTGCTGGGCCTCATGGCCTCCTGCATCCTGCTGGTCAATCATGCCAGATGGCATATGCGGGCTCTGCAGTGGGACCTGAAGTTCCAGTGGGCGCAGCACCAGGGCAACCTGTCCGATCACGTCCAGATCTCGGAGGGGACTGCAAAACAGTTGCAGTGGTGGCTCTCGAACCGGCAATGGGTCATGGGCAGATCCCTCTCCCTTCCCCAGCCAGAGCATACAGTTGTGACGGACGCGTCCCTTCTGGGATGGGGCGGTCACATGGGAGAGGCGGAGATCAGAGGCCTCTGGTCTCCGGCGGAGTCCCGGCTCCATATCAACCTTCTGGAGCTCCGGGCGATCCGGCTTGCACTCAAGGCATTCCTTCCCTCTGTCAAAGGGAAGGTAGTGCAGGTGTTCACAGACAACACCACCGCCATGTGGTACTGCAACAAACAGGGCGGGGTGGGGTCTTGGACCCTTTGTCAGGAGGCTCTGCGCCTCTGGACATGGCTGGAACATCAGGGCATGTTCCTGATGGTTCAACACCTGGCAGGTTCTCTGAACGCCAGGGCGGACGAACTCAGCCGCAGGTGCATGATGGATCACGAATGGCATCTTCACTCGGCAGTGGCGCAAGGACTCTTTCTACAGTGGGGAGAGCCTTGGTTAGATCTATTCGCCACCGAAGAGAACGCGCAATGTCATCAGTTCTGCGCGTTGGAATTTCCAAGGCGGCACTCGCTCGGCGACGCTTTTCGCCGCGAGTGGAGTTGCGGTCTGTTGTACGCCTTTCCGCCTATACCACTTCTACCCAGAGTGTTGAAGAAGATTCGGCACGACCGGGCCCAAGTAATTCTTGTGGCTCCGGACTGGGCTCGAAGAGTTTGGTATCCCGAGCTACTCAGTATGAGCATAGATCCCCCGATCCGTCTGCCTCTTCGGGAGGATCTTCTGTCGCAGCAGCAGGGGGCGGTCCTCCACCCGAACCTGTCCAGTCTACACCTGCTTGCGTGGAGATTGAGCGGCGGCAGTTGATTCCTTTCGACTTGCCTCCCGAAGTTTGTGATGTGATTCTGGCAGCCAGGCGTCCCTCCACTAAGGTGGTATACGCCTGCAGGTGGAACAAATTTGTGGCATGGTGCACAGCAAAGGCTGTGGATCCCCTTTCTGCCCCTCTTTCTGAGGTCCTTCTGTTCCTTCTCTCTCTGGCCCAACAGGGTTCTGCCCTGGGTACCATCAAGGGTTATCTTTGTGCTATCTCGGCCTTCCTCAGGCTCCCTGATCAGCCCTCCCTTTTCAAGTCCCCTGTTGTTAACAGATTCTTAAAAGGCATTACGCACCTCTTCCCTCCTGTTCCGTTTGTAATGCCTCAGTGGGACTTGAACTTGGTTCTTACCTTTTAATGTGCGCTCCCTTTGAGCCTCTGCATAACTGTCCTGTTCGTCTTCTGACTCTGAAGACTGCCTTTCTGGTGGCCATCACCTCCGCTCGGCGGGTGAGTGAGCTCCAGGCTCTATCTTGCAAACCTCCCTTTCTGTCTGTTCATCCAGACAAGGTTGTTCTTCGGACGCGTCCGTCCTTCTTGCCAAAGGTGGTTACTGCTTTCCACATTGGGCAGACCATCACTTTGCCCACCTTCTTTCCGCCTCCGCATCCTTCCAGAGAGGAGGAGAGGCTCCACCGTCTGGACTCGAAACGTGCGCTCTCCTTCTATATCGACCGCACAAAACACTTCCGGGTGGATGACCAGCTCTTTGTTGGCTACGTGGGCGCCAAAAAGGTCGGGCGGTGCACAAGAGGACCGTCTCCCGCTGGGTTACCTTGTGCATCAAGACCTGCTATTCTTTGGCCAAGAAGGAGCCTCCTGTTGGGCTGCGTGCCCATTCCACCAGGGCAACGGCTGCTACCACGGCCTTGGGCCGCGGTGTTCCGCTGCCGGTTATCTGTCAGGCAGCTACGTGGGCCTCGCTGCACACGTTTACTAAGCATTACTGCCTTGACAGTCAGGTCCGGAGGGACGGCTTCTTCGGCCGTTCTGTCCTCCAGGACTTCCTTGTCTGATCTTTGTTCGCAGACCCACCACCGGGGTTGGTATTGCTGGGGTATCTATTCTAAGGTAAGGAATCTATCACTAACGTGTCTCTTTCAGATGCACAAGTTACTAACTTGTGTAACGATATATCTGTAAGAGACAGTAGTTAGTGATAGATTCCTTACCGCCCACCCATCCTCCCCGTTCTGCGAACTGATTTCTAGGGTTAAGGACATCCCTTTCAGGGCCCTAGTATTTTTCAGACACCTGTGTCAGCTTCTTGCATGGCTCTGCGTTCCTGGCGCGGAAAGTCGTGTACAGAACTGACGTCAGCGCGCAGGGGCGGCGCCTAAGTACTGCCCGCGACGTCATCCCGGCGATCACGACGCCGACGACGGACGCGGAGCCGCACGACGCCGCCTACCGACGCGCAAGGGTACTGCTACGCAAAACTTTCCGGATCCAGCCTGACGCCTGGGGATATTCTAAGGTAAGGAATCTATCACTAACTACTGTCTCTTACAGATATATCGTTACACAAGTTAGTAACTTGTGCGTCATTACAATTATATATTAAGATTGACAGTGGCTAGGCCATTGTTCTGCGTGCGACAAGGCCGTTAGCGTGCACTCTCAATCTATGTCAGCTCTAATGATAATGTGTGCACATATATTGTTTTACGTGCATGCATGTTAACTGACAATCTGAAGCCTTTCGATAGCTGAAGAGACATTCCACATCAATCTGTTATAAATAAAGGTGATTCACCTGCCCCTCAAAGCTTCTCTGCCAGCCCAGCTCTGTAATCAAGACATCATGATTTAAACAATCAACCCCTCCAGCGTGCATTATACCAACACGCAGGGGCAAATGAACAAGATCAAGAGTTGTCTCTCCAAGCACAGTCACTGTGGCAGTAAGCATTGTCCATAGGGATCACACTCGCCGCATTACACATCCCAGGAACTTAGAACCAAGAAGCAGATTTTCTCAGTCGGCATCACAAGGAAGACCACAAATGGGTGCTGAATAACAAAGTCAGATGAAACCTCTTTGAAGAATGGGAATTCTCAACCTAGTTTGTCACTGCAAAAAAACAAAAAGTACAGAGACTTCGTGTCCAGGGCACCAGAAGGGAACTCAGTGGTCACTGCCCTTTTGATCAGTTGCTCGACACTGATTGTCTACACCATTTCTGGGATCCCACTGAGATCTTTGGTGATTGTAACACTACAAAAAGGCAAAATAAAAATGATTCTGAAGGCACCACATTGGCCGAGACATTGGTGCTATCCAGACTTCCTTGATCAGTCAATCATACATCACAGAGGAATACTTTGCAGACGAGATTATCTGACCAGACTTCAGGGCCAGATCCAACACCGAGCCTACATTCCTTGAATTTAGCTGCATGGCTCCTTAAGTTGGGCAGTACGAACATCTAAAACTTCCTAAGGAACACATAGACACACCAAAAGAGGCAAAACATCCAATGAGATCATGCTAGGCAATAAAATGGAAGAGATTCTGTATATGGTCACAGTAAAGATCACAATCCTATTTCATGCCAAGAATGAGCACTACAGTAACCTTACTTGCTGTACCTAGCCAAATAAAAACTACAACTCTCTTCTATAAAAGTCCACCTGGCTGCTATAAGGGCATATAGAAAGTCACCACAGCAAGCTTTTTCCTTAAGATTCCAATAATTAATGATTTTATGGAAGGCCTCAAAAAGGTTTTTCCTTCCACTGAAAAGGCCATTTCCCCCGTGGGAGCTCAATAGTACTTTCAAGGTTGATGAGCTCTCCTTTTTTAGCCTATTCATAGAGCTGCTTTGCAGCGTCTCTCGTGAAAATCTGCCTTATTAATTGCTGTTCTCCTTCGCTAGAAGGGTCACAGAGTTACAAGCCTTATCGGCAATAGAACCGTTTACTATTTTTCATTGAAATAGGGCTGTTAAAGAACACTCTTCATTCTCTTCTTTTAATTTTTTTATTTAAAGTATTTTTTTTTCATTGGCAGGTCTAACACATTACAGCGTGCAGTGAAATAACAGTAATAGAAAATCGTCATGTAATAAGTATAAGCTTACAGTTCGTGAAGAAGAATAACATTTTCTTCCCCGCCAAAGGACACAAATACCGTACAGGCTCCAATCAGCAAGCCTTAAATTTGTTCAAGGAAATAACTGGCTTCCAGTGAGTTATACAAATATCAAAAAAGATTTCAATTTCTTTTGGTCGCAGTTCGGGTTCATGAAGTCAGTCAAGTGTAGTGGGACACATTTGGGCAGACATTAATACGAAGTCAACAAAGTTGAATCATCCTCCTTCCCCTCCCCATCTATCCCTCAGGGTCATCCTCCTCAGCGGGTTCTAGTAGAGATTGGGGTCATAGCTCCCCAGGCCAGCAAGGCATTAGCAGGTTTTACATCCCTGCTCTTTTTTTTCATCTGTGCCACTTCAACATCGGCCTACCCAATTAGGTCACATTTCCTACTTTACGCTGATTTGCCACCGAGTCCCAAAATCATGCATCTTCTGCTCAATCTTTTTAGGACTATAGGGGATCTGTCCTAGTAAACATTGGGCTAATTGTTGGGGAACGTCCCAGCCAGTAATGTTTAATACGGGACAAGACTTCAGTCCAGAAAGGTATGAGAACGGTACAGTGCATAGCATATGCAGGAAATCTGTTGTCCCAGCACCACAGCGGGGGACAGCTCTTCCTAGTGGGATACACGGAATGCAATCTCTCAGGGGATAAATATACCATGTGTACAATATTGTTTTGGATCTGCTTGAATCTGGCGCAAATGGACACCTTTCGGACCCCTGCATAAATATTTAACCAATCTTTAGGAGTGATTGGCTCGTTACTGACTCTGCCAGGCCTTCTCTACGCGCTGTACTCTCCCGTCTGCGCACAGTGCCCTGTATAAATGTGTGATAACCCGACGTCCTCCTGCCATAGCTAGTAAAGTCACCAAAGTTTGTGAGGGATCAGGGGCTTCAGGGAAAGTCAGCCATAATTTGCGCGCTGTGGTTATTTTAGCATATTGTAAAAATTGCCCCCTATACCAGGAGATTCCATCACCTCCTGCATAGTGACAAAGCACCTCTCTGAGTAAAGGTTTGATGACATTAAACATCCACCTAACTGCCATTTATCAACTGCCATAAGGTCAACTATATAGGCGCAAATCCAAATATCTAACGGGGGCATAGGGCGTTCAGCAGATTATTAGTTTGAACATTCTGTCCCAAAGCCCACCCATGAGACTGGATATCCCAGCCACGCTACAACAGTTCTCCCACCTGGTGCCTGCTGTGTGTGCCCTCTATAAAGCTCTCTCCCAATTTGGTCACCATCTAGCCAGTGTCCTGCATGTTGCAGTTGGGCTGTCAAGTGATAGTGCTCCAGATCAGGGACCTCCATTCCTCCCTTGTCCAATTCCCTCTTAAGGGTAGTGAGGCCTACTCTAAATTGCCTACTAGCCCAGAGGAGCTCCGCCAACCGGGTGTCCAGCCTCCCGAAAACTTCCTGTAGAACTTCATGCATGGCCTCCTGCAAGACATAAAAAAACAGAGGCAGAACCACAATTTCAATTAGTGCTATTTGACCCATCAAGGATAGTTTTAGTGTATTCCAGAATGCAATTGAGGGACGCAGATTCCAAAATACTATGCCCATGTTCAAGTCAGATGATCGCTGTACCCCATTGACAGTCTGCATGCCGAGTACTTGACGTTATCCACCCTCCAGGGCAAACCCGCCTTCGGGAGCTGGTCAACCACGACTGTGGCCAGGAGTCTCAGTGGGAACGGGGCCAAGTTTTTACTATTAACCCTCAATCCCGAGTGCTCCCAAAACTCCTGCATTACGTGAAGTAATATTGGGCCTGAAATACCTGGTTGTCTAAGATCATTGCCTCATTTGCTTCATCAGCGTCATCATGCGTCCTCAGTAGAGAGACACTATATGCTCTGTATTGCACACCATTATTCCCCACCTATGTAGAGCTTCTCTAAGTCGGCAGGCGAGGGGCTCCATTGCAATGGCAAAAAGAAACGGAGATGGAGGACACCCCTCTCTGGTCCCTCTTAAGTCTATAACCTCCAAGACACATGGACCTGTTATGACCCCGGCTGTAGGGAACTTTTAAAGCAGCTGAACCCAGCTAGTATAGGTAGGGCCCAATCCCATTTGTCCAGCACTCTCCGGATATAGTCCCATCTCACCGGGGCAATGCTTGTTCAACTTTGAGAAAGGCAAGTGCATATGAGTCTTCAGCTCTTGAGCTTGCAGTACATGGGTCAGTTGACGCAAGTTACTTAGTGTGTTTCTCTGTGGGATAATTCCTGACTGATCCACATGGATCAGATGTGGCAGGTGTGGGAGCAACCTAGCTGCCAAAATATAACTAAGGATTTTCTGGTCTACATTTCAATCAATCAATCGGGTTGTACTTGTAAAGCATGGCTTGTCACCCGAGAGGGTAACCAGGCGCTTGCTACAGGTATAAGTTGAAGAGCCAGGTCTTAACCCTTTCCTGCAGTGGTTCAGCGAGAATGCGGTAAGGAGGTGCAGGGCGTTCCAGGCTTTGGCAGTGAAATGGGAGGAGTGTCCTCCTGAGCGGCAGTGGTGTATGCGAGTTATCTGTGCAAGGTGAGTGAAGGTTATTGGGAGGTCGGAAACGCACGCAGTGGTTCATGTAGGCAGGTCCTTGGTCGTAGAGGGCTTTGTACGCGTGGGTCAGGAGCTTGAGCTGGCATCTCTTCTCGATCTCGAGCCAGTGAAGGTCCTTAAGGTCCTGGGTGATGTGGGTCCTCTAGGGCAGCTTGAGGATGTTTGGTTGCTACGTTCTGGATTGTCTGAAGTCTTTGCATGAGTTCGGTGGTGGTGACTGCATAGAGTTCCTTGCCGTAGTCCAGCCTGCCTGTCAGTCTTCCTGGTACAGACCGGGAGTCACTTGAAAACTTTGCGGAGTGTGTGGAAACAGGCTGAGGAGACTGCATTGACCTCATGTTTCATGGAGAGTTCGCTGTCGAGGATGATAGGCGTGGGAGTGGGTCTGAGTTCAGACGGTCACCAGGAGTCATTCCAGAGGGCCGTGTGTCTGCCGAAGATTAGAACTTCTCTCATGTCCATGCTGAGCTTCAGGCAGTTCTCTCGTCCAGGCTGATTCGTTCTTCATACAGTTGTGGAAGTTGGTTTTCGTCAAGGTGGGGTCCGCTGAGAGCGAGAGGACGAGCTGCGTATCGTCAGCCGTAGGAGATGTTGAGCGATCTGGCAATGTCTGCGAGTGGTGTCATGTAGACGTTGAAGAGGGTTGGGCTGAGGGACGAGCCTTGGGGATGTCGCAGATGGTGTGCTTTGCTTGCGAGGTGAAGGAAGCGAGGCAGACTCTCAAGGTGCTCCCCGTGAGAGAGGATGACATCCATCTGAGCGCATTGTCTGGGATTTCAATCTGGCGTAGTATATCAATAAGTGTGTGGTGGAAGACTGTGATGAAGGCTGCAGAGAGGTTGAGCAGGATCAGGGCGGCTGATTCTCCTATGTCGAGTAGGGTGCGGATGTAGTCTGTAACGGCAATCAGAGCTGTCTCGTGTTGTGGTTGGCTCTGAAGCAAAAGACACACAATTGATGGGCGAAATGCAGAACAAATCAAAACATTCACCCCCAGTCAAGAGATCTGGTTTAAATCCATCATTCTTTTGCCCACCATGTCACCCCAGTTTAGACCTGGCCATATGCAAATCAGTCTTGACCCTGTGCCTCATGGGAACAGTCCAGCCTGAACTGCCAAGCCAGGTCCTCTCTGGACCGGAAACCAGCATCCTAGGACCGGTTTCGGGGTTTCACCCCTCATCAGCCAGGATAGCTTGAATCCAGTGGCACAGTGAGCCCGGGACCCACGTCTGGGCATACCCAGCGCACTTGGGGCGAGAAAGCAAAAGACACACAATTGATGGACGGAATGCAGAACAAATCAAAACATTCACCCCAGTCAAGAGATCTGGGTTAAATCCATCATTCTGCTCTGAAGCATGTTTGGGACTGGTCCAGTAGGTTGTTTCTCTCCAGGTGTTCGATGAGTTGGAGGTTGATGGCTTTTACCAGGACTTTGGCAGGGAATTTAACATGGAAAGCGGTCTGTAGGAGGTTACTTCCAAGGGGGTCCCTACCTGGTTTTGGCAGCATAACGATTAGGGCCTCTCGCATAGAATCTGGGATGGTACCCCTCTCCAGGGCCTCTGTGTATACGGACAGCAGCTTATCCATCAATGTCTGGGAAGAGTTTGTAAAACTTCACCTAGAGCCCATTACCCCCTGGTGCCTTGGTAAACTTCAGTGACCTCACTGCATTCAGTAGGTCCGGTTTCCCCAGTGGTGCCTCTAGTTGCTCACGATCTTCAGGAGAGAGATGTGGCAGCAACAATTCTAGCAAATAAGTGGATAATGTATCAGCTGCGGTCCCTCACAGGGCCTCCTTATAGACCTCCTGCAGATGCCTCCATATAGACCTCCTGCAGATGTGTTGCAAAAGCATCATTGATGGCCATCTGCTTATTTACTGTTCGACACTAACTCCCCCCTCCCTATCCTGAATTGCTAGTATGGACCGCGGCTCACTCTGACCTGATTAAGCGTGCCAGCATTCGGCCTGCCTCATCACCCTCCATGTTCCAGCTGCAGCGCCCCGTACTATGTACGTGCTTTTCTAATTGGTCCCAGAATTCACATACTCTGTGGCACTGCTTGTCCCAATCTCCAAAGGTCTCCGTATTAGCTGTCAGTGCTCTTTCGAGCGATTCTTGCTCCGCCTCCTGGCGCGTCATGTGCTCTTCCAAGTTTCAGCGAATACTGACCGTAGTGGCCATACATACTCCTCGCAATACTACCTTCATTATGTCCCACTCCACCGCTTTTCTGCCGGCACTGTTCCAGTTGTGCTAAAAAAAATTGGACAAGAATTTTCCCAAGTGTTCCAGCGAAAGCCTGATCAGTTAATGAGTCAATATTAAGCTGCCACAGGATGCCCCTCAAGTTAGTATACAACCAATAACTGTGAATGATCTGAGATGTAGCAGGCCATATAGTGTACATCCTGTGTTATGTGCCAAAGAAGTAATCAAGGTGACTATGCGTACCTGTTTCAGGGGGTATAGCATGAGAATGTATGCAGGTGTGGATTACGGACGTGTCATATCGACCCGGGTCAAGCTTTTCATAGTCTGGTGAAGAGCCAGTCATATGGGGTTTAGTGTCAGAACAAGGAGGGGCTCTGACCATCCAATACACAGTTGAAGTTCCCAACCAGGATGATCTCCGAAGACTAGGGGATTTAGGCACCTTCAATCACTATCAGATACTGATGATAGGGCCTTACATGGTAGAGACATCTAGCCGCAGATTCCTTACCTTTGAATTTCCCAGGCGTCCGACTGGATCCAGAAGATTTTCTTCGAGCAATAGCCCTGTGCTGGTAGGTGGCATCTGTCGGCTCTGCGTGACGTCATCGGCTGAGCCGTTGACATCCGCGCCACCTATATAAGCACCACCTCTGTGCGCTGACATCAGTTCTTTTCTTTCCATGCCAACCAGCTCAGATCCGTGAAGAGCTACCCTCTGTCACTTTTTGACGGGCTTTTTTGACATTTTGTCGACCCCTTTTTTGGTATGTAGGTTTTTCCTATTCTGTCCATGAAGACTCAAGGATTCAAGCCGCGCGGCGCCTGTCACTGCCCCATGTCGGTGACTGGCCCACACCTCGTTTGCCTCTGGTGCATGCAAATCTACCACGATTCTAATTCGTACTCTGACTGCTGAACTACAGCTTCGAAAGCTTTGAGGGAGTCGTCCCTAAAGCTGCTTGCTGCCTGGCGCTCTGCACTCTGTTGTTTTCCCCAGAGGTCTTGTTCACGGTCCCGGTCGAGAGGAAGGTCCGGGCATCCCTCCAGGAGTCCAAAGTCTTCATTCTCCCACTCAAAGTAATCGAGTCGGTCAGGTAAGAAGCACAAAAAAAAAACCACAAGAAGCTGAAGCGTGCTTAGACTTAACCTCATCCATCGGCTGACGCGGCTGAGGAGTTTCGGCGTTCTCTGCCTCGTTCCTCTGAACCTGCGCCTGAGTCATCTCCGTGCTTCCCCGCTTTCCCGGGAGCCGGCGGGACCCCTGCCCAGTTCAAAGAATCTTATGATGCTGTGTCCCTCATATTATGGTGACCTTACCCTACTGGCGCGCCTTCGAGCCCCGGAGGCTTAGAGGACACTCCATGTGGTTCCTCGCAAGTGGCTCCGGCACAGATGGGCTGCCCCCACCCTGCATCCCCTTGGTTCAGATCGACGCCGGTCATGCCATTGCGACCTTCTCCAATGCCGGCCCCGACACACTCCTGGCACCGTTGGTGCCCACCAGCGACACCAGCCGCATTCTCATCCCAGACTCCCCGGAGCCGGATCAGCGCCTGCCGGTGCAGATACCTGTACTGACAGAACCCTTAGGTCAGTTCCTTAGCCTTATTCTTGAAATGCTAGGAATAGAGGAAGGTTGGGAGGGGTCGCAGGACCCTTTACAAGACAAGCCTTATCAGGAAATAGACTGGTATGAGGAATTGTGTGAGGCCAGATACCTCTCCAGATTTTGGCCAGCTTTCTCCCCCTACCGTGGTTACAGAGGAGGGAGCATCATAAGCTAGGGTGGTGCGAAGGGCAGCTGACGTTCTGGACCTTCAGCGGCAGTCAAGACTAATATCTTGACAGAGGTCCTGCAGACGGGCGTCTCCTCGTTGGAACCCTTGCTGCCCATCAACTAGACCTTAACAGATGTCCTTCTGGGAACCTGGTCCAAGCCCAGCACAGGGGCTCCTGGAAATATGACAATCGCTTGCCGCCATCGCCCTGTTTTGCGACCCAAATTTCCTCACCAACCACCTTACCCCTGAGAGCTTGGTGATCCAAGCTTCTACTTCCCAGGGTGCATTTCCTTCTGCACCACCGGATAGGGAATCCAAGAGGCTGCACAGTTGGGGTAAGAAAACCTTTTGTTTCGCCAGCTTTGCATTGTGGTCGGTGGACATTGCATGCCTATTGGGCTGTTACTCCACTCCCTGTGGGAAACTGTCGCACAAGTGCTTCCACAGGTCCCTGAGGAGGCCCGGGCCATCCTCTCCCAAGCAGTATCAAATGGGAGAGATGCGGCAAAGTTTGCTAATTGTTTTGGTCTCGACACGACTGACTTGCAGGGCCGAGCAATTGCATTGACGGTGGCCATTGGACGCCAAACCTTGCTGAGGACTTCTGGCTTTGCAGGGATGTCCAGGCCTCTCTTTTTGATATGCCCTTTGATGGCAACTGTCTCTTCGGAAATAAGGCAGACCTGGCACTGGAGTGCTTTAAGGACTCGAGAGGTATGGCAAAGTCCTTGGGCCTCTCAGTGGCCACTCGTCCCCTGTCTGCCTTTCGTGGGTATGGAAGGGGCTTTCCACTGTGTCAGCCATATCCCAGCCACAAGACTACAGAAGTTCAGCAACCTCTACACGGCTGTGGGTGCGGCTCCTTCCGACCCAGTGGGTCGGACGGCCAGAGGTTGGGTCAGTACACTATAACCTCCCCTTGCCCCCACCCCCCGCAACCTCCGCCTCTAACCCTTCCTAGTCCGGCCCTTCCAGATCATGGGCGGCCGGTTGGTAGCAGGATCCGCCATCACCACCACCACCACCGGCAAAACATCACTTCGGACAGGTGGGTTCTACAGATAATCCGAAGGAGCTACTCATCCCCCCCCTCAAGACTACTCCTCCCTCCATGCCTTCAACTTACGACCAGCTCATGGAGTATCACCTGACTTTGCTTCAGGAGGAAATCATGACTCCCTTGACCAAGGGAGCCATAGAGAGGGTTCCGATGCCAGAAGTAGGATGTGGTTGTTATTCCCGCTAATTTCTGGTCCCCAAAAAGGACAAGGGCCTTCATCTTATCCTAGATCTGCGAGCCCTCAACTCCTTTCTCAAAAAGGACAAGTTCAAGATGCTCACTCTATCTCAGGCCTTGTCTGCCCTTGATCCAGGAGACTAGATTGTAGGGTTGGACTTGCAGGGTGCTTAATTTCACATTCCCGTCCTGCCTGTTCATCGGCTTTACCTGCAGGTTTACGGTAGACCATGAGCACTTTCAGTTCACCGTGCTCCCCAAGGTGATGGTGGTATTTGCAGTTCATCTGCTCAGGACAGGGGTGCCAGTCTTCGCCATCTCGACAACTGGCTGTTGAAGGCGAGTTAGCCCCAGGCTTGGTCTCCCAACTCCAGACTACAGCGGACCTTCTGCATTTGCTGGGGTTCACTATCAACGTGCCTAAATCACACCTGACTCCCTCTCAGACGCTCCCTTTCATCGGAGCAGTTGTGGACACACTACAGTTTTGGGCCTATCCTCCTGAATGACAAGTCCAGGATATTCAGCTGTGATACCGATGTTTCAGCCGCTATCCTGAATTTCGTTGAGAATGAATGAGGCTGCTGGGCCTCATGGCCTCCTGCATCTTGCTAGTGACACATGCCAGAGGGCATATGCAGACTCTGCAGTGGGACTTGAATTTCCAGCGGGCGCAGCATCAGGGGAATCTCTTCGACATAGTCCAGATCTCGGAAAGAACTGCACAGGACTTGCAGTGATGGCTGAAAACCGCGAATGGGTAAGAGGAAGACCCCTTTCCCAACCAGACCACACGGTAGTGACAGATGCGTCACTCCTGGGATAGGGCGGTCAACTGGGAGAGGTGGAGATCAGAGGACTCTGATCTCCGGCAAAATCTGAACTCATCAACTTGCTGGAGCTCTGAGTGATTTGCTTGGCATTGAAAGTCTTTCTTCCTTCAGTCAAGGGTAGGCTGGTTCAGGTGTTAACTGACACCACCACCACCATGTGGCACTGCAACAGACAGGGCGGGGTGGGGTTGTGGACCTTTTGTCAAGAGGACCTGTGTCTCTGGACGTGGCTGGAACAGCAGGGCATATCCCTGGTGGTTTAACACCTGCAGTGGTGGCTGACAAACTGCGATTGGATCAGAGGCAGACCCCTCTCCCTTCCCCACCCAGAACTCACGGTAGTGATGGATATGTCCCTTCTGGGTTGGGGTAGCGATCTGGGAGAGGTGGAGATCAGAGGACTCTGGTCTCCGGCGGAAGCCAATCTCCAGATCGATCTGTTGGAGCTGCGTGCGGCCCGGTTGGCACTGAAAGCCTTTTTACCATCCCTCAAAGGAAGGCTAGTTCAAGTGTTCACGGACAACACTACCACCATGTGATACTGCAACAAACAGGGCCGAGTGGGGTGTGGAACCTTTGTCAAGAAGCCCTGCATCTCTGGACTTAGCTGGAACAATGGGGCATTTCCCTGGTGGTTCAACATCTGGCCGGTTCTCTGAATGACAGAGCTGATGAATTCAGCCCCAGTGCCTTGCAGATCACGAGTGGCGTCTCCATCCGGAGATGGTGCAAGGGTCTCTTTTTTTCAGTGGGGAGAGCCTTGGTTATATCTGTTCGCCTCTGAAGAGAACGTGCAATGTCTGCAGTTTTGCACGTTGGAATTTCCCAGGCGGCTCTTGCTCGGCGACTCTTCGTCGCGAGTGAAGCACAGGTCTTTTACGCCTTTCCATCCATACCACTCCTACACAGAGTGGTCAACAAGATCAGGAGTGACTGGGCCCAAGTCCTCCTTGTGGCTCTGGACTGGGCATGGAGAGACTGGTATCCCGAGCTTCTGCAGATGAGTATCGATCCTCCGGTCAGGCTGCCTCTTTGGGAGGATTTTCGGTCGCAGCAGAGGAAGGTCCACCACCCGAACCTATCCACTCTCCACCTCCTTGCGTGGAGTTTGAGTGGCGACAGTTGACAGCTTTTGACCTTCCTGCCGAAGTCTGTGAGGTTATTCTGGCAACCAGGCGTCCCTCCACGAAGGCGGTATACTCCTGCCGATGGCAGTTTCTTTTTAAATACTGTACAGAACGGTCTAGTGACCCTTTGTCTGCTTCCCTATCAGATGTCCTTCTCTTTATTCTCTCATTGGCCCAGCAGGGCTCTACCCTGGGCACTGCGAAGGGCTACCTTTTCGGCCCTGTCTGCTTTTCTTCGGTAGCTAGATCAGCCATCACTTTTCAAATCTCCTCTTGTTCAGAGATTTTTGAAGGGGCTTACTGTAGGAAAGTGCCCCTTTTTCATGGTTGCCCCCCACTTTTTGCCTAATGTTGATGTACTTTGACTAAGTGTGCCCTGGGTTCCTGCCAACCAGGTACCCAGCCCCTAATATTCTTTCCCTAAACTGTACTGATGCAAAACCCAATTGGCAACTCTCTGGCCACATGCAAGTCCCTGCTGGTGGATCATGCCATGTAAGTCCCTTGTAAAAGGTCCCATGGGTACCAAGGGCACTGTGACCAGGGTAGGTCTCTAAGGGCTGCAGCACTTATTGTGCCACCCTTAGAGGCCCTGTAACTTTACACACACGGACACTGCCATTGCAGGCTGCGTGTTTTGGTGCAGAACAAAGTCAAGAGTCGACATAGCACAAATCCCTGTGTGCCATGCCTACAATCCACCCCCTCTGGCTGGGGGCACTATACCAGTGGTGAGGGTACAGGTGCATGAGCCCTGTACCCCTACAGTGTCTAAGTCAATTCTTAGACCTTGTAAGTGCAGTAATGCCATAAAGAGTATATGGTCTGGGAGTTTGTCATTACGAACTCCACAGCACCACAATGGCTTTACTGAAAACTGGGAAGTTTGGTATCAAACTTCTCAGCACAATAAACCCACACAGATGAGAGTGTGGGATTTAATAAAAAATGCACTCAGAGGGCATCTTAGAGATGCTCCCTGAAAAACGACCTTACTCTAGTGTCCTGGCCGAGTGGCTGCTTGCCAGCTGCCACCACCAGACGTGTTACTGGACCCTTGGGTCGAGAGCCTGCCGTTCTCTAGGTCCTGAAACAAAGCACATCCTGGGACGAGGTGCCAAGCCTCCTCCCCAGGATGGGCAGGGTCCATGAAGGGGAAGTTTCAAAGGCTTGCTGCCTTTGTGAGCTATCCCAGTCATTTGCTGCTCCCAGCAACTGGCCCCCACTGGTTCTGACCCCCACTTTGGGCCGGAGAATCAGCGGGAAAACCAAGTTAGGAGGAGAGGTGTGCCCACTTTTGCCAATCCCACCCCTGAGGTGGGGGAGGCAAGGTAAAGCACAACTCTCAGTCCCTGCCATCTTGCAGATGGGAAGACCCAGCCAACCAGAGTGAGGCTAATGCCCCCCTCCCACTGGAGGGTGGCATAATAGAGGGTGTACCCACCCCCAGGAAGGGATCCATTGGTCCCGACCTGTACCTACCTGTAACGCCCCTACATTTAGTATTTAGGGGCAACCCTGAACCATGCCTTCTCAGACCAGAAGAAACCAGAAGGAGGACCGAAGAGCCGTGCTGAAGAAGAGGTCAACAACTGCCTTGTCCTCCGCCCTACCGGCCAGTCTCGACCTCAAACTGCTCCAGCGAAATCCAGGTGTGTCCTGCAGCCAGCAGCGCTCAAGATCCCGGAGTACCTGTCCTGCCTTCCCAAACCAAGACTTTGTCTCTTGTAATCACCGGATTTGCTCACCCACAGACTCTGGCCAAATCGACGAGTCTGCACCAATCTACACTTGATCCCCACAGCCCGAGTTCGAGTGGTCAACACCACGAGGAGGTCTCCCCGGTGATCCTGACCTGGGATCTGGTGATCCCTGGCCTACCTCAAGTCTCCAATCTACGCCTGCAGCCCCTTTCTGGAGGATCCCCCCCGACCGCGACCGGAGCTGGTAAGCGCAACCTGACGCCAAAAGACACCCCTGCATCTGACATACCACAGCCTTGGGTGGCCCAACAGATGGTGTCCCGGCATCCCAAGACGTCCCAACTTACCTCTCCAACCGGTGGTTGCCTCCAGAAGATCTTCGTCCCCGAGCCTGCAGTGTTTGTTGCAACCGGAGAATCCCCATTGAAATCAACAGGGCACTAGACGCCAAAACAGCACCCTGCACCCGTCCGCCCCTGTGCCGCTGTTGGTGCACTGTATGTGCTAAACCTAATCCCCCTTTACCCTGAGCCTAACACCTGGATCTTTGCTCCCACAACCTTGTGGCCTGCTCGTGAGCAGCCACTAACCGGAGGCCCTTTATCCCCAATTGGATAACATTGGGCCTCAGCACTCTGCACCCGACCGCCCTAGTGACGGGTGCTTTGAAAGTGCAACCTTGAACCTTGCGAAACCCTTGTTCTAACCCCAGAATACCAACTCCAAAACCTAAGTACTTACTGTTAAGTCGATAACATTGTTTTCTCCCATAGGACTGCATTGAACTGCTTTCTTGTGAAAATTTGTTAAGTGTAGAGTTGGTTAGTATGAAACCCTAAGAAACTGCAAATGTACAAAAACTGAATTACTTACCCTTTCTCTCTGGGAAATGTCCCAGTGTGATATCTAAAGCGATACCAAAGGGGATGATGGACGGAGCGCTAGAGCAAATCAAACACTCACCCCCAGTCAACTGATCTGGGTTTAATCCATCATCATTCTTTAGCTCACTCCACCACCCCAGTTCAGACATGGCCATATGCAAATCAGTCTGACCCTGTGCCTCATGGGAACAGTCCAGCCCGAACTGCCAAGCCATGTCTTCCCTGGACCGGAAACAAGCATCCTGGGACCGGTTTCGGGTTCATAACCCTCATCAGCCAGGCTATTTTGAATCCAGTGGCAAAGTGAGCAAGGGACCCACGTCTGGGCATACCCTGCCAACTTAGGGCGAACAAAGCGATACCAAAGGGGATGATGGACGGAGCCTGGCTGATGAGGGTTTTGAACCCGAAACCGGTCCCAGGATGCTTGTTTCCGGTCCAGGGAAGACATGGCTTGGCAGTTCGGGCTGGACTGTTCCCATGAGGCACAGGGTCAGACTGATTTGCATATGGCCATGTCTGAACTGGGGTGGTGGAGTGAGCTAAAGAATGATGATGGATTAAACCCAGATCAGTTGACTGGGGGTGAGTGTTTGATTTGCTCTAACGCTCCGTCCATCATCCCCTTTGGTATCCCAGTGTGATATCTAGGCATATCACACCGAGTAGAAAAAGTAACTTAAAAAGTAATCTGGAAAGTAACATACAAAGTAATCTCAAAAGTAACTGTAAAGAATTTTAACTGTTGACTTACCTGTAAACCAACTGCATTTCAATGGTTTTCAACTGCATTATACCTGCAAAGAATTATTTCACTTACCTGCACCAGACCTGGCTTGGTTCTAGAAATAAAATAATTAAATTATATTTTTATACAAACAAATTGGTCTGAGTTCAGTCTTTGAGTGTGTGACATCATTTCTTGCCTGAGTGTGTACAATGAATGCTTACACTACCCTCTGATAAAGCCTTACTGCTCGCCCATACTACCACAAATGGAGGGTAAGGTATTATCTACTTTTACCTCTGCCTACCTTTGGGGTTCCACTGGACTCTGTGCACACTATACCTTACTTTGGTATAGTATATACAGAGCCAGCTTCCTACACTTACCCATATGTTCCCCCCTTCGCCTTTTATTATGCCCCAATGGGACCTTAATTTGGGCCCTACTTTTTTGATGTGTGCACCATTTGAACCTCTGCACAAGTGTCCCCTCCGGCTGCTCACTTTAAAACAGCCTTTTTAGTGGCAATTATTTCTGCCAGGAGGGTGATCGAACTACAAGCACTGCCATCTCAGCCTCCTGACTGTTTCCAGATAAAGTAGTGCTTTGCACTAGGGCATCTTTTCTGCCAAAGGTGGTAACACCTTTCCATCTGACCCTATCTGTTGTTTTGCCCACTTTCTATGAGCCTCCGCATCCTTTCAAGGAAGAAGAGCGTCTCCACCGTCTGGACCCAGAAAGAGCGTTCTCATTGTACCTTGATAGTACAAAAGAGTTCCAGGTGGACGACCAACTCTTCATATCATGCCGGGTTATCCTCTGCATAAAAATATACTACGCCTTGGCGAAGAAACAACCTCCTGAAGGCCTTGGAGCCCATTCTACCAGGGTGAAAGCAACCACCACTGCTCTCCTGCGTGGTGTTACGGTTTCTGACATCTGCCAAGCGGCCACGTGGGCGTCTCTGCACAAGTTTGCCAGACACTACTGCCTGGAATCTTGGGTCCGCAGGGAGGGCCTCTTTGGCCTCTGTCTTGCAAGACTTCTTGGTCTGAAACCTTTTCACAGTCCCTCAGTGGTTGGTATTGCTTGGGTATCGGTTCAAAGGTAAGGAATCTGAGGCTAGATGTCTCTATCAGATGGACAAGTTACTTACCTTCGGTAATGCCTTATCTGGTAGAAACATGATCTGAAAGAGACTATTAGTTATAGATTCCTTACCTTAGAATTACCCCCAGGCGTCAGACCGGATCCGTCAGTTCTTTCTTTTTCCACGCCAGCCTAGCGCATATCCGAAGAGAGCTTGCCCCTTAATCATTTTTTGATTAAACTTTTTCGACTTTCGTCAACGTCTTTTTTTCGAGTCTCCGACTCCTGGTGCGCGAGAGATGTTCCACCGTCGAACCGGATTCAAGCCTTGTGACGCCTGTCACAAACTGATGTCCGTGACGGATCCGCACCTTGTGTGCCTCTGGTGCCTGGAGCGCGACCACGACCTGAAGTCGTGCTCCGACTGTCGGTCCAGGAATCCGAAGACTTTGCGGGAGCGATCCTGAAAGCTTTTGGAGGCCTGGCAGTCGGCTCCGCGCCGCTCATGGTCTCGCTCGAGGGGAAGGCCCCGAGACCGGTCGCGGAGCCACCACACCTCATCCAAGTCTTCCCACCACTCGGGTATGTCGAAGCACAAGAAGAAGGCGAAGAACCACTGTCGCTCTTCGTCTGGACGCAGGACCCGGAGCGTTGTCGCTCGAAGGCTCCGTCTCCGGTGCCTGACTCAGGGACAACTCTGCGCCTTCCCCCGTTTCCGGGAGCCGGGGCGTCCCCTGCCCAGCTTTGTACGTTCTAAAAAGCCCTCCAGAGCATCTTTGGGCAGCCCATCTCCGCTGGCGCGCCTTCCGGCCCCGCGGAGCCAGTTGGGGGCCCTGGGCCTTCGATGCTGGCGGCTCCGGCGCAGCAAGGTCCCCATGGATCCAGGCCTGGATTCGGATTAATGCCGGTTGACCTTACTCGACCTTCCCCGGCGCCGATCCTGGCAGCGATGTCGCGGCCGTGCCCCCGGCCGACGCCATCCCCATCCCGAGATGGACCCGGATCGACATCGGCCAATGCCGAATGCGACGCCGGAGGGTACTTTTGTTCCCTTGTTCATCCCATGTGTTCCCTATCGCCCTGAGGGTGGTGATGACGGGGGGGGGGGGGGTTCGCTGGACCATTTAACAGACCAGCTGGAAGAACTGGACTGGAGAGAGGAATTGGGTGACGCAAGTGGTCTGGATACCTCCCCAGACCTTGGCATGCTTTCTCCCCCTACCGTAGCTACGGAGGAGGGAGCGTCCTATGCAGTGGTGGTGCAAAGGGCAGCCGAGGTTTTGGGCCAGGAGCTCCCTACAGTGGCAGTCAGGACTAACCTCCTGACAGAGGTGCTTCAACCTGCGGCGCTTCAACCTGCGGCAACTTCTTCTGAACACCTCTTGCCCTTCAATGAAGCCCTCACGGACGTCCTTCTGGGCACTTGGTCCAAGCCCAGCTCAGGGGCTCCTGTGGAACGGACGATTGCCTGCTGCCACCGCCCGGCTCCGGGAGATGCCATTTTCCTCTCCCAACACCCTTCCCCCAAGAGCTTGGTAGTCAAAGCTTCTTCCTCCAAGGGCGCATTCCCTTCCGAACCCCCGGATAGGGAATCCAAGAAGCTGGATCCTCTTGGAAAGCGTATGTTCTCTTCCTCCAGCTTGGCGCTGCGGTCCTTGAATACTGCATTCCTCTTGGGTCACTATACCCATACAGTCTGGCATACGGTTGCGTAAGTGCTGCCTCAGTGCCCGGAGGAGCCTCAGGCCATTATCTCCCAGGCAGTGGCGCATGGAAGAGACGCAGCAAAATTCACAATACGCTGTGGAATGGATACCGCTGACTGTCTGGGCAGAATGATTGCCACGTCGATAGCCCTGCGGCGCTACGCCTGGTTGAGGACGTCTGGTTTTTCGTGGCATGTTCAAGCAACCTTGCTGGACATGCCCTTCGATGGCTGTTGCCTTTTTGGCAACAAGGCGGACTCTGCGCTCGAGCGTTTCAAGGATTCTCGGGATACTGCCAGACCCTTAGGCCTCACTGCGTCTTCCCATCCCCCACAGTCCCCCTTTCGTGGCTACGGAAGGGGCACCCACCATGTCTGACCCAGTTGAGCCACCTGCCCACGCAAGCTGCCCAGCCTCTACGTGGTCGCGGACACGGGACCCAGCGACGCAGATCTGGGAACCAGCGGGCAGGCCAGTCCACCCCCCCTCAAACCCCCCCATCCCCCTGCAGCAGCCTCCAAACCCTCCTAGTCTGACCTTCCAGGGCCATCAGCGGCCAGTGGGTGGCAGGATTCACCATCACCTTCCCCACTGGCAATCCATCACGTCAGACAGGTGGGTTTTGCAGATAGTCCGAAGGGGCTACTCCCTCCCCTTCGAGACTACCCCTCCCTCCATGCCACCGTCCTTCGATCGCATGTCGGAGGATCATTTGGCGATTCTTCGGCAGGAAGTGTCAGCTCTCTTGGCCAAGGGAGCTATCGAGAAGGTCCCTGCGCCAGAGTAGTTCATGGTTGCTATTCCTGCTACTTTCTGGTGCCCAAGAAGGACAAAGGCCTGCATCCTATCCTAGACCTCAGGGCCCTCAACCGACTCATCCGGAAGGAGAAGTTCAAAATGCTAACCTTGGCTCAGGTCCTGTCAGCCCTCGACCCCGGAGACTGGATGGTGGCGTTGGACTTGCAGGACGCCTATTCTCACATCCCCGTCCTGCCAGCCCACAGGCGTTACCTACTGTTCACGGTAGGCCACCGTGCTCCCCTTTGGCCATACCAGTGCCCCTCGGGTGTTCAAGAAAGTGATGGCGGTGGTTGCAGCTCATCTGCGCAGATCAGGGGTTCCAGTCTTCCCCCATCTCGACGACTGGCTGTTGAAGGCAGGCTCGCTCCAGGCTGTTGTCTCCTACCTCCAGGCTATGGCAGACCTCCTGCATTCGCTGGGGTTCACGATCAACGTGCCGAAGTCACACCTGACTCCCTCTCAGAAGCTCCCTTTCATCAGAGCTGTTCTGGACACAGTGCTGTTTCGGGCCTATCCTCCTGAGCAGCGAGTCCGGGATATTCGGGCTAGGATACCGATGTTTCAGCCTCTATCCTGGATTTCAGTGAGTGACCCTGAGGCTACTGGGCCTCATGGCCTCCGGCATCCTGCTGGTGGATCATGCCAGATGGCATATGCAGGCTCTGCAGTGGGAACTGAAGTTCCAGTGGGCGCAGCATCAGTGGAATCTTTCTGACTACGTCCAGATCTCGGAGGGGACTGCACAACAACTCCAGTGATGGTTGACGAACCAGGATTGGGTCAGAGGCCGATCCCTCTCCCTTCCCCAACCATACCTCACGGTGGTGACCGATGCATCACTTCTGGGATGGGGCGGCCACCTGGGAGAGGCGGAGATCAGAGGAGTCTGGTCTCCGGTGGAGTCCGGTCTCCATATCAACCTGTTGGAGCTTCGGGCAATTCGCTTCGCACTGAAGACATTCCTTCCTTCCCTCCCTCAAGGGGAAGGCAGTGCAGGTGTTCACTGACAACACCACCACCATGTGGTACTGTAACAAACAAGGCGGGGTGGGGTCGTGGACCCTTTGTCAAGAGGCTCTTTGCCTTTGGACATGGCTGGAACATCAGGGCGTTACCCTGGTGGTTCAACATCTGGCAGGTTCTCTGAACGCCTGGACGGACGAACTCAGCCGCCGGTGCCTAGTGGATCACGAATGGCGTCTTCACTAAGAGGTGGTACAAGGTCTCTTTCAGCTGTGGGGAGAGCCTTGGTTAGATCTGTTCGCCACCGAAGAGAACGCGCAATGTCAGCAGTTCTGTGTGTTGGAGTTTCCAAGGCAGCACTCGCTCAGCGATGCTTTTCGCCGCGAGTGGAGCTGCGGCCTCCTGTACGCCTTTCCGGCCGTACCACTTCTGCCCCGAGTGCTGAGGAAGATCAAGCGCAACCTTGCCCAGGTCATTCTTGTGGCTCCGGACTGGGCACGGAGAGTCTGGTACCCCGAGCTCCTGAGCATGGCCATCGATCCTCCGATCAGACTGCCCCTTCGGGTGAATCTTCTGTCACAGTAGCAGGGGATGGTTCTCCACCCGAACCTGTCAAGCCTCCACCTCCTTGCGTGGAGATTGAGCGGCGACAGCTGACAGCTTTTGACCTTTCTCCCGAAGTCTATAATGTCATCTTGGCAGCCAGGCGTCCCTTCACTAAGAGGTGTACGCCTGTCCATGGGACAAGTTTGTGGCATGGTGCACAGCAAAGGCTGTGGATCCCCTTTCTGCCCCTCTTTCTGAGGTTTTTTTGTTCCTGCTCTCTTTGGCCCAGCACAGCTCTGCTCTGGGCACTCTTAAAGGCTACCTGGCAGCCATTTCTGCTTTTCTTCAGCTACCAGATCAGCCATCTTTGTTCAAGTCCCCTATTGTAAGTAGGTTCTTTAAAGGCATTCATCTCTTTCCTTAGCTCCTTTCATAATGCCTCAGTGGGACTTGAACCTTGTTTTGACTTACCTTATGTTTGCTCCCTTCGAGCCTCTTCAGACTGCCTTTCTTGTTGCCATCACCTCTGCTCGCAGAGTGAGTGAGTTTCAGGCTTTCTTCTAAGCCCCCTTTCTTCTCGGTCCATTTGGAGAAAGTGGTGCTTCGAGATAGGCCCTTGTTCCTGCCTAAAGTTGTCACTTCTTTTCACATCGGACAGACTATTACTCTGCCCACCTTTTTCTCGCCTCAGCACTCTTCCAAGGAGGAGGAGAGACTCCACCGTCTGGACCCGAAATGTGCGCTATCTTTCTACCATGACCACACAAAGGATTTCCGGGTGGACAATCACCTCTTTGTTGGCTAAGTGGGCGTCAAAAAAGGTTGGGCCATGCAAAAGCGTACCTTCTTTCGATGGGGAGTCCTTTGTATCAAGATTTTTTACGCTTTGGCTAAAAACGAACCTACAGTGTGGTTGCGAGCTCATTCCACTAGAGCTACGGCAGCAACAACTGCTTTGTCGCGTGGAGTTCCACTCATCGATATCTGCCAGGCGGCCACTTGGACTTCTATGCACACGTTCACCAGACATTACTGCCTGGATAGTCCAGTCCGGAGGGACGGCTACTTTACCCGTTCAGTCCTCCAGGATTTTCTGGTGTGAACTTGGTTTGCAGACCCTCCTCCGGGAATGGTATCGCTGGGGTATCTATTCTAAGGTAAGGATTCTATAACTAATAGTCTTTCAGATGAACAAGTTACTTACCTTCAGTAACGATGTATCTGTAAGAGACCTATATTAGATTTGCAGCGTGAATCCTTTTCTGGATTCACATGCTGTGCATTATTCCGCCATCTAGTTGTTAGGTCCGGAATAGTCTTTGTTTTTTTTCTTGTTTTGGGCGTCGTCGACCACCATTTGGTGCCAGGTACATCCCCTGTGTGACGTCTGACGGCCCTCTGGAGGTCGTTGTGCGTGGTAGCCATCTCCAGATTCTTTTTTTCCACCGTTTGGGTCTGGAAGCAAGATGGAAGGCCCTGAAATTTTTTCAGGGAAAGCCCCGAAAAGAAGAGAAAAAAACTATAATTCAAGTACAATCCACCGTCCATCGAAACCGGAGAGAGGGACAGAACTCCAAGAATGACACCAATGGACAACAAGGGTCGACAAATGGCGAGGTAGGGGCTATGGAAAATACCCCCTTCAAATTCTGCCCCGAGTTCCACCACAAGTTTACACAACGCGACCCACACAACGTGTGCAATGTCTGCTTGCCCAAGGACCATAAGGACATGGACTGTGAGGCCTGCGTGGTGTTCCAGCCGAAAACACTCAGGACACGCTGAAAGCAGAGAGCCCACTGCGCAACGATGTCACAGACTTCGAAGAAGATTTCACTGAAGGACCTAGGCCTCTCCAGTGATGAAGACCAAGGAGTTCCTGCAAAATCGACGCACGAAGGTTCGGACATCGAAATTCTGCAAGGAGAAAAACCACACGCCCACAAGAAAACAGTCGATACAGGGAAGACGGATAAGGTAAGACACCATACACATCCATCGGAACCGAAGGGCCATGACAGCAAGGCGTAGCCTAAGGCAGCCCCGACGCTGAAGAAAAAGGCGATCAAAGGCTAGCTGCGATCAAAAGAGCCCCACGGAACCCTACCAAAGGAGACCGTCGAGGGAAAATCGCACAAGGCGCCGAAGACGAGGGGCGAACACGAAACCCCCGAAGGGAAGCACAACGCAGTCAAAAGCAGAGGCAAGCGCAAACAAGAAAAGAAAGTCTCCGGTCTCTGATGCCGAGAGAGCCCTCGAGGTCGAAAAGAAGACGACTCGAAGCCGAAATGGCAACGCTTCTCCAGAAGAAGAGAGTTCAACGCTTCGCTGAAAGACTTTGAAATTCCAAAAATCCCAGCCACCGAAACAGACAACGTTGACGCAGAAGAGGAGATTTTCGAATCGCCCCCAACCCCAGAACCTCAAGAGGAAGATCTTGAGGAATTCACAGACGCTCCTGAAGAGGAGGATGCCTCAGAGAATTTCGAGGACACATGGAATGACCTTGACACCGAAAGTCCCGAAGAGGAAATTTGCTCCTATCCCTCGAAGGCATCACCAACAGATGATATAGCCTTCTACATCGGACTGGTGAAAAGGGCTGCAGACACTTTGAGTCCCCCTCCAAGAGGAGAAGGGTGACGCATGTTTCCTTCTAGAGACATTCGGCCCAGCCAACAAGGGGACTAGGTACTTGCCAATGCTGCCAAGCATTCTAGACCAAGGCAAGGAAACCTTTAAAGAACCTGCCTCAAGCAAGGGGGTAACACCTGCGGGGGGCGAGAAGTACAAAGCCTCCTTCAAGGACCCTAAATATATTCAAGGGAACACTGTACCTGACTTCATCATCGTAACCACAGCCAGGAGAAGGGCAAATGCCATCTCTAACAGTGGACCATCCCCAGAAAAGGAAAGCAAACGGATGGACATAGTGGGCAGGAAGATGGGAAAGGAGGCAGCAACGCAGTGGCGCATCGCAAACTCTAATGCCCTACTAAACGAATACGGACACCAGCAATGGGATGTGATCGAAGAGCTCATCAACAGGCTTCCCGAGGAAGATAGGAAAAGAGTTAAATCAATTGTCCAGGAAGGCAAGAACATCGCCAACACATGCCTTAAATCTGCCCTAGATGCAGCAGACACTACCAGCAGGCAGATGTGCACGGGCACCACCTTGAGAAGGCCTGCCTGGCTTAGAATTTCAGGATTTAAGCAGGAAGTTCAAACTTCCATCATTAACAGGCCTTTCACAGGGGAAGCGCTATTTGGTAAGGAGGTGGACGAATCACTCCAACAAATCTAAAAGGATAATGAGACTGCAAGAGCAATGGGAGCTCTGCAGCAAAGAGGAACCTTCAAAAGAGATGGATTTAACAGAAAACCCACAGGAAGAGGAGCATTTGTGCAGGGTCAGCAAATGTCACACCAACAACAAGGCCAGGGGAATGACCAACAGACAAGCCAACAAACAGGATACCAAGGTTGGCAGCAACAGCCCAAGCAGTCCTTTCCAGGAAGAGGCAGAGGCCAGACCTCAAGAGGAAATGGCTCTAATTGACTCCTACATGGACAAAGACCCACACAGAACACCAGTGGGAGGACGGATAACACAATACCAACAACAGTGGAGAAAAATCACCACAGACAAATGGATTTTAAATTTGGTAAAATACGGGTACTGCATAGAACTAACAAACACCACCTGCAAACCCACCAAGGTTAAATAAGTTCCTCAAAACAGAACTCAAACAGTTAAATGCAGAAATCAAAGACCTGCTTCAAAAACAAGCAATCGAATTGGTACCAAGAGAGGAATTATTCAAAGGAAATTACTCACCGTATTTCCTTGTTCCAAAACAGAATTTATCACTAAGCCCAATCCTGAACCCAAGTTCATAAACAAATTCATTTTAACACAACACTTCAAAGTGACTACTCTCCAAGAGATAATACCACAAATTCAAAAAGGGATTACATGGCAACAATAGATCTCAAAGACGCCTATTTACACATACCTATGAACAAGAAACACCGAAACTTTCTCAGGTTTCTGCACAACGGAACACACTACCAGTTCAAAGTGCTACCTTTCGGAATAAAATCTGTACCACATGTCTTTACCAAGTGCCTAGCTGCAGTCGCGGCACACCTGCGAAGGGAGGGTATGCACGTCTACCCCTACTTGGACGACTGGCTCATAAAGGCAAGCTCAAAACAAAGATGTCTCAGTCACGTTCAAACAGCAATCCACACGCTGCAAGAGCTAGGGTTCTCCATAAATCACAAAAATTTCTCCACAAGCCAGAAAAAGAAAAGATTTTCCTAGGTGCAAGGCTAAATTCAAAGAACGTGCGGGCCTACCTGATGCAAAAAAGGATACTAGCGATCAAACAGGAGACCTCCATCTACCAGAGGGGTCAATCTCTGACAGTGAGGAGTCATGAAACTCATGGGCACGATGGCATCATGCATCCCACTCATCCCTCATGCCCGCCTACATATGCGCCCCTTCCAGGAATGGCTCACAAACAACTGGTCTCGAGCCACAGGGAGTTGGGAGGATCTAGTGGTTGTTACGCACAAGCTGCAAGCAGAAACACAATGGTGGGCATCCAATAACATAGCACAAGGGAGACATTTCAAAAACCCAACTCCTTCTGTTACAATAACAGACGCGTCCCTAAATGGATGGGGAGCGCAATTCAAAAGACTAAAAGTACAAGGCCAATGGAACAAGCAAGATTCCATAAAACACATCAATTACTTGGAAATGAAAACCATATTCCTAGCATTGAAAACGTTCCAGAAACACTTTAAAAAAAGACTGTTGCTTCCCACAAGTGGGAATTGAAGAGCAAAACAGTACAATACGTCTTCAAAATCTAGGGAACACCAGTGATAGACATGTTTGCAACAATACAGAACAGGAAATGCCAGTCCTTTGCCTCGAGGTTTCCTCACCACCTGTCAAAACGGAATGCCTTGTCACTAAATTGGTCAGGGATATTTGCATACGCCTTTCCACCAATACCCCTAATCCAAAGAGTACTAGAAAAAGCAAGACCTCCAGGAACAAACCTGATTCTCGTTGCCCCACAATGGCCGAGACAGACATGGTACTCAACACTGCTCGAAATGTCCAAGGGACAAATAATCCAGATCAGAGCAGACAAGGACATGTTGACAATGCAACCGGGTCAAATCTTTCACCTGGAACCAACAAAGATACACTTAGCGGCTTGGCACCTGAATACGTAGAATTTGGTCACCTCAACCTGCCTCAACGAACAATGGAAGTTTTAAAAGCGGCAAGAAAACAAACTACAAGAAAATGCTATGCTGCTAAATGGAAGTGATACACCACTTGGTGCACTGCCAACAATCAAATCATCTCTATCAAATCACAAGAGACAGTGATCATATATCTAACTCATCTCTTAGACAGCCACATCAACTACTCAAGCATAAAGGTACACCTCGCTGCCATCGTGGCATACACAAGGGAAAAACCATGCAAATGTTTCTTCAAAAGAACTGTCATAAAAAGATTCCTAGAAGGATTCAAACGAATTGCACCACCTAGAACAGCACCAATTCCCATGTGGAGTCTAAATACAGTGCTCCTGCAACTCATGACAAAACCATTTGAGCCCATGCTTAAAGCAGAACTCAAACACATCACTTTAAAAACAGCCTTTCTCATTGCCATTACATCTTTACGAAGAGTAAGTGATTTACAGGCCTTAACCATACAGGAGCCATACATGCAGATCCAGAAAGACAAGGTTATTTTAAAAACAAACCCACAATTCCTACCAAAGGTGGTATCCAAATATCACTTAGATAAGACTATTCTCCTTCTGATTTTCTACAAAAACCCACAAACAAAAGGAGAAAAAAGCCTCCACACCCTGGATGTAAGGAGAGCACTACTGTATTATCTACAAAAAACAGAAAAAATCCCCAAGACCAAACAGTTGTTTGTTACCTATGCGCATACAAACACAGGAGCGCCAGTCACAAAGGCAACAATCTCACGATGGATAGTCCAAACCCTCCAACTATGCTTTAACACCGCTAACAAAGAATTAACAGTGCGACCAACAGCTCACTCCACTAGAAAGAAAGGAGCAACTCTAGCTTTTATGGCCAATGTGCCCATGGACACTATATGTGTAGCAGCTACATAGGCATCACCACACACCCTCACCAAGCATTATTGTGTGGACAAACAAATGAATAAGGAAGCGCAAATTAGACAAAAAGAACTTCAACACCTGTTCGCAAAATCTTCCTCTCACCACAGCCTCCCCAAGATGGGAGAAACCGCTACATAACCTGATGCACAGCATGTGAATCCAGAAAAGGATTCACGCTGCAAAACGAAATGGTTACTTACCAGTAGGAGTAGTTTTGCAGCTTGAAGAATTTTCTGGATTCACATGCGACCCACCCAACCTCCCCTACGAGGAATACAAACAGGTGGGGAAGAAATATATATAATTATGAAGAACCATCTAAAGGACTATAGACTAAAACACAAACAGAAAAAAGAATCCGAAGATGGCTACCACGCACAACTACCTCCAGGGCGCCGTCTGACATCACACATGGGACGTACCTGGCACCAAATGGTGGTCGACAACGCCCAAAACAAGAAAAAAAACAGACTATTCGGGACCCAACCACTAGATGGCGGAATAATGCATAACTTGTGAATCCAGAAAATTCTTCAAGCTGCAAAACTACTCCTACTGGTAAGTAACCATTTCGCTATAGATTCCGTACCGCCCGACCCATCCTCCCCTCTCTGCGAACTGACTTCTTGGGATAGGGACTCCCTTACAGGGCCCTAGTTGTAGCGCACCAGTGGTCAGTGTCGTTCATGGCTCTGCTCTTCTGGCGTGGAAAGTCGTGTCAAAATTGACGTCAGCGCGCAGGGGCGGCGTCTAAGTAGGCACCGCAATGTCATCCCGGCGACTACGGACGCAGAGTCGACCGACGCCACCTACCGATGTGCAGGGGTATTGCTAAAGAAAATTTCTCCGGATCCAGTCTGACGCTTGGGGGTAATTCTAAGGTAAGGAATCTATAACTAATATATGTCTCTTACAAATACATTGTTACCGAAGGTAAGCAACTTGTTCATGTAGCTGCAAATTCCTTACCGACCCTCCTTCCTCCCCGCGCTGTGGATTAGTTTAGTGTCTGGGCTTTTCTCCCCTTCAGGGCCCTAGTTGTTTTTGGTGCACCATGATCAGTCACTTAATGGCTCCGCGCTTCTGGCGTGGAAAGTCATAAAGTACTGACAGCGTACCCGGGTGGCGCCTATGTAGACGACACGGACGTCACGACAAACTGACGCCTAAGACGTCACGACAATCCAACGCCTAAGACGTCACGCGGAGTCGACCGGCACCACCAGTTTGGCGTGCAGGGGTACTGCTATCTAAAATCTTCTGGATCCAACCTGATGCCTGGAAGTTCAAAGGGAAGGAATCTGCGGCTGGATCATGTCTCTACCAGATATGGCATTACAGAAGGTAAGAAACTTGTCCTTTCGGCCCTGTCTGCCTTCCTTCGGCTGCCAGACCAACCCTCCTTATTTAAATCGGCCATTGTAAATAGATTCCTCAAAGGCCTTGTACATATGTTCCTACCTTCCCCTTTCATTATGCTTCAGTGGGAAGTTAATTTGGTTCTCACCTGTCCAATGTGCGCTCCATTTGAACCTCTGCACAATTGTCCCCTCCATCTGAACCTCTGCACAATTGTCCCCTCCATCTGCTTACTATCAAAATTGCCTTTTTAATGGTAATCCTCTTGCCAGGAAAGTGATCGATTTGCAGGCTCTGTCATCTAAGTCTCCTTACCTGACTGTCTTCACTGATAAGTTGGTGCTTCGCACTAGGGCCTCTTTCTTACCAAAAGTGGCAATACCATTTCACGTGGGGAAATCTGTCATCTTGCCCACTTTCTCCGCTCCTCCGCAACCCTCTAAAGAAGAGAAGCAACTTCACCGCCTGGACCTAAAAAGAGCGCTGTCGTTCTACCTTGACGCACTAAACCGTTCCGGGTGGACGACCAACTCTTCTTTGGGTACGTTGGAACAAAGAAAGGTTGTGTAGTGCAGACTATCTTGCGATGGGTCGTCCTCTGCATCACAATTTGCTACGCTCTGGCCAAAAAGCAGCCTCCTGAAGGCTTAAGGGCTCATTCCACCAGAGCAAAGGCTGCTAGCACAGCGTTGCAAGATGGGGTTCCAGTCCTTGATATGTCAGGGTTCAACGTGGGAATCCCTTCACATGTTTACCAAACACTACTACCTGGACAGTCAGGTCAGCATGGACGGCCTTTTTGGCGGCTCTGTCCTGCAGGACTTTCTGGTCTAAACTTGTCTGCAGTTCCTCCTCCGGGAATGGTATTGCTTGGGTATCTATTCAAAGGTAAGGAATCTGAGGCTTGATCTCTCTATCAGATGGACAAGTTACTTACCTTCTGTAGTCCCTTATCTAGTAGAGACATGATCTAGCCGCAGATTCCTTACCGACTCACCCATCTTCCCCTCACTGTGGCAGGTTTCTAGGGTCAGGGTTGATCCCTTTCAGGTCCCTATTTGTTCAGAAACATACCAATGTCAGTGCACTTCATGGCTCCTCACCTTTGGTGTGTAAAGTTGTGAGAAGTAACTGACGTCAGCGCGCTGAGGTGGTGCCTATATAGGTGGCGCGGACGTCGCTACGGCACAGATGACGCTGATGTCAAATAGAGGTGAAAGATTTGAACAGTGGTCAGTGGGTCTCCTGTCCAGGGAACACAGACCCATGCAATCACAAGCCCACAAGAAGCTCAGCAATCCTCGCCAGCCTAGTCCCCAGGCCAACCCCGCCATGGGTAATAGTATGCCCATCACACCGACAGTGGATGAGACAAAATAAAGCTATTTACGGTGCCATTACTAGATCACCCATACAAACTTGAACAGATTATTATACCCCCAGGAGTCCGATATGCATTATAGATCGTAATGATACCCAAACCACAAGGAGCGACAGTGTCCCTCAAGCCGCTAATCTCAGTTCACCCTGTCCCAACTCCATCACTTTGGGTCTCATTGACCAGGCACAACTGCGAAAAGGAGTTCTGCGTAACCAAGGGATGATGTGTCCACCCACAGGGTTACGGGTTCCATATGGGCAAACCAGGATATGTTCTCGTCTATCCAGCTCTGCAGCCTGGCGCCAATCCTGCCGACTTGCCTGCTGCACCCGACCCTTGTGGAGAAACAGACTTATCCTGCTGCAGTGCAGACTCCAAGAAACCCGGAGGGCTGCCAGTGCTTAGCTAATCGCCGAGGAACTCACTTGGGGTAGAGGAGGTACTCGCTGCAGCCACAGGCACCAAAGAAGCAAGGCTGGGTTCACCACCCTGCCGCTTACCAGGACTACCGACGCAGCAGCCGCCCAGGGAAAGGTCGCCGTGCTCTCCCACAGGTTAGAACCGTCCTCCCTCCAAATGTGGGGACAACAGGACCAACCGAAGCCACACAGTACCAATACCTGGTGTACTGGAACCCTTGCAACAACCAAGGCTTGTTGTGACCAGACACCAACACAGAGGAAAACCGCCCTGCACGTGGAGAGACTTCAGAGACAGCGAAACCCACATTGCGAGTGGCCCAGCTGTCTTGTTTGCCCCTTTTCTGCAGAACCAAGACAGAGTCAGCCTCCGACCGCCGCCATCTGACAGCTCAAATCACCACGCCCCACATGACCAGGACTGAGGGAGGTGACGGTGCCAACGGGGTCCGGTGACCCACAAAGGCTAAGCCCACCCTTGGGTTTGCTTAGACTGGACTCCCTATTGCCGCCTACATCCTTTTTGTGCAGGCCTCCTTAACCGCGAACGCGAACCGCAGCACAGACCCGATGCCTAAAGACACCACTGCACCCGAGCCCTACAGCTCGAGGAGAAGTGGACCAACGGTGTCCCTATGTGTCCAAGTAACTCAAGGACTGAGACCCTCTGTGGGTACTGCCTTACTGTCCCCCCCCCCAGTCCAAGTTTGCTGGCTCTTTTCGACCAGACGGTCCCCATTGAAGTGAACAGGGCACCCGGCGCTAAAATTCACCTCTGCATCCAGTCGCCCCAGTGCTGCATGAGGTGACCTGCTGGTGTTGCCTTGGACCTTGCCCCATACTCAACTTAAGTCCTAGAGAAGAGTCCCGTAAGTCGCTGACAAGTGCCCGAATGCAATACATGTTCTCCCATAGGATAACATTACAGCTCCAGAAATTGCACTAAATGTCAACTTTTCAAACCTGTAAAAATCCATACCTCAAAGTACTTCCCTGATTCCGATGAACTTGGTATTTAAACTTGTATAAAAATAAGTGTTATTTTTATAAATTGGTGTCGGATTTCTTTGAGTTTGTGTCTCACGTTACTGCCTTTGTGCGTGCAATAAATGCTTAGTACTATCCTTTGATAAGCCTTCCTGCTCGCCACACTACCACAAAAGAGCGTTTGGGTTATCATTCGTGCCTCTGTAAACCAGTTTGGGTTTGCCTGAACTCTTTACACAGTGTACCTCATTTTGGTCCAGTTTATTAAGAGCCAGCTTCCTAAACCCTTTACAATGTACCACAAGAAGGATAGTGGCTTTTATTTCCTCATGTTATCGGCTATCAAACATGCCACACCAGAAAAACACAAAGCTCACTCCACAAGAGAGTAAAGCGGGTACCACAAGAAGGATAATAAATAGTCCCATTTCAGACATTTGTAGAGATGCAATATGAAGATGAAGTCTGTTGATTTTTTTTTCACGAGGCACTATTGTCTAGAATCTGATTCCCAAGCAGATGCCACTGTATGGCAGGAAACTCTAAGAAATATTTTTAATTAAAGGTTGTTTTGGCTTCTCAAGTCAAACTAAACCACAATTATATGCATTACGTATATGTATAGCTATGGTGCGAGAATGTCTCTCCAATAACCATGACTGGTTCACACCCCAACTTTCCAACAGTGCTTAATTCCTTGGATACTGCATAAATAACGGCTTCTGCTTAAACACTGGTCTTACTAAGAAGTCACTGACAACATGGCACCAACTCTCACTTATCTGTAAAGTCATAGCATACCTCCACCTGCACAACTTGAAAACTGCCCTGTCACTCAGACCACAGCAAGCCTTCATTCAAACTAGCATCCCAGATAATCTTTGCAGCACATAACGGCATCTTCCATGCAACAGCAGTCACATTACTAAGAAAGTGGCTGAATCACACATACAGTTCATGAACCGTGCTGCTCCTTAACCTCTGCAAGTCTGAATCACTTTCAGGATCATCTACACGCTGTATTAAAGTCTCCAGCTCACCACCATACGTAGATAACAAATCTCTAGTGGTGAACATAGAACATACCACCATCATCAGGCTTGAAATAAGTAAGTACAAGAATGAAAAGATCAAATTCAGAAGAGTGACCAAGTATGTGGAACGGTATCCCAACACAGTTCCAACACCCTTTCTACTTTTTCGCTTCAGGGATCATCTCACCCAGAAATAATTGCTTTGATTGGTCCACATATTGACTTAAAAAAAAAAAAACCTACCCTCTCATTAGTTGTCTTAGCATTCATTTTGTGCCTTCCTTGCCCCCCCCAACCCCCTTTTGTACTGTGCACTCAGAGGGCTTTCTCTTTTTACTGCTTGTGCCACAATATATCGCGAGCCTGTAGGTTGTCAAGGGGATGTTTAGTCTAAATTAGTTAAATCTTCAGTTTTAAAAGTGAAATTGTGCGCTAGGCGTTTTTATAACTTATTTTTTTGTTTTAGCCTATTTTAATGTTGTTTAATAAATATCTGTTTTTAAATGTTAGGCATGTGAAGTGAAAATTAGTATGGCTATTATGTTTGTCATTTTCTGTCACTTTTGTAGTCTGTTAACTTATATTACTGGAGACTCTTTTGGCTGGGTGAAGAAATTCATTAATGACCCTTTTTCTACTGTTCGCAGTTTCTCAGGCCCGCCCTCCTCCTAATCAGAAAAAAGGTGAGTATGGATGTTTGGAGACCTCCCTTTGGGAGTATGCTCAGTGTTTTCAATTTCTCATGATTTTCCATTTGTTGGAAAGCATTTGTCAATGGTGCCCATAATTATTTGGTCATCAATCGTTAAATTTATTTTTTTGAATGTTTTTCCTTTGGATCTTAACAGGATCACGAACACCTATAATCATCATTCCTGCAGCAGCCAACTCCTTAATAACCATGCTTAATTCAAAGGACCTTTTGCAGGATCTCAAGTAAGTATCTGCTGCAGACATGCTTTTAGAAATCTTGCCTGGAAATATAATCTGTGAGAGGACTAGCAATTACTGCAATGACGCCATATCATCAGTTAACAATTGAGCATTCATTCCTCAGACTTAAACCTGCAATACAAATATAGGATTCTGGCAGGTACAGTACAATTTCATCATTGACCTCCAAGAGTAAAACATTGTAATGTTTATTCCAATTCAGATGAAATCAGTGTTTGCCATGTTTCCTATAATATACCCAGCATCTGTATTTCTTTTGCATGCTTTGAAGCCCAGGTGTCCTCTGAAGTAGTATGCACGTCGATGCCCAGACATGTAATCATAATCTGTGTATTTCCAGTTGTTCATGTCCCCAAAAGCAGTGACCTTTAGTTCTGTTCTCCATTTTTCAATTCTGATCATCTTGATAGTTACGTTTTCTTTTTTAGGAATACCTACATATTTACGCAGTGATTTTTATGGGTACAGAAATTCCTGCTGTCTACTATACCCCCATCCCTGGTGACTTAACAGAATTTGATTCTTGGGCATGCATGTGACCAGTGTCAACTCGGTTATCCAGGTGAAATTGGTCCAGCCTCAAGCTTCTTTAGTGCTCAGTCACTATGATGCTCGCACAAGACTTGCATCAGTGCCTCCTTATGGCCAAAATGAAAAGGGATACAGTACTTGCTGATGCTTCATCCTTGTCCTGTATATCCCACCTCTGCTCAAGTTCTATCCTTGAACTTAAAGATTCAGTTGTATACCCATTCCCTTCCGTGGGTTCTAGTGACTGGCAGTTTTGAAGCACCCCACTCTGGGTCTCTTCATTGGGAGATGTAGTTAGGCTCCCTTTCACTCTGTACTTCTTGAAAGTGAGCTAAAAGAGCTACCTAACTGGATTGTGCTATGTTCTAAATGTTTTGCCATGAGAACTGTTGGCTCACTGTTCAAGAAGTCGTAACGATAATACATTATTTGGCTCTTATATAATAGATGAGGTCTCTGTCACTTCATTCATGGATAAGACCACCTTCACCTAGTGTGGCGATTGTGCTCTAAAATTCAATCCCACTTCACGCTACTGGATCTCATATTTGTACAGCATGCTTCAAAAGGGATTCCCCTTGCATGTCCTGCTAATTTTCTTTGTTTGCAATTTGCTATTTTACCTTTGTGTGAGTTTTATTCAAACCCTCTATCAGCCTGTTCATTTGCATCCTTACTCTTCTCTTTGGCATGATAATATAAATCACAAGAGCAACACGTAGACTAGTGTTGGAAGCAGGTACAAATTTATGTCCTAATGTCCAACAAGGTGTCATTTAAGTATAATGAATAGCAATTATTGTGTGATATTCAATATAGTGACCATAAAGACTTGAATGATTAAAACAAACTTATTTGAAAAAGACTATAAAAGGGTGCTGAATTCATGGGACATCGAAAGATGTCTAAAGTTCTATTTAGAGAGCACTAAACACTTCACTTCAAACATACTAGCATTTTATGGCTTTTGGCCTGCCACAGAATGGTTGTCTTGTCTCCAAGTAGGGGGTTGCAAGATGGATAGCAGAAATATCAGCCTCTGTCACTTGAAAATCAGTCCCGTTTCAGTACACAGTGACATAGCATTCAGCTAGGGGTGTGGCAGCAACTGCAGCTCTGTACGCTTGAGTACTGCTTGCAGACATATGTAGAGCAGCCATCTGAAAAAAGCATCATAGTGTCAATCCATTTTGAAGTAAAGGCTGTGAGAAAAACGGCAGTCGGGCAGCCAGTTCTTGGCAACCCGTTCCAGTAAGGTGAGCCTTCCCTTCTTCCCCCTAAATTGCATGTATAATACTGTTTTGCTAATGTTGGCTATTCTGATTCAAGCATGTGAATCTACACAAGCTCCTGAGCTGGAGATGAAACAAGTTACTTATTTGCAAGTACAGTTCTCCAGCATTATCTTTCATAGTCACACATGGATGTTCGTCTTCCCTTTTAGTGGTTTACTGGGTGTGTACTTTCACACTTGTGCTATGAAATGGGAGCTATGGAAGTCTCCAGGGATAATGCAGTTCAAAGCATATTCACCTCCTTGGCTAAAAGTTAGGCGGCTTTTAAACAAAGGAAATGTTTTGCAGCTTTTAACACATTTTGGTATTATTTCTGTTGTAAACCACAGTGAGACTCCTACCAGACAATGGGAAACGATTTAAGCATGTGAAGGCATGTAACACTTTCAAAGATAAAATGCAGGGGTATTTTAAATAACAGGTATATAGCTTGCTTCTTCTGTTTGTTTGTGTCATGACCAAGATATCATTTATTTGCTTTTTCCTCCTCCAGCACCTCCTCCCCTAGATGTTCCCCTCCATGTAGTTCTTCTTTTATTATAAGGAAAGGCTTAGTAATCTTGCCATGTGTTTGGGGTCAGACGAGTTCTGAACAGTTCTTCAGGTTACTGATCGTAGTGACTATTGGACTGGTAGTCCTTGAACCCTCTTCCTCCATGCAACATGCCCACCTCCCCGTCTAACTCTGAGGGTGGATCCTGCTTGTGCAGGTGTCTGTTCTCCTCCAAGGGAATCTTCATTATTAGTCATAAGCACTGAATTGACCCACCCACACAGGATCCCAGAGCACTTTTTACAAAAATATATATAATACACTTTTCTTTTCAAAAGCCAGTTTCTTAAAACAAAATACTTTTGACAGTGTATAAAAGGCAATGGTGGCTGATTTGTGCCCATTTTATTTTAAAAAGTAATCAAGAAAAATGCAGAAATAAGGGTCACTATAAATAACAGTGAAAATAAAACTCTCGTAATGTTTTTTTAACCCGTTTACCGCGGCGGCAATTCCGCCGCGGTGCGGGCATTCCACGGAGTGGGCGGGGCTGCGTCGTCCAACGGTCGTTCGCAGCACTGGGGAGGTAGTGCTCGCGACGGCCGTTGGCCGACGCGAGCATGGAAGGGGTTAAAGGAAGGGTGAGAGGAAGTGTTGACTAACAGGCTGCTGCCTGAAAGTCTGGGAAAATTGACGTGGCTTCTTCAAAGAATAGCATACCACTAGTATCCCATCATGTCCTGTCCGTGTTAGTTGAGCCCGTTCTTTTTGTTTTTTATTTTTATTGAGGATCATGATAGGACTGAGGGTATTTCCTTTGACATTTCTCTGTGGAGGATGGAGGATTGCTTAAAACTGAGATTTCTCCTGGAGGAGAACTAGAACTGCAGATGAGTAAACTATTCCTACCTTCAGGAGGTCTTCATTCATAAGCTCTGAATAGAATAGCAAGCCCATCTCTGACAAATGCAGGGGTGGAAAGGTCCTGAACACCACCATGTGCAGGATTGACCCCTAGGAAGGGAATCTTCTGCATAGGCTGCAGGAAGGGATTGGTGCATGTTGATGGCAAACCAGAGGGATGACTGTATGGTGTCCACTGTCTGCAGATGGTCTGACTGTGACTACATCGAGCCCGCCTGATGCAGCCAGTCTACATGGAATATGCTTCTCTGACTAGCTCAGATGGTCAGCAACTGCTGCTATCATGTTCATAAACACCCAGATGGCAGAGGGTTGGCTGCCGGGTAAAAGGGCAAACCAAGTACTCCGACACCATCATGAATCAACTCTGGGACTACATAAGTACGGGTTCTGCACGACCTAGGGCACTTCTCTGCCTCTGGAACCTTTTCCTTTGGCCAGTTTCTAATTAAGGATAGAGGCTTGATCTGATGAAAGTTTGAACAAAACAGGAGTGATATCACAGGAAGTGGATATGAAGGGAAGGGCAAAATCTTGTGGAACGCCATGCACTGACCTGAAGTTATAGCATGTTAGCCAGGCAGGAAAAAGCGAATTCTTCTTCCGATTAGTTGCTCACAGGAGTTGAAATAAAAGTGGCTTGGCCACAGCTGCGACAGGGTAGGAGGAGGAAGGCTGCTATCCTAGACTATGGCCACAGCCTTTGCCACCACATCCTCTTGAGCCTTGAAAAGGCAGTGTTGGCTGTTGTAAGAGTTGCAAGGGCTGCCTTTGGCGATAGGAGAAGGCCTCAACTGTGTACCTCGAATTTTCGTTATTGATGGAACTGATGGGCTGGAGTGAGCATACCTCAAGAGCAGGCTGTAGCATTGCATTCTTTGAGACGTTGCAGTGCAGACTGTGCCTTCTCACCAGAAATCCTTAAACCTTTGACTGATATGCTTAATTGATGCCTACTTGTCACCAGAAAATCATTCAGGCATGACTCCTGATCATCACATTAGTGCTCAAGGTGGAGCCCACACAGTCTGTTTTTAGGCTGACCATGCCCAACTTTGATTGCCTGAGCAAATGTGTATCTAAATTCGCCAAGGATGTCGGGCAAATTATTGCTGGCCATATCCCAAAGTACATGCATGGAACTCCCAACAGGCAGATGACATTCAGATATCTCGGAGTCAAGCTAGTGGAAGAAAAGACCCTCTTTTCTAGTGCATCAATATGTTTCAATTCTGTCTGGTGGCATGGTAGGAAATGTGCTGGGTTCACCTTGCTAAAAGAAACCTGCACCACCAACATCTTGGGAGTCAGGTGCGGAGTCAAAAAGGACAGATATCCAGCGGCAGGTTTGTGACCGCTAGCTGCTGAGCGACTTCTTGGGGGAATTGAACAAAGCTTAGACCAAGACGCCAACAAGGTTTCTGTCACTGCCTCGTAAAAGGCAGTAAGGGCTCTGAAGTAGAAAGCCCCAGGCTTCATGATTGATGCCTCTAGGTTTACTGTGGTCTCTATAGTAGGTAGCTGTAGGTCTTGCATATCTGCAGACTACTAGAGCAAAAAGGCACTCTTTATTTTCCTGTGGGGGGCAGTCCATCTCTGTTGCCGGGTAAATGTCTATAGGCAACAGCCATTCTGTAGATCTAAATATAGGCCAGCATAAGTAAACTGGGAAGTTGGAGTAAATTGACCACTTCCTCATCATCCTCGCCATTGTGAACATTTTGGAGCCCGTGAACGGCATCAGAATTCCAATCCAAATAAGGCTTGCAGCATACGAAAATATTGGTGACAAGGAAGATCCTGGGTTTCATCCAGAGTTTGGGGGCAACACCTTTGTAATATCATAGCAAGACATCACCTAGTGTGCCTAAATCGGCTCCAGATTTGAACGGGGCTTCTGATTCACATCCAGGGTAGCCGCTGCTGCAGCTAGGGTTGAGAAAAGGAGACAAGGGAAACCCTACTCACTTGGAACCAGAGTATGTAGTATATAAACAGAAACAATGGTTCCTGTGGACTAATATGGTAATACTGATAGTTATACGCACAATCGCAATAAACAAGGGTTAAGTCGATAGCCAAAGGAGAAGTAACCATACACTACGTAATGTTTGGTATTCACAAACAATGTTTATGTATACAATGCAATAAACAGTTACAAAAACAATGAATTCAAACACAGTGAGAAAGTGTCCCCAGTGAAAAATGGAAACTACAACAATCGTGACATATTGTGACATAAACAGAAAGTGTTTCCAACATAAGCTAAAAGCGACCATGAAACGATAAATGGTATAAGCAGCCTCCTTATACAATCATAGGGACTGTTGAAATGGTTCGCTTTGAAAGATTGTCGACGGCGTTTTGACCCCTGTGACAATATGGGGTCTCTTCAGGACCTATTGATGTAGGGACATCTGAAAGGTAAAACGTCAGCGTGACGAGGGTGCACCACAGGAAAGTGATAAAAAGGAGGGGTTACTCACATGGGACCCAGCCGGGCACCCAGTGAGGGGAGCTGACAGAGGGAATTCCGTTGTGATGTACTTCAGGAAAGGTGTAGCAGACTGCTGGTGGGACACAGCGATGTGTGTGAAATGAATGAGAATCCAATTAGAAGCAATTAATGCTTGGTGCGCTTTATGGAGGCCACTCAGATTGTCGAGTGTGCTTGCTTGAATAATGTCTTATCTTTGTGCCTGTACACGTGAGTCCGTGTAGACCGGTATTGAGGAAACGTGGTTCCCAAAGCGCATTCGAGAATCTGAAAGAGACACGTCAGTGACAGATTCCTTACCTTAGAATATCCCCAGGCGTCAGGCTGGATCCGGAAAGTTTTTTGCGTAGCAGTACCCTTGCGCGTCGGTAGGCGGCGTCGTGCGGCTCCGCGTCCGTCGTCGGCGTCGTGATCGCCGGGATGACGTCGCGGGCAGTACTTAGGCGCCGCCCCTGCGCGCTGACGTCAGTTCTTCTTTTCCGCGCCAGCAAGCGCAGATCCGGGAAGAGCAGTGCCCTGGTCATTTTTGACCAAACTTTTGGTGAATTTTTCACTGTTTTTCTTCAATCGACTTCAAGGTGTCGTAGGGATGCCCGGGTTTAAACGTTGCGGCGCCTGTGCTCGGATGATGTCCATCACAGACCCGCATTGGGAGTTTCTCTTCTGCCTCGGCCGAGGCCACGACACGGAGTCTTGTTCCGACTGCCGGGTCCTCAACCCGAAAGCTTTGCGAGAGCGGTCTCGAAAGCTCCTCGAGGCCCGGCATTCGGCTCCGCTGAAGCCCCGGTCGCGTGAGAGGTCCAGGGGTCGATCGCGGAGTCCACACCGGTCGTCGGCATCGAAGTCTTCTTCGTCCGGTAAGTCAAAACACAAAAAGTCCAAAAAGCATCGTCGCTCTAGGACTTCGCCTCGCCGGTCTCGCGACTCGGCTGAGGCCCCTCCCGGCACCGTCCCCGCGGCCCCGGACATGCCTGTGGAGTCGCCCCCGCAATACCCGTCCTTCCCGGGTTCGGGGGCGGATCCGGCCTGAGCTACAGGAATTCCTGTCGGCCATGGCCCGCCTCTTCGGGCCTCAAGGTCCCTCCGGTGCGCCTTCGGGCCCCGCGGGCCCTGATGGGGTTGCTCCGGCGTCGCCGACGGCTCCGGCCCCGGCGTCGCCCGTGCCTCCAGCCTCGATTCCGGCTCCGGCCCCGGCCTCGATCCCTGCTCCACAACCCCCATCGACGCCGGTCGACCTAACGACACCTCCGCCGGCGCCGATGTCTCCGGTGCCGTTCTCGACGCCGCCTGGGGCTCCGGGCGGCGTCGTCCCCAGTTCCTTCCGGCTCCGGACATGGACCCGGACCGACGTCGCTCGGCCGCCGGTTCCGGCGCCGATGAGACCTTGGGTCCCAAATGTCCCTCCTCCCCCTTATTTTGAACCTGAGGAGGACCAGGAGGACTGGGAGGGGTCTGATGACCCTCTGGCACAACAGTGTCAGTACGATGAGGACTGGACAGAGGGTCTAGGGGATGCCAGTGGTCTAGATACTTCCCCTGACACTGGCATGCTGTCTCCTCCCGTGGCTACGGAGGAGGGAGCCAATTTTGCAACGGTGTTGCGTAGGGCGGCTGGAGCCTTACATCTCCAACTCCCTACTGTGGCGGTCAAGACTAATCTCTTGACATAGGTGCTTCAGCCGGCAGCCTCCTCTACGGAGACTGTGCTGCCGTTTAACGACGCCCTCACTGACGTTCTTTTGGGCGCCTGGTCCAAGCCCAACACAGGGGCTCCTGTGGATAGGAACGTGTCCCGACGCCATCGCCCAGCTCCGGGCGACCCCTGTTTCTCTCTGTCCACCCCACCCCTGAGAGCTTGGTTGTCCAAGCCTCCGCTTCCCAAACCGCCTTCCCTACCGCCCCTCCGGATAGGGAATCCAAACGCCTGGATCAATTTGGGAAGAAGGGTTTTCTTCCTCCAGTGCTGGCTTGCGGTCCATCAACACCGCTTGCCTTTTGGGCCGATATACCCACTCCTTGTGGGATTCGGTGGCGAATGTTTTGCCCCAGTGTTCTGAGGAGGTCCAGACACTGCTTTCCCGCGCCATTGCGGAAGGAAGGGATGCGGCCAAATACACAATACGATGTGGCCTTGATACCGCCGACTCGCTGGGCAGGTCTATTGCAACGACGGTGGCGCTACGACGCCACGCCTGGCTGAGAACCACTGGTTTTTCAGGGGATGTCCAGAATACTCTCATGGACATGCCCTTTGATGGAGTCGGTCTTTTTGGGTCCAAAGCAGACCATGCGTTGGAGCGCTTAAGGACTCACGGGCTACTGCAAAGTCCCTGGGCCTTTCTGCTACACGCCCTCCGCTGACTTCTGCTTTTCGCCCCTATCGTGGCCACGGTAGGGGCGCCCCTTCACGTCAGCAGCCCAGCCACCGGCCCGCGCAGCAGGCGTCTTCGCGTGGCCGAGGACGTGGATTCCGCCGTGGCGGATCGGGCAACCAGCGTGCGGGTCAGGCCACCACCTCCAACCCGTCCGCGGCCTCCAAACCCTCCTAGTCCCTCCTTTCAGGTGCACAGCACGCCAGTAGGGGCAGGGTCCGCCATCACCTTCCCCACTGGCGTACCATCACCTCGGACAGGTGGGTCTTGGACATTGTCCGAAGGGGCTACTCCCTCCCCTTCGAGTCCACCCCCAGCCATGCCACCTCAATTCCACCGCATGTCAGGGGATCACTTGGTACTTCTGCAGAAGGAAGTCACGGCCCTCTTGGCCAAGAGGGCCATCGAGCATGTTCCGACCCCAGAAGTAGGGCGTGGTTGCTACTCCCACTACTTCCTGGTGTCCAAAACGGACAAGGAGGACATGCGTCCTATCTTGGACCTCCGGAACATCAATCGCTTCCTCCGGAAGGAGAAGTTCAAGATGCTCACCCTAGCTCAGGTCTTGACTGCCCTCGACCCTGGAGACTGGTTGGTAGCGTTGGACTTGCAGGACGCATATTTCCACATCCCCGTCCTACCGGCCCACCGGCGTTACCTTCGGTTCACGGTAGGCCCCGAGCATTTTCAGTTCACCGTGCTCCCCTTTGGCCTTACCAGTGCCCCTCGGGTGTTCACGAAAGTGTTGGCGGTGGTCGCAGCTCATCTGCGCCGGGCAGGGGTTTGTCTTCCCCTACCTCGACGACTGGCTGCTGAAGGCGGGCTCGTCCCAGGCAGTCGTCTCCCACCTCCAGACTACGGCCGAACTCCTGCACTCGCTGGGGTTCTTCATCAATGTGCCGAAGTCGCATCTGATTCCTTCTCCACAGCTCCTTTTCATCGGAGCAGTTCTGGACACGACGCAGTTTCGGGCCTATCCTCCCGAACGGCGAGTCAGGGATATTCAGGCTATGATTCCGATCTTTCAGCCTTTATCCTGGGTTTCGGTACGGATGACCCTGAGGCTGCTGGGCCTCATGGCCTCCTGCATCCTGCTGGTCAATCATGCCAGATGGCATATGCGGGCTCTGCAGTGGGACCTGAAGTTCCAGTGGGCGCAGCACCGGGGCAACCTGTCCGATCACGTCCAGATCTCGGAGGGGACTGCAAAACAGTTGCAGTGGTGGCTCTCGAACCGACAATGGGTCATGGGCAGATCCCTCTCCCTTCCCCAGCCAGAGCATACAGTTGTGACGGACGCGTCCCTTCTGGGATGGGGCGGTCACATGGGAGAGGCGGAGATCAGAGGCCTCTTGTCTCCGGCGGAGCCCCGGCTCCATATCAACATTCTGGAGCTCCGGGCGATCCGACTTGCACTCAAGGCATTCCTTCCCTCTGTCAAAGGGAAGGTAGTGCAGGTGTTCACAGACAACACCACCGCCATGTGGTACTGCAACAAACAGGGCGGGGTGGGGTCTTGGACCCTTTGTCCAGGAGGCTCTGCGCCTCTGGACATGGCTGGAACATCAGGGCATGTTCCTGATGGTTCAACACCTGGCAGGTTCCCTGAACGCCAGGGCGGACGAACTCAGCCGCAGGTGCATGATGGATCACGAATGGCGTCTTCACTCGGAAGTGGCGCAAGGACTCTTTCTACAGTGGGGAGAGCCTTGGTTAGATCTATTCGCCACCGAAGAGAACGCGCAATGTCATCAGTTCTGCGCGTTGGAATTTCCAAGGCGGCACTCGCTCGGCGACGCTTTTGTCGCGAGTGGAGTTGCGGTCTGTTGTACGCCTTTCCGCCTATACCACTTCTACCCAGAGTGTTGCAGAAGATTCGGCACGACCGGGCCCAAGTCATTCTTGTGGCTCCGGACTGGGCTCGAAGAGTTTGGTATCCCGAGCTACTCAATATGAGCGTAGATCCCCGATCCGTCTGCCTCTTCGGGAGGATCTTCTGTCGCAGCAGCAGGGGACGGTCCTCCACCCGAACCTGTCCAGTCTACACCTGCTTGCGTGGAGATTGAGCGGCGGCAGTTGATTCCTTTCGACTTGCCTCCCGAAGTTTGTGATGTGATTCTGGCAGCCAGGCGTCCCTCCACTAAGGTGGTATACGCCTGCAGGTGGAACAAATTTTTGGCATGGTGCACAGCAAAGGCTGTGAATCCCCTTTCTGCCCCTCTTTCTGAGGTCCTTCTGTTCCTTCTCTCTCTGGCCCAACAGGGTTCTGCCCTGGGTACCATCAAGGGTTATCTTTGTGCTATCTCGGCCTTCCTCAGGCTCCCTGATCAGCCCTCCCTTTTCAAGTCCCCTGTTGTTAACCGGTTCTTAAAAGGCATTACTCACCTCTTCCCTCCTGTTCCGTTTGTGATGCCTCAGTGGGACTTGAACTTGGTTCTTACCTTTTTAATGTGCGCTCCCTTTGAGCCTCTACATAACTGTCCTGTTCGTCTTCTGACTCTGAAGACTGCCTTTCTGGTGGCCATCACCTCCGCTCGGCGGGTGAGTGAGCTCCAGGCTCTATCTTGCAAACCTCCCTTTCTGTCTGTTCATCCAGACAAGGTTGTTCTTAGGACGCGTCCGTCCTTCTTGCCAAAGGTGGTTACTGCTTTCCACATTGGGCAGACCATCACTTTGCCCACCTTCTTTCCGCCTCCGCATCCTTCCAGAGAGGAAGAGAGGCTCCACCGTCTGGACCCAAAACGTGCGCTCTCCTTCTATATTGACCGCACAAAACACTTCCGGGTGGATGACCAGCTCTTTGTTGGCTACGTGGGCGCCAAAAAGGTCGGGCGGTGCACAAGAGAACCATCTCCCGCTGGGTTTCCTTGTGCATCAAGACCTGCTATTCTTTGGCTAAGAAGGAGCCTCCTGTTGGGCTGCGTGCCCATTCCACCAGGGCAACGGCTGCTACCACGGCCTTGGGCCGCGGTGTTCCGCTGCCGGTTATCTGTCAGGCAGCTACATGGGCCTCGCTGCACACGTTTACAAAGCATTACTGCCTTGACAGTCAGGTCCGGAGGGACGGCTTCTTTGGCCGTTCTGTCCTCCAGGACTTCCTTGTCTGATCTTTGTTTGCAGACCCACCACCGGGGTTGGTATTGCTGGGGTATCTATTCTAAGGTAAGGAATCTGTCACTAACGTGTCTCTTTCAGATGCACAAGTTACTAACTTGTGTAACGATATATCTGTAAGAGACAGTAGTTAGTGACAGATTCTACCGCCCACCCATCCTCCCCGTTCTGCGAACTGATTTCTAGGGTTAAGGACATCCCTTTCAGGGCCCTAGTATTTTTCAGACACCTATGTCAGCTTCTTGCATGGCTCTGCGTTCCTGGCGCGGAAAGTCGTGTACAGAACTGACGTCAGCGCGCAGGGGCGGCGCCTAAGTACTGCCCGCGACGTCATCCCGGCGATCACGATGCCGACGACGGACACGGAGCCGCACGACGCCGCCTACCGACGCGCAAGGGTACTGCTACGCAAAAACTTTCCGGATCCAGCCTGACGCCTGGGGATATTCTAAGGTAAGGAATCTGTCACTAACTACTGTCTCTTACAGATATATCGTTACACAAGTTAGTAACTTGTGCAACGCGTGCGTCCGCTACGCGTTCTGGTAGAACTGCACGAGTCCGTCTACCCTGTACTGTGATCACAGTACAGGGTAGACGGACTCGTGCAGTTCTACCAGAACACTCGACAATCTGAGTGGCCTACATAAAGCGCACCAAGCATTAATTGCTTTTAATTGGATTCTCATTCATTTCACACACATCGCTGTCCCACCAGCAGTCTGCTACACCTTTCCTGAAGTACATCACAACGGAATTCCCTCTGTCAGCTCCCCTCACTGGGTGCCCGGCTGGGTCCCATGTGAGTAACCCCTCCTTTTTATCACTTTCCTGTGGTGCACCCTCGTCACGCTGACGTTTTACCTTTCAGATGTCCCTACATCAATAGGTCCTGAAGAGACCCCATATTGTCACAGGGGTCGAAACGCCGTCGACAATCTTTCAAAGCGAACCATTTCAACAGCCCCTATGATTGTATGAGGAGGCTGCTTATACCATTTATCGTTTCATGGTCGCTTTTACCTTATGTTGGAAACACTTTTTCTGTTTGTCACAATATGTCACTATTGTAGTTTCCTTTTTTTAATGGTAACACTTTCTCACTGTTTGAATTCATTGTTTTTGTAATTGTTTATTGCATTGTATACATAAACATTGATTGTGAATACCAAACATTAAGTAGTGTATGGTTACTTCTCCTTTGGATATCGACTTAACCCTTGTTTATTGCGATTGCGCGTATAACTATCAGTATTACCATATTAGTCCACAGGAACCATTGTTGCTGAAGCTAGTGTTGGCATTGGAGTTGTCGGCAAAAGAGTTGAGGTATGAGCCCGCACTGACTGGAAGCCAGGCGAAGGCCCAACTGGTCAGTCTGCGCCAGAGCAAACTCACTGACAATAGTACAGATGGGGGCTAATGCAGCTCCATGGGTTTTGAAGTTGCTCTGGAGGGAGACAGCATTACCATGAAAAGTTGTTAAATGGCATTGGGGTCGACATCCTGGAGAAATCGGGGCATGCCAGGACCCGCCCCTGAACAGCTCGAAGTCTGGTTCTTCTTGGAGTGCCTACTGCTGAACGTCTCCACGGAGCAGGAGTGGCGAGACGGAGACAAGTCCTAATTGGGCTTCTTGTGCTGTAAAGCGACCCTCAACTACTTCTCTGATTCAACATAAGACGGTGACCTGGAGTGGCACCAGGACCTAGAACAGTTTTGGGCTGTTTGAAGTATACCTACCACACTTTTGTGTTGAGTGACAAATAGCTTTGGCTTCCGCTTCCTGATTCCTTCCAGTGAATCAGAGTATTTGTTGTATGAATTTGAGTCATGCCTAGAAACAGTTCATCGCTGAAAAAATTTATTTTGGCATTGGTCACAACTGACAGAAGTTGCGGTGGTAGCTATGTATCCAAGTTAAAGGGCATGTAAAGAAAGGAATTTACTTCACAGGTATAGTGTCTATAAATGGCTGCACAGTGTCACTTCTGTAGGCATAGCGAGATAGCCGTGGAGTCTGACACCACCTGCTGGTGCCTGGTGGGCATTAGAATCTTGCACCTACAGAAAGTCTAGAGGTGAAGACTCTGCTTTAAGATAGAATCACGTCTCCCTTACCATCTTCCATTTGGCTTCCCTGTGAGCATACCTCTCCTGAGTATGCCCTGAATGCTGTTTGTCCATGTTATGTGAGCCTTTCTTTCAGTGTATGTTCTCCTGTGTTTTCACTTCCTAAAGTTGCTTATCTATTATAAGACCATGTGCCACATTTTGCGGGTGGGTTGGACTATGTTAAATGTAGTTCCATCAAAGATTATAAAATTATTTCTTTTCCAGGTAGTAACTCTAGTACTTTTTGTCTTAAACATGTATATTAATAATTGACAAAAGGTTACAACACACGTGAGTCGCATATGAATAATAGTTCTGTACTGCATTTGCTGATGAAGTTGCATTTCTGATTGTGCTCACAGCATATAGACCAGAATGTACTTACAACCTTCCTGCCCTGTGTATCCAGGTTTGTTTCTTCAGATGAAAAGAAGAAGCAAGGCTGTCAGCGGGAAAATGAAACTTTAATTCAGAGAAGAAAGGACCAGATGCAACCAGGGGGAACTACAGTCAGTGTTACAGTTCCTTATCGTGTAGTAGACCAGCCACTCAAGCTTACGGCCCAAGACTGGTATGATGCACTTCTACTTAGAAAATTGTTGTTTTGTGATTTATTTTCTTCACTTCCACTTAGGTGAAAGTCCATTTCTTGATACAGTTGGGGCTTTATTGATCTGTGATTATGGATGTTTTTTGAAGTATCTGACACATTTTTTTTCTGAGTGTTTATTCCTATGGTGCTTGGTATTGTTATTACATAATGTTTGAAATCCAACATTGCTTCTGTGATCTTTGCATCTGGAAGGTTTGCCAGCGGTAGTACCCGTCTAGTTTGTAAGGTTTTCCTGAGGTAGATGGCTGGGTCCTTGGAAGGTTTAGCAGGGCTTCCTCATCTCCAGTTGCTTGGTGCAGATCATGCAACAGTTTGGACTTGTAGCAGATTTTTAAATTTATTTTTTGCTACTCATTGAGCTTCAGATCAAGTATTTTATGGCTGAGCTCAGACCATGTATTATGCTGTGGTTAGTAAATAGTGCCGCAGGTCTGAATTTTAGTTTTGCTCCTGTAAACACCATTTAGTTTGAGGACTGCCATGATTAAAGCACATTTACAGCTTCTGGTGAGTGAGTAGACTACCTCGTTTCATGTAGTTGGAAAAGTATTTCTTGGAGCAATTGAGAAAAAGAATAGTCATGTTGGTTTTGCACCAGTGATCACTATTGCTTGAGAAGCCTTCTTCATTTACTGTCAGAGTGATCTCGACAAAGTCTTATATAATTAGGCACATTCATTACCATATGCAAACAGCTGAACACAGTTTCAAGAAACAGCATACGAGAGCTGAAGGGAACTAACTGGGTGTAAACCATCCAAATACATGCACTAAAGAGTCTGGGGGAAGTTTAATGACTAAAATGTTCATTGATTCCCCAAGACAACTTGTAAAAGCACAAAAGAATGCACATGGTCGAGAAATTTTCAACCTTCATTGTTGTTAATTTCCTCAACTCCGGAAAAAAAAAATATATATATTTCTTTAAGACTAAGACCCTCACTCACCCTGAGGTGGCATGCTTCATTATTGGGTCGCTTCTCACACCATAAGTGTGACTTCAGGGGTGTTGGCTACAACTTCCTTCAACAAAAAGCAGGGGAAGGGAGGAGCTCTTTAGAAGTGTTTTATTAAACAGCGGTGGTATCCCTCTGAGAGCTAGGTATGGGTGGGATGTGCAGAGTGATAGTGAAAATAAAACTACCTTATGGTGGACTAATAGCAGACTTCATTAAGTGTCCCCAATTGGCAGACTAAAATTCAGAGGGGAGTTAATACCTTCATCCCATTTAAAACAACCAGATCAACATGTTTCTTCCCATCTCTCAGCCCTATACTGTGATTCTGGGCATTCATCAGGATAAGTATATTGGTAGTCGCTCTGCCAAATAGAAACTAATGACCAAAATTAGTTTCAGGCTTATGATATCCATGACAGTGGCCCACAATTCTGTGATGTAGGTGGCTTTTGTGTTTTGTCTAACCCATCCATGCCAGGGATGTGGCAGGTTTGCCATTACAGAATAACCCCCAACCACCCCAAAAATGACTTGTTTTCTCCATGTACCACTTCATCAAAAAATTTATAAAATAAAAAAAAGGGTGGTCCCTTTTTAACGGGACAAAGAATGCTTCTTTAACAGGGCATCCGTCTGTATTGTACATCTACATGGTGCAAAGCATGATCCACAACCCCAGTTCAGAGCACACAGCGAAGGGGTGCCACACAGGTCCTGGAGGGCAAGATCCAAAACAGCGTTTCAGTATTTTCACACAAAATATACCTACATGCAATGAGTCCCATTAGAATGCCTTTTCATAGTCACTTGATATTCTTAATATCTGGCATGAACCAGCCGTTTTGAACCTACAGTGAACACGCCCTCCTTGCAAAGAGGCCGCCCAGGTTGGGTCAGCTGTGCAGCTGAAATTACCATTTTTGTCAAAAAATGCAATTTAGAACCCGCTGATGAAAATTACCTGTTTTAGTTTTCCGGTACAAATGAAAGTGTTTTGGATAGATTAACTTTTAGCAATGGATTGCGGTTACATTTGCATTCTACTCTAGCCTTCAGCAGATGTGCTTCTTACCTTAAACTTAATGGAATTGAAGGTGTTTATTTCTCAGAAATGGTTGCATGACCACTTGTAGCACATTACAAATGCTTAATACAAAATACTAAATCAATCAGATGTTATTACTCTGTTGTGAGTGTTCCACACTACGAACCAAGTGCCATGCTGATGGAAACCAGTTGCTCTGCAGTATCACTAAGCTCTAAACAAAGATACTTAATCAGTTGGAAGAACACAAGAAACAGCACTGGGCCACTACCATAAGATTTAAAACTGCCAGTAGAACTACTACTGCATAGTTCTAGCAATAGAATGCACTCCTCTTGCGTCCATGCATTTGTATAACCAGCTGTTAGAACTGGGGGTCTCTAGTTGGCTGAGGTAGGTACCTTAGTCCAAATAGGGACCCTTGCTTCTAGTCAGGGTAAGGAGGGACACACGCTTAGATGACCCCTGCTCACTCCCTGGTAGCTTGGCACGAGGAGCCAGGCTTATCTCCAAGGCAATGTGTAAAGTATTTGCAACCACACTCCCAGTAACACAGTGATAACACCACAAATGGACACCACACTGGTTTCTTAAAATTAGCGGTATCTTTATAAAAGGAATACGATGAGACCAAACGATAGAAATCCAACATATGCGTATTTGTAATATTTCGCTTTGCCGGTGATTAGGCCAGCAATCACTTGTAGGTTCTCTTCCAGGGGATACTCATCAATAGTCATAAGCACTGAATTATCCCCGCCCATCTGCGGGATCCCGGAGCATATAGAAATATACATATATATATATGAGTATGTTGGGGGATCACAAGTGCATAGCACTTCCGCGACATACATATATACATGTATATAAATACATAAATATGCAGCCTAACAAATTCCAATAAGGCAAAATGCCAAAATTACAAAGGTTTTCCCTGTACAGACAATCTCCTATATACACTCTGTAATAGAGAACATACACTGTAATAGTGTTATGCAAGAAAAACCTTTATTTTCAGAGAAGAAAACATGTAATAGCAGGCAGTTGGCCCATAGGCTGCATAGCTGAATAAATATCACCGTACAGTAAAACACTGGCACCTTGCCTTTAAGGCTTCCAAGAACTTGGACACTTTGCCTTTAAGGCCTCCAGGAGACCCTCTGCTCCCATCATGCACCACAGGTGACAGTTAGGTCAGTTCTTTTTCCGGCTCCTTCTATGAGGATCCTGGAGCTTGAGCTCGACAGTTTTTCTGACTTTTCTGTCAGGAATTGTTTTCTTCTTTGGTTTTTTGCGATTTTCCTGTGCTGGCAGTGTTTTATTACCATTCTCTGACAAAATTTCAATCTTTTTCTGTCAGAATGCCAGCTCTTTTTCGCAAATGTCCATCCTGTGGAAAGAAGATGGCCATCTCTGATCCACACTCCGTGTGTATCACCTGTCTTCCTTCCAGTCACAAGCCTGACACTTGTTACCATTGTAGTAAGTTCTCTACGAGGACTCTTCGCGACAGGGAGAGGATTCGCCTTCAGGCTGTGATCGAGAGAGGAAAAGCCCGGCTGGAAAGTGGCCTTGCGTGTCAAGAGCCCTCCTCTCTTCAAGAACATCGACGCCAGCATCATTCTGCCTCTTCAACATCGAGGAAACGGCAGATTCCGGACTGTTCGCCGTCGACGTCGTTGCCGCCGTCGAAGAAGCGACCGACACAATCTCCGACGTCGAGACGGCGTGAGTCTCCGTCGTCGAGAAAGGCATTGACGTCGAAGCATGCTGGCTCGAGGTATGGTCATGGCAAAGACCGATCGACGTCAAAACACCCATCGACGTCTCGACATCCGTCGACGTCAAGGCACTCTCCGTCACGTCCCCGTAGGTCGACGTCGAGAAGTTTGCCGACAGCAAGGGTGCCGTGAGACCAGTCGGCGTCGAAGACTTCGAGGCTATTGACGTCGAGAAGGCGAGAGCGTTCGCCGTCGAAGTCCCTGAGTAGACGGTCGACGTCGAGGACATCTTTGAGGGAGGTGAGGTCGCCGTCGAGGGCAGCGAAGTCCTTAACTCCTCCTAGCCATCACCCCACGTCAAGGGAGAAGTCGACGTCGAGGGAAAAACACAGGTCGACGTCGAGGCGCTCGACGTCGAGAGCTAAAGAGCCTGCTGTTGCCTCGGATGAGGTTAGAGCTGCATCTCTATCGTCGTCAAAATCTGGATCTTCTCCGGGACTGCATATTGTCCAGATCTCCCCGGAAGGCTCTCCGGTGGTTGGTGAAGATGCACGGCGCAGGAAGCCTAGGGCCCTCAGTAGCCCGAGGTCTGACTTTTCCCGTGCCTATTCTCCTTCACGCTTGTCCAGGGATTCTCCATCCCCTAAAACGCCTAGAAGATCAAGATCACCGACTGTGGTTTCTTCCAGAAGGAGGAGTCCAAGCAGATAACGATCTTCACATGCTCGCCATGCTAGATCAAGGGACAGATCTCGCTCTTATCATTCTTCTAAGAGAAGGCGGCATAGGTCTCCCACCCGGTCTTCTTCCACCAGGTCCTCTATCAGAGACTATTCTCCAACTTTGAAAGAATCGATAACCTCTGCACCTTTAGTGAAGTTCTCTGTAGAGGAGCGAATAAGCTGAACATCTCTATGTATGTCCCGGCTGTTACCTCCTCAGTGATTTTCGAGACTCTTCATCATCGCTCCTCGGCTCGGCCTTTGCTTCCTCTTGTCCCAGGCCTTCTCGAACCTGCTATGCAGACCTTTTTGACACCGGCAACGGTGGGAGCTGTTCCTTCCCGAATAGCCAAAAAGTACAAGGCTCCGGACCAAGATCCGTTGTTCCTTCGATCGGATCCTCCTCCGGATTCCATCATTGTGGCGGCGGCTAGAAAGACGCACTCAGCTATGTCTTCCGCCTCAGCGCCTCCGGATAAGGATAGTAAACTGATGGACTCTTTAGGTAGAAGGATGTGCAACACTTCAGCTTCTATCATGAAGGTCTCCAGTTCCTCCACTCTGCTGGGGAGGTATGATAGATCCTTGTGGGATTCACTGGGACGTTTTGCAGACAAACTCCCAAAAGAGGACCAGCAAGACTTTAGAGAAATTCTACAAGAGGGAGGTCTAGTGGCTAATCAGGTGATTAGTGCTTCCGCTGACTCATCTGATCTGGCTGCCCACGGATACTCCCATGGTATCTGTTCGAGGCGTTCTGCTTGGTTACGCTTGACTGGCCTCAAACCCGACGTCCAGCGGAAGATAACCAACCTGCCTTTCAACGGTTCTTCTCTCTTCGGGCCGCATGCGGACGAAGAAATGGCGAAGATGAAAGCAGAGCTGGACACGGTGAAAGCTGTGGGTCTCGAAAAACGGAAGGAATTTCGTAGGCGCTCCCGCCCCTACGATAAACGCCCGTTCCAACAGAGGGTTCAAACCCCTCAATGGTCGGCTCAGGGTCAGCAGCAGCAGAGGTCTCACTTCCACCAACGGAGACCAGGAAGAGGAAGAGGGACCAATAGACAGCAGGCCTCTACCTCAAAGCAACCATCAAAACAATGAGGAGTGCTTCCTCTAAACACGTGTGCCACTCCGGTAGGAGGAAGTATCGCATTACATCTGGAGGAGTGGAGAAACATAACCATCGACAAATGGGTGTTGAATATTGTTCAAGATGGATACGGTTCAAGATCCCACCTCCTTCGGTTCCTCCAGAAGGACGAGTCCGCTTGTGTCATCACATTTTACACGAGGAGGTAAACGGTCTTCTACAGAAAAAAGCCATAGAATACGTCCCTGTTCATCAGAGGCGCCAGGGGATATACTCTCGATATTTCCTGGTCAGAAAAAAAAAAAAAAGGTCCGACAGTAGAATTCAGACCAATTCTGGACTTGCGCATTTTGAACAAATACATCCACAAAGAGAAATTTCGAATGCTTGCCCTTCACCAGATCTTTCCCCATCTACATCAGGGAGACTGGATGTGCTCCATAGATCTGCAGGACGCTTATTTCCACATTCCAGTGTCCAAAAAACATCGAAAATTTCTCCGTTTTCAGGTTGCTCTACGTCACTTTCAGTTCCGAGTCCTACCTTTCGGACTGAAGTCAGCACTAAGGACTTTTTCAAAGTGCATGGCAGTGGTGGCAGCTTTTCTTCGCAGACGCAAAATATTTGTTTACCCGTATCTGGACGACTGGCTTCTGAAGAGTGCAACTCCTTCCCTGCTTCAGTCTCATCTTTCCTACAGTCTCCAGTTAATGAACAAGTTGGGTCTACGAGTCAATTTAAAAAAATCGATTCTCAATCCGACCCAGAACATTCACTACCTAGGGTCGTCGCTGGACACCGCGGAAGCAAGCGTGTGTCCTTCGGCGGAGAGGTTTTCATCAATCAGGATCAAATGCCTAGAACTCCTGCGGATTCACCACCCAACAGTCCGACAAGTGTCCTCTCTCCTGGGTTCCATGGCTTCCTGCATCTTCATAGTTCCCAATGCCAGATTGCACATGCGTCCCCTGCAGCAAGCTCTGGAGGACCAGTGGGTGCAAGCATCGGGCAGCTGGGAGGATCGGATCACTCTGTCCCAGTCTGCCAGGGACTCCATCGTGTGGTGGACAAGGCGATCACATCTAATGAAAGGTGTTCCCTTCCATCAAGAGACTCCGACTCAAACTATAGTGACAGACGCCTCCCTGCAAGGTTGGGGCTCTCATATGAATCACCTTCAAGTGCAAGGGCTATGGTCGGACACAGAAAGGGGATACCATATCAATTTTCTGGAGTTGAGGGCTGTCCAACTAGCCCTAAAATCCTTCTTTCCGTCTCTTCAGTCCAACTCCCTCTTGATTCAGACAGACAACACCACGACGATGTTTTATCTGAACAAACAGGGAGGCACCAGGTCCAGAATTCTGTCTCAGGAGGCACAAGCCATTTGGAAGTGGCTTCTGGCACGGCATCTCACCATCACGGCTGTCCATGTGCCGGGCGTCCTAAATGTACAGGCGGACTTCCTAAGCAGAGAGTTCGTAGAAGCGCACAACTGTGTGCTAAACACCGAAGTGGCTCAGGATATCTTTCAAAGATGGGGCGGACTGTATGAACATACTTAAGGAAGCGAAAAGACCTTCTACCAGGGTTTCCTACGCTTTCAAGTGGAAACGTTTTTACCTATGGTGTTTGAATAATGGTCATGACCCAGTTAGAGGGCAGGAACAGGTCATTTTGCCGTATCTCTTACACCTGGCTAAGTCGGGCCTGCAGTTTACATCTATCAAGGTACACTTAGCAGCAATAACGGCATATAGAAAATCACCTTCACAGGGTTCTTTTTCAAAATGCCAGTGGTGAAAGATTTTCTTGAAGGGTTAAAAGGTATACCCACCAGTACGAGCCCCTTCTCCTCCTTGGGAGCTCAATGTGGTCCTTACCAAACTGATGGGCGCACCTTTTGAACCAATACACAAGTCCTCCTTGCAGCACTTGTCCTGGAAAGTGGCTTTTTGGTTGCTATCACGTCGGCTCGTAGAGTCAGCGAGATACAAGCATTATGTTGTAAAGAACCCTACACTGTTTTTCACTCAAATAGGGTAGTTCTCAGAACTCATCCAAGTTTTCTGCCAAAAGTGGTTTCAGATTTCCACATTAATCAGGTTATCACTTTGCCTACCTTCTTCTTTAATCCTTCTACACCTCCTGAAAGGGCCTTACACTCGTTAGACCTTAAGAGGGTGTTGAAGTTTTATCTGGATAAGACCAAGGTAATAAGAAAGACGGACCGTTTGTTTGTCAACTACGGCCCCATTAATACAGGATTGGCATCCTCTAAAAGGTCTATTTCAAGATGGATAGTCTCCTGCATATCTCTAGCCTATCAATTAGCTAATAAGTCTCTTCAGGGAAAGCCTAAAGCGCATTCAACCAGAGGAAAGGCCTCTACTACGGCCCTCCTCAGGAACGTCCCTATAACAGAAATCTGCAAAGCAGCTACATGGCGGTCTGTTCATACTTTCTCTCGCCATTACTGTTTAGATTCAGATGCTCAGGAGGATGCCCAAGTGGGACAAGCCTCACTGAGGAATTTATTTGCTTAATGTCATGTTAAGATGATCTGTTTTTTAATACTATTTGCTCGTCCGCGAGGTAGTGGGTATGGGCTTGCTACTCTATTCAGTGCTTATGACTATTGATGAGTATCCCCTGGAAGAGAAGGATTAGTTACTTACCTGTAATCCTAGTTCTCTTCCAGGGGTATACTCATCAAAGTCATAAGCAACCCTCCCGCCTCCCCGGACGAGCATTTTTAGTAATTGTTACAAGTTAGTACACCGTGCAAAAAGAACTGACCTAACTGTCACCTGTGGTGCATGATGGGAGCAGAGGGTCTCCTGGAGGCCTTAAAGGCAAAGTGTCCAAGTTCTTGGAAGCCTTAAAGGCAAGGTGCCAGTGTTTTACTGTACGGTGATATTTATTCAGCTATGCAGCCTATGGGCCAACTGCCTGCTATTACATGTTTTCTTCTCTGAAAATAAAGGTTTTTCTTGCATAACACTATTACAGTGTATGTTCTCTATTACAGAGTGTATATAGGAGATTGTCTGTACAGGGAAAACCTTTGTAATTTTGGCATTTTGCCTTATTGGAATTTGTTAGGCTGCATATTTATGTATTTATATACATGTATATATGTATGTCGCGGAAGTGCTATGCACTTGTGATCCCCCAACATACTCCTATATATATATATATATGTATATTTCTATATGCTCCGGGATCCCGCAGATGGGCGGGGATAATTCAGTGCTTATGACTTTGATGAGTATACCCCTGGAAGAGAACTAGGATTACAGGTAAGTAACTAATCCTTCTTGCGGTATTAATGAGCAATTCACGATCGCTAATGCAGTCCTAATGCAATCGTAATGTAGTAATAAGACAGTTCTTAAGGCAGGAATCAGGCAGTTCGTAATGCAAGAATAATGCGGTTCGTAATGCAAGAATCAGGCAGTTCGTAATGCAAGAATAATGCGGTTAGCCAATCTGCGCTGTCAACTCTGGCACCACTAAGCCCCAACAGAGACAACGGTCATAAGCTTAAAGGGGTGGCCCCAGTACTGCTGGGCAGGTACGGGCCACTCGGGGACTCAGCGCGTCTAACGCGGTGCAGCGGGAGAGAGCTCGGAGCACTCCTGTACTCTTCCTGCACGCCTCCCCAGGCCACACACGCTTGCAGCTCCCGACCGGAGTCCAAGCCTTACCTGGGGGGGGGGGGTGCGCTGCCTCGCTCTCTCTCTCTCTGCTCGTCGGACGTCCTGCTGGGCGATCCCGATCACGTTGCAGCTCTGTTGCGAGGCGACGCTGTAGCCGGACGGGTTACGGCGCTGCCTTCTCCTTCGTTGACTATCTTGGGCAGATTCCTTTCGACGAACAATGATCACGATCCCTTTCACCTTGTAGCTTCCGTAGCTTCACGAAATCCTTTAGCACGTTGCGGCTCGGGCCGGCGATCTTTACTCACAGCCCCAGTTACGATGACGGCTCGGGCCACAAACAGCAATGCAGCAGCGTGGACGATGTTTCACGCTGCGGGGGCAATGCGTCACGGGGCACCTCGTAAACAGCACCACGGACCACACGGCAGTCTCAGGCGTGCAAAAAGCACACGCACAGAGCGTCGCTGAGACACACTTGGAAACTTTTATGTTCCTGAGTTTCCACAACAGGGGACCAGCTCTCCTCGGGCCCTTGGAGACAAGTTACTTCACGACACAGCACACAGCAAAGTCCTCTCAAGCAGGGGGGACACAGCACACAGCAAAGTCCCTTGTCCTCTCCTCAGTGAAATCAGCAAACTGCAGGCCAGCTCCAGAACACACAGCAAGGGCAGTCCTTCTCTTCAGTCTCTTCAGCTGTTCTTCTTTGGCAGAGGTTCCTCTTGATCACGAAGTAGTTTCAATCCTTTTTCAGTATGGATTTCAGTCTTGAGTTCAGGAGTTTCAGCTCTTACATTTATACCCCTAAATGCCTTTGAAGTCTGTGTTCAGGGGGCTCTGATCCCGGTCCAAACCAGACCTGGGTGTCTTCCTCCAGTGCACACCCTCTTCCTTTGATAGTCAGGGTCTGGGGCCCAGACGCTCAGCAGGCGGTGGAGCCATCCTCTGGGGGCAGCAACACAGCCCTCTTCACATGCAGGGGGCTACCATCAAATGCAGGCCAGCCTGTTGCTGTCTCACCTTCTCCTCCCTGGGGTCAGGACACTACCCAGACCCTGTCACATCTAAACCCAGGCAGGCAATATACAACCAGGCAGAGGCACACAGGATGGTTTAAGACCAGAAACCAGCCACAAGCGTGGTTTCTAAACACACAATTCAAAAACCATCTTCACAAAAAGATGTTATTAAATTCTGAGTTCAGGCACACTAAACTCCATCTCTCCATCTCATGCTTATGGGAAGATGTGCTGGAAACATGGGACTCCGCATTCCCCATTCTGTCCTATGGGCAAGATGGCCTTGCAACAGTGAAAAACGAATTTGGCAGTACTTCACTATCTGAAAGAGACACGTTAGTGACAGATTCCTTACCTTAGAATATCCCCAGGCGTCAGGCTGGATCCGGAAAGTTTTTTGCGTAGCAGTACCCTTGCGCGTCGGTAGGCGGCGTCGTGCGGCTCCGCGTCCGTCGTCGGCGTCGTGATCGCCGGGATGACGTCGCGGGCAGTACTCAGGCGCCGCCCCTGCGCGCTGACGTCAGTTCTTCTTTTTCCGCGCCAGCAAGCGCAGATCCGGGAAGAGCAGTGCCCTAGTCATTTTTTGACTAACTTTTTGGGTGAATTTTTTCACTGTTTCTTTCAATCGACTCCAAGGTGTCGTAGGGATGCCCGGCTTTAAACGTTGCGACGCCTGTGCTCGGATGATGTCCATCACAGACCCGCATCTGGAGTGTCTCTTCTGCCTCGGGCGAGGCCACGACACGAAGTCGTGTTCCGACTGCCGGGCCCTCAACCCGAAAGCTTTGCAAGAGCGGTCTCGAAAGCTCCTCGAGGCCTGGGAGTCGGCTCCGCGCCACACCAAGCCCCGGTCGCGTGAGAGGTCGAAGGGTCGGTCGCGGAGTCCTCGCCGGTCGTCGGGATCCAAGTCTTCGTCGTCCGGTAAGTCTAAACACAAGAAGTCCAAAAAGCATCATTGCTCTAGGACTTCGCCTCGCCCGGTCTCGCGACTCGGCTGAGGCCCCTCCCGGCACCGTCCCCGCCCCCGCGGCCCCGGACATGCCTGTGGAGTCGCCCCCGCAATACCCGTCCTTCCCGGGTTCGGGGCGGATCCGGCCCAAGTACAGGAATTCCTGTCGGCCATGGCCCGCCTCTTCGGGCCTCAAGGTCCCTCCGGTGCGCCTTCGGGCCCCGCGGGCCCTGATGGGGTTGCCCCGGCGTCGCCGACGACTCCGGTCCCGGCGTCGCTCGTGCCTCCAGCCTCGGCCCCGGCCTCGATCCCGGCTCCGGTGGTACCGCAACCCCCATCGACGCCGGTCGACCTGACCACACCGCCGGCGTCGATGTCTCCGGTGCCGTTCCTGACGCCGCCCGGGGCTCCGGGCGGCGTCGTCCCCATGTACTCTCCGGCTCCGGACATGGAGCCGGACCGACGTCGCTCGACGCCGGTTCCGGCGCCGATGGGACCTTGGGTCCCAAATGTCCCTCCTCCTCCTTATTTTGAACCAGAGGAGGACCAGGAGGACTGGGAGGGGTCTGAGGACCCTCTGGCACAGCAGTGTCAGTATGATGAGGACTGGGCAGAGGAACTCGGGGATGCCAGTGGTCTAGATACTTCCCCTGACACTGGCATGCTGTCTCCTCCCGTGGCTACGGAGGAGGGAGCCAGTTTTGCAACGGTGTTGCGTAGGGCAGCTGGAGCCTTACATCTCCGACTCCCTACGGTGACGGTCAAGACTAATCTCTTGACAGAAGTGCTTCAGCCGGCAGCCTCCTCCTTGGAGACTGTGCTGCCGTTCAACGATGCACTAACTGACGTTCTTTTGGGCGCCTGGTCCAAGCCCAACACAGGGGCTCCTGTGGATAGGAACGTGTCCCGACGCCATCGCCCAGCTCCGGGCGACCCCTTGTTTCTCTCTGTCCACCCCACTCCTGAGAGCTTGATTGTCCAAGCCTCCGCTTCCCAAACCGCCTTCCCTACCGCCCCTCCGGATAGGGAATCCAAACGCCTGGATCAATTTGGGAAGAAGGGGTTTTTCTTCCTCCAGTGCTGGCTTGCGGTCCATCAACACCGCTTGTCTTTTGGGCCGATATACCCACTCCTTGTGGGATTCGGTGGCGACTGTTTTGCCCCAGTGTTCTGAGGAGGTCCAGACACTGCTTACCCGCGCCATTGCGGAAGGAAGGGATGCGGCCAAATACACCATACGTTGTGGCCTTGATACCGCCGACTCGCTGGGCAGATCTATTGCAACGACGGTGGCGCTGCGTCGCCACGCCTGGCTGAGAACCACTGGTTTTTCAGGGGATGTCCAGAATACTCTCATGGACATGCCCTTTGATGGAGTCGGTCTTTTTGGTTCCAAAGCAGACCATGCGTTGGAGCGTTTTAAGGACTCACGGGCTACTGCCAAGTCCCTGGGCCTTTCTGCTACACGCCCTCCGCTACCTTCTGCTTTTCGCCCCTATCGTGGCCACGGAAGGGGCGCCCAGTCACGTCAGCAGCCCAGCCACCGGCCCGCGCAGCAGGCGTCTTCGCGTGGCCGAGGACGTGGATACCGCCGTGGCGGTTCGGGTAACCAGCGTGCGGGTCAGGCCACCACCTCCAACCCGTCCGCGGCCTCCAAGCCCTCCTAGTCCCTCCTTTCAGGTGCACAGCACGCCAGTAGGGGGCAGGGTCCGCCATCACCTTCACCACTGGCGTCCCATCACCTCGGACAGGTGGGTCTTGGACATTGTCCGAAGGGGCTACTCCCTCCCCTTCGAGACCACCCCCCAGCCATGCCACCTCAATTCCACCGCATGTCAGGGGATCACTTGGTACTTCTGCAGAAGGAAGTCACGGCCCTCTTGGCCAAGAGGGCCATCGAGCATGTTCCGACCCCAGAAGTAGGACGTGGTTGCTACTCCCACTACTTCCTGGTGCCCAAAAAGGACAAGGAGGACATGCGTCCTATCTTGGACCTCCGGAACGTCAATCGCTTCCTCCGGAAGGAGAAGTTCAAGATGCTCACCCTAGCTCAGGTCTTGACTGCCCTCGACCCTGGAGACTGGTTGGTAGCGTTGGACTTGCAGGACTCCTATTTCCACATCCCCGTCCTGCCGGCCCACCGGTGTTACCTTCGGTTCACGGTAGGCCTCGAGCATTTTCAGTTCACCGTGCTCCCCTTTGGCCTTACCAGCGCCCCTCGGGTGTTCACGAAAGTGATGGCGGTGGTCGCAGCTCATCTGCGCCGGGCAGGTTTTTCAGTCTTCCCCTACCTCGACGACTGGCTGCTGAAGGCGGGCTCGTCCCAGGCAGTCGTCTCCCACCTCCAGACTACGGCCGAACTCCTGCACTCGCTGGGGTTCTCCATCAATGTGCCGAAGTCGCATCTGATTCCTTCTCCACAGCTCCTTTTCATCGGAGCAGTTCTGGACACGACGCAGTTTCGGGCCTATCCTCCCGAACGGCGAGTCCGGGATATTCAGGCTATGATTCCGATCTTTCAGCCTTTATCCTGGGTTTCGGTACGGATGACCCTGAGGCTGCTGGGCCTCATGGCCTCCTGCATCCTGCTGGTCAATCATGCCAGATGGCATATGTGGGCTCTGCAGTGGGACCTGAAGTTCCAGTGGGCGCAGCACCAGGGCAACCTGTCCGATCACGTCCAGATCTCGGAGGGGACTGCAAAACAGTTGCAGTGGTGGCTCTCGAACCGGCAATGGGTCATGGGCAGATCCCTCTCCCTTCCCCAGCCAGAGCACACAGTTGTGACGGACGCGTCCCTTCTGGGATGGGGCGGTCACATGGGAGAGGCGGAGATCAGAGGCCTCTGGCCTCCGGCGGAGTCCCGGCTCCATATCAACCTTCTGGAGCTCCGGGCGATCCGACTTGCACTCAAGGCATTCCTTCCCTCTGTCAAAGGGCAGGTAGTGCAGGTGTTCACAGACAACACCACCGCCATGTGGTACTGCAACAAACAGGGCGGGGTGGGGTCGTGGACCCTCTGTCAGGAGGCTCTGCGCCTCTGGACATGGCTGGAACATCAGGGCATGTTCCTGATGGTTCAACACCTGGCAGGTTCCCTGAACGCCAGGGCGGACAAACTCAGCCGCAGGTGCATGATGGATCACGAATGGCGTCTTCACTCGGAAGTGGCGCAAGGTCTCTTTCTGCAGTGGGGAGAGCCTTGGTTAGATCTATTCGCCACCGAAGAGAACGCGCAATGTCATCAGTTCTGCGCGTTGGAATTTCCAAGGCGGCACTCGCTCGGCGACGCTTTTCGTCGCGAGTGGAGTTGCGGTCTGTTGTACGCCTTTCCGCCTATACCACTTCTACCCAGAGTGTTGAAGAAGATTCGGCACGACCGGGCCCAAGTCATTCTTGTGGCTCCGGACTGGGCTCGAAGAGTTTGGTATGCCGAGCTACTCAGTATGAGCGTAGATCCCCCGATCCGTCTGCCTCTTCGGGAGGATCTTCTGTCGCAGCAGCAGGGGACGGTCCTCCACCCGAACCTGTCCAGTCTCCACCTCCTTGCGTGGAGATTGAGCGGCGGCAGTTGATTCCTTTCGACTTGCCTCCCGAAGTTTGTGATGTGATTCTGGCAGCCAGGCGTCCCTCCACTAAGGTGGTATACGCCTGCAGGTGGAACAAATTTGTGGCATGGTGCACAGCAAAGGCTGTGAATCCCCTTTCTGCCCCTCTCTCTGAGGTCCTTCTGTTCCTTCTTTCTCTGGCCCAACAGGGTTCTGCCCTGGGTACCATCAAGGGTTATCTTTGTGCTATCTCGGCCTTCCTCAGGCTCCCTGATCAGCCCTCCCTTTTCAAGTCCCCTGTTAACAGGTTCTTAAAAGGCATTACACACCTCTTCCCTCCTGTTCCGTTTGTGATGCCTCAGTGGGACTTGAACTTGGTTCTTACCTTTTAATGTGCGCTCCCTTTGAGCCTCTACATAACTGTCCTCTTCGTCTTCTCACTCTGAAGACAGCCTTTCTGGTGGCCATCACCTCCGCTCGGCGGGTGAGTGAGCTCCAGGCTCTATCTTGCAAACCTCCCTTTCTGTCTGTTAATCCAGACAAGGTTGTTCTTCGGACGCGTCCGTCCTTCTTGCCAAAGGTGGTTACTGCCTTCCACATTGGGCAGACCATCACTTTGCCTACCTTCTTTCCGCCTCCGCATCCTTCCAGAGAGGAAGAGAGGCTCCACCGTCTGGACCCAAAACGTGCGCTCTCCTTCTATATCGACCGCACAAAACACTTCCGGGTGGATGACCAGCTCTTTGTTGGCTACGTGGGCGCCAAAAAGGTCGGGCGGTGCACAAACGAACCATCTCCCGCTGGGTTACCTTGTGCATCAAGACCTGCTATTCTTTGGCTAAGAAGGAGCCTCCTGTTGGGCTGCGTGCCCATTCCACCAGGGCAACGGCTGCTACCACTTCCTTGGGCCGCGGTGTTCCGCTGCCGGTTATCTGTCAGGCAGCTACGTGGGCCTCGCTGCACACGTTTACAAAACATTACTGCCTTGACAGTCAGGTCCGGAGGGACGGCTTCTTTGGCCGTTCTGTCCTCCAGGACTTCCTTGTCTGATCTTTGTTCGCAGACCCACCACCGGGGTTGGTATTGCTGGGGTATCTATTCTAAGGTGAGGAATCTGTCACTAACGTGTCTCTTTCAGATGCACAAGTTACTAACTTGTGTAACGATATATCTGTAAGAGACAGTAGTTCGTGACAGATTCCCTACCGCCCCACCCATCCTCCCCGTTCTGCGAACTGATTTCTAGGGTTAAGGACATCCCTTTCAGGGCCCTAGTATTTTTCAGACACCTATGTCAGCTTCTTGCATGGCTCTGCGTTCCTGGCGCGGAAAGTCGTGTACAGAACTGACGTCAGCACGCAGGGGCGGCGTCTAAGTATTGCCCTCGACGTCATACCGGCGCTCACGACGCCGACGACGGACGCGGAGCCGCACGACGCCGCCTACCGAAGCGCAAGGGTACTGCTACGCAAAAAACTTTCCGGATCCAGCCTGACGCCTGGGGATATTCTAAGGTAAGGAATCTGTCACTAACTACTGTCTTACAGATATATCGTTACACAAGTTATTAACTTGTGCGTCAGGACATGGTACACACCTCAGTACATGTCCTACCTTTCACATACACTGCACCCTGCCCAGGGGGGTACCTTGGGCCTACTATAGGGGTGTCTGATGTGCATAAAAAGGGAAGGTAAGGCCTGGCAAGTGGGTGCACTTGCCAGGACAACAAGGCAGTTAACAACCTGCGCGCAGGCACTGCAGTGGCAGGCCTGAGATCTCTTCTTAGACCTACTTGTGTGGGTGGCACAATTAGTGCTGCAGGCCCACTAGTAGCATTTGCATTACCAGCCCTGGCACACATAGTGCACTTTACTAGGGACTTTACTAGTAAGGCAAACATACCAATTATGGACAACCAATTACCAGAACACTTTATACAGGGAGCACTTGCACTTTGACACTGATCAGCAGTGGCAAAGTGCCCAAAGCATCTAAGTCTGCAACATAATGTCAGAAAAAGGTCTAGGAGGAAGGCAAAAAGTTTAAGGAACTTTAGCCAAAAAAGGCCAAGTCCATCACCAGCACATACTATAATATATTCAAACCCGCCTTTGCTCACCAGCCATTTACTCGACAGCAAGTAATCTCAACTCAATAAAACACTGTAGACACACCAACACTCACAAATATTAGCTATAAAATACCCAAGAAACTCTTCAGCAACACTTAAACAATTAAGAATTCTCAATCACCTACACCCAACAATATGCTTTGACAACCAGTTATTAGAATGCCACAACAATGGTACTAACCACACAGAACACAGCGCACTCTCGAGACTTTGAATTTACACCTAAAGGCCCTTTGCTGCAACCACAAAAGGACTCTTGGACGTCCAATACTGATGCACTAAACAGTTTGGCTGATGTACATTATCTACAGTTTACACGAGCAGTACACCAGCAACCTACAGATGAAACAATGCTGTACTTATGTTATATAGTAATGTCCAATTGATTCTACTTGGCAGAAGTTCTCTGCCATCTTTGGAACGAACATGACTCACTGCGCTATTCACTGTAGGAGACCTTAAGCTAAACAGTAAAGCTCGCCAACCTCTTACATACTCGTACACATACATGGAATGGATAAAACCTTTGTGAACTAATAAACATTTCATGGCCCCCGAGTAGTGTTCCATGAAACTATACGACTTAACTTAACAGGCATGGCACTCATTAGATACCCTTGGCATTTACTACCTGGTATCCCCGACAAAACATTACACTGTTGCATTCTAGGCCATGAGGAATCTAAAATCACACAAAGGCTTACTTTAGATGGTCCATTGCGGTACAAAGTCATACCAATTGCAGATGTGCGCTATACAAAGGCACACAGTAATGTGATAGTTAATTGTATGCAGATGGAGATCTACAAGCACAAACATTTTTCAGAATGTAACCACCATTTGTCCACTTGCACCTCCTGATACTGATTGAGTGCGAACCAAGATATCTAAGAGAAGCCGAAGATCATATAGAAATCTAGTTAATGCTGAGCCATTCATGCTAGCAGAGATGGCCAGTTGGGACATGCTCTCCAGTGACTAAAAAAGTACCCATTCAATGATAAATTCAAACATAGTTTTAAAGCGTACGTATAACGTTTTTGGGTTAAGTGTGCAGTGCTTCACTCTTTAATTTTCTGAATTTACATGAAATAGCTGTGTGATCTTTGGGAAGTTGGAGTCTTACATAATTATTATGCCAACAACTATCTGGGCTTCGTTAAACTCACCCCTTTAAGAAATATACTCTTGTCATACTCTTTGCCATTCATTGATTCTTCTTCAAAAATTACTCTCCTAACTAATGACTAAATAAAGGAGTCTGTTCAGAGCTCACATTGAATACATCTGCAAATTGTTCCTTTCCATGAAAGGTCAGATCCATTTCCCCATCACTTGTTCTGCTATGTATTTTAAGCCATGATCTTTCAAGACATGACTAATAACCCATGATAAAGGTTTGAGAGATGAATGTTGAATAGTGCGAATGTATCATGGTAAAGACTTCTTGGTGTTTGATGGAGCCTTAAACCTTCCAAACAGTAAATATAAAATAATAAATATTACAATTGTGCCACTGTTTGAGTGAAAGTATGGATATCACCATCTAAAATTAGACAAAAATGAGTTTGTTTGAACTTTTATTTCCACTGTCATATCTTCCTATGAATTAGCTATCAGTTTCAAATATTCCATATAGCGATATTTACTCTTAACTATAACAAGTGCTGAGGCTCCAGTTTAATTAATAAGAGTCAAAAGTGAACAATCTAACAGCACACTGATAGCATAAACCGAACAAACCTTTGATTTGCTTTTTATTGTGATTTTGTAGAGTTCTTGTATACTGGCTTTTTGGCAACTTCACAGCACTTTGTTACAGTTTAGATATCCTGTTGTCACATTTTGTTCTCCTGCTGTTTGAGCATATTCTCTCCCGGGGAGCAGTCTAGCTGTGCCCATACCAGTAATTTTCTTACTTGCACTACTAGAGTTTATTAGATGGAACAGAATGGTTTTTGAAAAAATGGGGAGTTTCAAGCTTCTTGACCCCCCCTTTATTTGTCTTGTCCAGATTTGTCTCCATTAAAAGTGAAGCCAAAGTTTGACTTTCGTTGGGGTAGCTGGTGGCCAAAATGTAGAGGGATATTTGGAAGGAGTGCAATTGTTTCCTTCACACACTCCCTTGAGTTCTGTTTTGTACCATGTAGGCAGAGAGAATTCTCCATATTCCTGTTTAAAGGGAAAAGGTGCTCCATTATGTTGACCTTGTTTCCTGTTCTGTTTTCTGGACAGATTTAGATCTTGGTGTTCTTGATGTATGCCTGTATCTGAAAATGTAAAGTTTGGCTGCTTGCTTTAATGGGCAAATGTAGATATTGAAGACAATTATGCTGTCCTATAGTAGGCCAGAAGGGATATCATATACGTGTTAGACTTTTTGTTTGTTAGTTTCTGACTTGAAAAAATAATTGCATCTTCTCTATGGTGTTCTAGAAGCCGAAGATCTCTGCAGGAAAGATGTTCTTCATTTGCGTTTGTGTTTCAGTCAGATGGGAAGTTAAATCTCCTGGGTGTTGGTTGCAGCATGCACCACAGCCTCCGTCTAAATTGGTTAGATCACCCTGTAATTCAGACAGCCATTGTCCTCAGAATAAGTGTTTAACTGAGCTGGCTCTGAAAAATGTTTTTTTTTTTGTTTTTTTTTTATTCTTTTAATTTCTCCAAAGCACCTAGCTTTCTGTTTTCTCGATTTCCTTCTGCCAATATCCGGAATTAAAAATTTACCCAACTTTTCAATTATCCCTTTTCTGTTGACTGGCTTTCTCTTGAAATCGTTTTTCTCAATACAAAATGACTTCTTCTGCACTCCTTGCAACCACATATTGAGAGAGTTAGGTTTGTCAGAAAATGCCATCATGTTAAGCCAAGAGTACACTCCAGTAGAACTCTCATATTTTCTCTGCTTTGTAGTCCTCTTAATCCATCAATTTGCAGTAGTTAGTTTCTTAGTTCGAACACATTGCAGCCCTAACACCAAAGCCAATGTTCTTAGAATGATGAATGGAACTAGTTACCTTGAAATTGTGTTCCATTTATGCATACTTTAATTATTATACAAAAGAACATGCACTCTAATAAGCTTGCATTTTACTCTGCTCAGATCTCACTCACCCTTCCAGTTGACACTCTTGGGACATTCCGGATAGAACTCTAGCTGCATCACACCTCAGGGAGGTGATGTGGGTTACATAATGTCATGGATACAAAACTCTTACCCAAAGGTGGCAAACCAAGGCTCACAACGTTACACGTCTCCCGTTTTTGACAAACTCGCATAGAAAAAACCAAACATAAATTGTACTTAACACGTACCAAAGCAAATCCATACTTGAGATTGGAAGACTCCTTGCTTTCACAAAGTTACAAGTGCCACAAGCATCTCACAAAATCCACTGCCAAAAGCGTCACGTACAATCAGAGGACTTTGACAAAAATTCAGGGATGCACATCATTCCATAATTTTACACAAAGGTAAATCTCAGTTACAAGATTATCCTCATGGTGGTTCCCACACACTAGGGAATGGTTCTACACACACTCAAAAGCCTATGCACACTGTGCTGTCTTCACTGCTGCAAATACACTGTAGTGTACACCACTTAATGGGCTTACCACAACATACGCCGATTCATCCTCATGGTGGCCACTTATCTCTGCCAAAGGACCACTTGAGTAGTGTATTTGTCAACTCAGTCATCTTCTACACTCAACACAGCAATTCGCAACTTGCACTCACAGTAACAAGCCTAGCGAGTAACGGATACAAACCTGGCACAAACCTCAAAAGACAGAGCATTTTGCACTTTTCCACTTGCTGCAGAGCCGACGTGTAACTGCAGCGTATCTGTGAAATTCCAGATCAATTCTAGCTTCGTATCAACAAATACATTGTCTTCTAATGGTTCCTGCATTACTTTCTAGCCTCTGTAAATTCTCAGTCTCCAGTGTCCCTTATTAAACCCACAGTAATGTTCCTTTTTTCAGTTCTACCCATGCATTAGTGTCTATAATTCGATCTGTCGATAAGTTGCCAGCCATCTATGATTTGATGTTTTCTATGTCCCTGCTGCCCCCCACCCCTTCCCACCCTTTGCTATCACAATTGTAGTTTCTTGTCTCACTTATCAAATGTATTGGTTTTTATTTTGAAGCATCATCGGATCTGGATTTGCAATATAGGTTAATTTTAGTGAGTCAATAAAAACAAAGCTAAGGCACCATGAGGTCTCTTTTTTTTTTTTTTTTTTTTTTGCCAGAAGAGCTTGTTCCTCAGCACATTAGCAGATATTTACTCTTGGTATCCAACAGTGCAGTCTTATAGTCCCCTTTGTCTGGATCTTTTAACGTATGTCGCACAGGAGCTGGTCATTTCTGCTAATTGACGTTGCTGTGCGGACATGTACTTGTATACTTGAGATATGGCACCACTCATAGGGGATGTCCAGTTTAAATTCAGTGTCTTCCACAATTTGTTTACTATGCACGACTTTGGATATTAAGGAATCTGAGCAATTTTGAACGACTTGTATAAATGCTGTGTTATTGGGTAGAAGCGCTCTTTTTCTTTAGTTGGAGCTCTAAAAGGTCATTGAGTTTTATTCTTAAACTGGTGTCTCTTCCTTGCCCCCCTCTACTGGCTCTTTAGTTCTTTATTGTTATGAGTGCAACGGGCAATAAACTTTAAGTATTTTTCCACAGAGATGGCTGTGCTGGTTACATTGTCACTTTACTTTCTCAAAATCTTATGTAAGCAACAACAATCTGAAAGAGACACGTTAGTGATAGATTCCTTACCTTAGAATATCCCCAGGCGTCAGACTGGATCCGGAAAGTTTTTTCGTCAGCAGTACCCCTGCGCGTCGGTAGGTGCTGTCGTGCGGTTCCGCGTTTGTCGCTGGCGTCGTAAGCGCCGAGATGGCGTCACGGAGACTACTTAGGCGCCACCCATGCGCGCTGACGTCAGTTCTTTCTTTTTCCGCGCCAGTAAGCGCAGATCCGGTTAGAGCACGTACCTTAGTCACTTTTTGACTATCTTTTTGAGACTTTTGTCTCCTGTAAGTTTCTCTGGTGCACGTAGGGATGCCTGGTTTTGAGTCTTGTAGGGCCTGCCGTCGCAATATGTCGGTGGCGGACCCCCACGGCGTCTGTCTCTACTGCCTGGAGAGCGACCACGACTCCCGGTCCTGCAGGGACTGTCTGGCCATGGCCCCGAAGGCCTTGAGGGAGCGTCGCCGGAAGCTGCTTGAGGTCCGGCACTCGTCCCAGCGCCGTTCTCGGTCTAGGGGCCGCTCCAGAGAACGCTCGCGGGGCCACCATCATCGCTCCTCGGGCTCCAAGTCTTCACCCTCGGATTCGGGTAAGAGACGACACAAAAAGAAGTCGCAGAAGCGTTGTCGCTCTCCGACGCCCCCCCCCCCCCGTCGGTCCCCGGATGCGGACGAGGGGGACAGGGGTTCTTCGGAGCCCGGGAGTCCCGCGGCCTACCCACCTTACCCGGGTCCGTCGGCGACTCCCGCACAGGTGCAAGAATTTCTTGCTACCATGGACCGTCTGTTTAGGCCTCGGTTTCCCGCCGGCGCGCCCTTGGGCCCCGCGGTCCCGTGTCAGGATCCTGTCGGGTTGTCGGCGGCTCCGGCCCCAGCGCCGCTGGCTCCAGCCACAGCGCCAAAAGGTCCCACGCTGCCGGCTCCGGCCCCAGCGCCACCCTTGGCTCCGCCTCCAGCGCCGCTGTGGATGCCATTTGTCCCGCCCCTGCCCAGGTTCCAGGACCATTTTGTCCCTACCTGGGATCCGCATTGGGACACGCCGCCGGTTCGGCCCCGTCCGGCGCCGTTCCCGGCGCCGTTTGTTCCTTCACCGGTCCCTGCCCTTCCGCCGCAGCCTGTTCCACATACGGCGGAGGTGGAGGACGACTGGGAGGGGTCCGAGGACCCTCTTGCTCGTCAGTGTGACTCTGAGCAGGACTGGGCGGACGAGTTAGAGGAGGCAGGCGGCCTTGATGTCTCCTCTGACCCGGGGTTTGCCTCTCCTCCGCCTACCATGGAGGAGGGCGCTTCTTACACGATGGTGCTCCGTCGGGCCGCTGAGGTCCTCAACCTTGATCTCCCTACGGTGGCCCTGACGACTAATCTCCTCACTGAGGTGCTCCAGACGGCGTCCACTTCGTCGGAGCCCCTGCTGCCATTTAATGACGCCCTCACTGACGTCATACTGGGCACTTGGTCGCGGCCAGCCACAGGGGCCCCTGTGGATAAGAACGTCGCCAGGTGTCATCGCCTGGTGCCGGGTGACCCTGCCTTTCTGACCACACATCCTACGCCCGAGAGCCTGGTCATCCAAGCTTCGACGTCCCAGAGTGCGTTTCCCACGGCTCCGCCGGAGAAGGACTCGTAAGAAGCTGGAGCAGTTCGGCAAGCGGTTGTTCTCTTCGGCTAGCTTGGGGCTGCGGTCGGTGAACACCGCATGCCTATTGGGCCGCTATTCCCACGCGGTGTGGGATACAGTTGCACAGGTGTTGCCTCAGTGTCCTGAGGAGACCCAAGCTGTGCTGTCCCAAGCTGTTGCCGAGGGTAAAGATGCGGCTAAGTTCGCCATTCGGTGTGGTTTGGACACCGCGGACTCACTAGGTAGGGCAATTTCTACGACTATGGCGCTTCGTCGCCACGCCTGGTTGAGATCTACCGGGTTCTTGCCAGATGTCCAGAGCTCACTCATGGACATGCCCTTTGATGGCACTTGCCTGTTTGGCGATAAAGCCGAAAGTGCGCTGGAGCGTTTTAAGGACTCGCGGGCCACGGCCAAGTTATTAGGTCTTTCCACGAAAAGCCCAGCCACTCCTGGTTTTCGTTCCTTTCGTGGCCACGGAAGGGGCGCTCAGGCACGTTCCTTCAGCAAGCCTGTGCAGAACCAGCCTCAGCGTGGACGCGGTTTCCGCAGGGGCGGGTCTGGGAATCAGCGTGGGGGTCAGTCCACCTCCACCCCCGCTGCTTCTACCTCCAAACCTTCCTAATCCGAGCTTTGTGGGGCACCACATGCCAGTGGGTGGCAGGATCCGCCATCATCTCCCCCACTGGCACGCTATCACATCGGACGAGTGGGTGTTGCAGATCATCCGCAAGGGTTACTCCCTTCCCTTTCAGTCCACCCCTCCAGCCATGCCACCTCGGTGCCACCGCATGTCGGGGGAACACTTGGCGCTTCTCCAGCAGGAAGTCACGGCCCTCTTGGCCAAGGGGGCCATCGAGTGTGTTCCTGGGCCAGAAGTAGGGAGTGGTTGTTATTCCCACTACTTTCTGGTCCCCAAGAAGGACAAGGGGGGCTTGCGCCCCATCTTGGACCTCCGGAACGTCAATCGCTTCCTCCGGAAGGAGAAGTTCAAGATGTTGACTCTGGCTCAGGTCTTGGCTGCCCTCGACCCTGGAGACTGGATGGTGGCGTTGGACTTGCAGGACGCATATTTTCACATCCCCGTCCTGCCGGCCCACCGGCGTTACCTGCGGTTCACGGTAGGCCAGGAGCATTTTCAGTTTGCAGTGCTCCCCTTCGGCCTTACCAGTGCCCCTCGGGTGTTCACGAAGGTGATGGCGGTGTTCGCTGCTCACCTGCGCAGGTCAGGGGTGTCAGTCTTCCCCTACCTCGACGACTGGTTGTTGAAGGCGGGTTCGCCCCAGGCAGTTGTTACCCACCTTCAGACTACGGCCGACCTCCTGCATTTGCTGGGGTTCTCCATCAACGTGCCGAAGTCGCAGCTGGGTCCCTCTCAGAAGCTCCCCTTCATCGGAGCGGTTCTGGATTCGACGCAGTTTCGGGTTTATACTCCCGAGCATCGAGTCCGGGATATTCAGGCTATGATTCCGATCTTTCAGCCTCTATCCGGGGTTTCGGTCAGGTTGACCCTCCGGCTCCTGTGCCTGATGGCCTCCTGCATCCTGCTGGTGCAACATGCCAGATGGCATATGCGGTCTCTGCAGTGGGACCTGAAGTTCCAGTGGGCACAGCATCAGGGCAACCTGTCCGATCATGTCCAGATCTCGGAGGGCACTGCACGACAATTGCAGTGGTGGCTCACGAATCGCGATTGGGTCAATGGCAGATCCCTCTCCCTTCCCCAACCGGAGCACACAGTGGTGACGGATGCGTCCCTCCTGGGATGGGGAGGCCACTTGGGAGAGGCGGAGATCAGGGGCCTCTGGTCTCCGGCGGAGTCCCGGCTCCATATCAACCTTTTGGAGCTTCGGGCGATCCGACTTGCACTGAAGGCATTCCTTCCCTCTGTCCGGGGAAGTGTAGTGCAGGTGTTCATGGACAACACCACCGCCATGTGGTATTGCAACAAACAGGGCGGGGTGGGGTCCTGGACCCTATGTCAGGAGGCTCTGCGCCTCTGGACATGGCTGGAACATCAAGGCATTACCTTGGTGGTTCAACACCTGGCAGGTTCTCTGAACGCCAGGGCAGGCGAACTCAGCCGCCGGTGCTTGATGGATCACGAATGGCGTCTGAACTTGGACGTGGCGCAAGGTCTCTTTCTGCAGTGGGGAGAGCCTTGGTTAGATCTATTCGCCACTGAAGAGAACGCGCAATGTCATCAGTTCTGCGCGTTGGAATTTCCAAGGCGGCACTCGCTCGGCGACGCTTTTCGCCGCGAGTGGAGCTGCGGTCTGTTGTACGCCTTTCCGCCTATACCACTTCTGCCCAGAGTGCTGAAGAAGATTCGGCGCGACCGGGCCCAAGTCATCCTTGTGGCTCCGGATTGGGCATGAAGATACTGGTATCCCGAGCTACTCAACATGGCGATCAATCCCCCGATCCGACTGCCTCTTCGGGAGGATCTTCTGTCGCAGCAGCAGGGGACGGTCCTCCACCCGAACCTGTCCAGCCTCCACCTCCATGCGTGGAGATTGAGCGGCGACAGCTGATTCCATTTGACTTGCCTCCTGAAGTCTGTGATGTCATTCTGGCAGCCAGGCGTCCCTCCACTAAATCGGTATACGCCTGCCGGTGGAACAAATATGTGGCATGGTGCACAGCTAAGTCTGTGGATCCCCTTTCTGCCCCTCTTTCTGAGGTTCTACTGTTCCTACTATCCATGGCCCAGCAGGGCTCTGCTCTGGGCACTGTCAAAGGTTATCTTTCGGCCATCTCCGCCTTTCTCCGGCTTCCAGATCAGCCTTCTCTCTTTAAGTCCCCTTTTGTTAACCGTTTCCTGAAAGGCATTACACACACGTTTCCTCCCGTGCCTTTCATAATGCCTCAATGGGACTTAAATCTTGTCTTGACCTATCTGATGTGCGCTCCCTTCATAACTGTCCTTTACGTCTTCTTACTCTCAAGACGGCTTTCCTGGTAGCTATCACCTCTGCCAGAAGAGTGAGTGAGCTCCAGGCTCTTTCTTCTAAACCTCCTTTCCTTTCTGTTCATCCGGACAAGGTGGTTTTAAGGACCCGTCCTTCTTTCTTGCCAAAGGTTGTCACACCCTTCCACATCGGGCAGACCATCACTTTGCCCACTTTCTTTCCGCCTCCGCATCCTTCAAAAGAGGAAGAGAGGCTCCATAGTCTGGACCCAAAACGTGTGCTCTCATTCTATCTCAAGCGCACACAACAGTTCCGGGTGGATGACCAGCTCTTTGTTGGCTACGTGGGCGCCAAAAAAGGTCGGGCTGTGCACAAACGCACCATCTCTCGGTGGGTCGTTTTGTGCATCAAAGCATGTTACTCCTTGGCTAAGAAGGAGCCTCCTGTGGGGCTGCGTGCCCATTCTACCAGGGCAACAGTAGCCACTACTGCCTTGGGACGCGCCGTTCCCTTGCAGGATATTTGTCAGGCAGCCACGTGGGCCTCGCTGCACACATTTACCAAGCATTACTGCCTTGACAGTCAAGTCCGGAGAGACGGCTTCTTTGGCGGTTCTGTTCTCCATGACTTTCTGGTGTAATCTATTTGCAGACCCACCACCGGGGTTGGTATTGCTGGGGTATCTATTCTAAGGTAAGGAATCTATCACTAACGTGTCTCTTTCAGATGCACAAGTTACTACTTGTGTAACGATATATCTGTAAGAGACATTAGTTAGTGATAGATTCCTTACCGCCCCACCCATCCTCCCCGTTCTGCGATCTGATTCTAGGGTTAAGGTCATCCCATTCAGGTCCCTAGTTTCATGGCACCAGTGGTCAGTTTCTTGCATGGCTCTGCGTTCCTGGCGTGGAAAGTCGTGTACAGAACTGACGTCAGCGCGCATGGGTGGCGCCTAAGTAGTCTCCGTGACGTCATCTCGGCGCTTACGACGCCAGCGACGAACGCGGAACCGCACGACGCCACCTACCGACGCGCAGGGGTACTGCTGACGAAAAAACTTTCCGGATCCAGTCTGACGCCTGGGGATATTCTTAGGTAAGGAATCTATCACTAACTAATGTCTCTTACAGATAGATCGTTACACAAGTAGTAACTTGTGCTTTCAGAGGTTGCAATAAATAGAATACAGAAACAAAAATAAAATGTAATCTATTAAACCTACTTATTCCCATAGTCAAAATCTATGTAAGGCATGCGCTTGGTGACTGTTCTGTTAATAAATAGCCAGTTTTGCTCTAACACCAACTTTTGTGTAGCCTGTTACCTCCTTGGAGATAAAACTTGCTTTCATGTGTAAACACACTTTATAAGTTTGAAGGGAATGAATTTATTAGTCATGCCACCATCCACTTTATCACTAAAAATCTTGCAGATCTAATGAGGACATGAAACTCGTCTGATTATACCCCATAACCTGATCTTTGCACCATAATGCAGAGCTGTGCCCTCTCTGCTTCTTGGCAGGCTATTTATTGGGGGTAATTGCTCTGATGTAATTAGGTAAAATTCTTCCAATTCGTGCCACAAAATGAAAATATGAATTAGAGATTCTCCTTCACGTCTGAAACATTTCAAGTAAAGACCTTAATCAGATGTAGCATTTTATAGTATGGATAACACATCTGAAACCGTATGAAATAGTTACTTGAAATATTGTGCTTTAAAAATATTTTTATCTAAGACGCCTTTATCAAATTCCTTAAATGCCCCCTTGACATCTTCATAACTTCTTTATTGTCCAAATCCTTAAGTGACTTTAACATGTAACAGAAAAGCTGCTTGCACGACTTCTCTAAATTCTTCATTCATCTTGCCCTCAACAAAAAATGTTCAGCACAGCTTGTGAACTTAAGTATTGTAAAACTACAATCTCTGCTGGGCCTTTTTACTCACTGAATACTCTTCAGAAGTCATCCAGTCTTTCAATGTATCACTTGCAATACTTCTATTCCTGCCCCTAACCTAGACATTTTAAGAACTGTTCCCATTAAATATGAAAAATCTGGCTTTTTCCCATTCTATTCTTTCTAAGTACAGTTTGCAAAGCAGTTACTGATTCAAAAGCTTCTGCTTTAGATCTTTGTCTACTAATATGGCATATGTGTGCATCATACACTGCTTCTGTCTCCTGAGCGTGTGCATGCTCTCGCCAGTTGCCTTTTTTCTGCATAAACGCTGCTAATCGAGAACCTGATTATCTGCCCCTCAGTGATGTTTTCATTTGTGGCCCAGGAACCATTACCTTTCTCGATTTTCCAAAATTTTGCTTTTCTCCTTATTTCTCTTCTCCCCTGAGCTTTACTAGTGTATGCTCTAATGCTGTAGCTTTAAGCCATGTTTGTGGTACCTGCTATGCATAATCTCAGTCTATTATTTGGGTATCAGTCAACCAGTTCACAACTGTACTCTTTGTGCCACCATTGGTACACGTCCTTTCTGGTACTGCCTGCCTGATACTGAGCAAGGGTGCTTCCCTCTCCTAGGAGACGCTGGAGTTCATCAGATTGGGTCTTGACTACATTAAGAATGAAGCAATTTCCTGTTAATTTGTGGCAGGAGTACTGTCAGTCCCCCAGGGGTGGTTTCTACTCTGGCAGTATGTACTGTGATGAGGAAAACAAACAATTGTAATTGGGTACACTTGCATGTGAAAATCAGTTCTCTCAGACGTGTAGGAGTCCTGTGTAGGAAGGTGCCCCTTTTTGCATGGTTGCCCCCCCACCTTTTGCCTAATGTTGATGTACTTTGACTGAGTGTGCCCTGGGTTCCTGCCAACCAGGTACCCAGGGCCTATGTTCTTTCCCTAAACTGTACTGTTGCAAAACCCAATTGGCAACTCTCTGGCCACATGCAAGTCCCTTGTGAAAGGTACCATAGGTTCAAGGGCACTGTGACCAGGGAAGACCTCTAAGGGCTGAAGCACTTATTGTGCCACCCTTAGAGGCCCTGTACCATTACACACACACACACACTGCCATTGCAGGCTGCGTGTGTTGGTGCAGAACAAAGTGAAGAGTCGACATGAGACACATCCCTGTGTGCCCTACCAACAACCCACTGCCCTGGCATAGGTAAGTCAGCCCTCTAGCTGGGTGCACTATACTAGTGATGAGGGTACAGGTGCATGAGCCCTGTACTCCTACAGTGTCTAAGTCAATTCTTACACATTGTAAGTGCAGTATTGCCATAAAGAGTATATGGTCTGGGAGTTTGTTATTACGAACTCCACAGCACCATATTGGCTTTACTGAAAACTGGGAAGTTTGGTATCAATCTTCTCAGCACATTAAACCCACACAGATGCCAGTGTGGGATTTAATGAAAAATGCACTCCGAGACCATCTTAGAGATGCCCCCTGAAACACGACCTAACTCTAGTGTCCTGGCTGAGTGGCTGCCCGCCAGCTGCCACCACCGGACATGTTTCTGGATCCCTGGGTCAAGAGCCTGCCGCTTTCGGGGTCCTGAAACAATGCACATCCTGGGACGAGGTGCCAAGCCTACCCCCTCCTCCCCCCCCCCCCCCACCCAAGGATGGGTAGGGTCTGCGAAGGGGAAGCTTCAAAGGCTTGCCGCCATTGTGAGCTACCCCAGCCATTTGGTGCTCCCGGCAACTGGCCCCTACCGGTTCTGATCCTCACTTTGGGCGGGAGAATTGGCGGAAAAACCAAGTTAGGAGGAGAGGTGTGCCCACCTTTGCCAACCCCACCCCTCGGGTGAAGGAGGCGAGGTGAAGCACAACTCAGTCCCCGCCATCTTCAAGATGGGGGGGACCCAGCCAACCAGAGTGAGGCTAATGCCCCCCTCCCACTGGAGGGTGGCATAATGGGGGTTGTACCCACCCCAAGGAAGGGACCTTTTGGTCCCGACCAGTACCTACCTGTAACACCTCTAAATTTAGTATTTAGGGGCAACCCTGAACCTTGCCTCCGCAGACGAGAAGAAACAAGAAGGACCGAAGAGCCGTGGTTAAGAAGAAGATAAGGACACTAACTGACTTGGCTGGAGTCCCGACCTCGACCTGCTACAGGATAATCCCGGTGTGTCCTGCAGCCAGCAGCCCCCAAGAACCCGGAGGACCTGCCCTGCCTTCCCAAACCAAGACTTTGTCTTCCTTGAGCACCGGATTTGCTCACCCACAGACTCTGGCTTCTGCCAAATCCGCAAGTCTGCACCCACGCCCACGGCCCAAGTTTGAGTGGCCCAACACCAAGAGGAGGTCTCTGCGGCGAACCTGACCTGGGATCTGGTGATCCCTGACCTGCCTCAAGTCTTTAATCGACGCCTGCAGCCACTTTCTGGAGGATTCCTGCTAATTTACCTTTACCTTTTGTCTAGGAAATGTCCCAGTATGATATCTAGGCATATCACACTGAGTAGCATAAGTAACTTAAAAAATAATCTAACAAGTAACGTACACGGTAATCTACAAAGTAACAAAAGTGATTTTGACTGTTGACTTAACTGTAAACCAACCAACTGCATTCAGCTTGAATTTCAGTGCATAATCTTGTAAAGTATTATTACACTTACCTGTACCAGGCCTGGTTCTAGAAAATAAAATATAACTAAATATTTTTTATACAAACAAATTGGTCTGAGTTCAGTCTTTGAGTGTGTGACATAATTTCTTGCCTGAGTGTGTACAATAAATGCTTAACACTGCCCTCTGATAAAGCCTTACTGCTCACCCACACTACCACAAATGGAGAGTAAGGTATTGTCTACTTTTACATCTGCCTGCCTTTGGGGATCCACTGGACTCTTTGCACACTATACCTTACTTGGGTATAGTATATACAGAGCCAGCTTGCTTCCAACACCCTGGTTTTTCGTTCATTGCGCTTAAGCAGCCAGAGACCAATCTAGTTGTAGACATGCAGAATACAAATGCAACCCGCTTCATGTTAAGAAAGCTGTACACTTGTTCATTGGGGTTATCAGTGTGGTAATGGGTGTATTTCTCATTCCCTTCAGTATCAATGAAGATGAACAACAGCTTTGTGGGGTGTTAGATTGTGGAATTGAAGTCGGTGTTTCTAGACAGCACAGTAAGAATTTACATGTGAAGTGCATAGCTATCCAAGATCTGTACCAATGGCTTTATTTGAGTTGCTGCTCTCATGACCTTGGACTGCTATATAGTTTATGTACCTTCTTCCACTTCTGTATAGGGATCGAGTAGTGGCGGTTTTCGTGCAAGGTGCTGCATGGCAGTTCAAGGGCTGGCCATGGGTGTTGCCTGATGGGTCTCCTGTGGACATCTTTGCGAAAAGTAAGTTTTTAATATTTTGAGTATTTTAAAGATTGTGTTTTTTGTTACTCTACTATGTGGTAGATAAATTTCCATCTTTTTCAATCGCAGTGCCTTTCATTATATTTCTTAACAAAACCACAAGCACAGTGATCCTTACAGTAACTACACAGGTGTGTAAAAGCTTCTCCATAAAAAGAAAAACTGAATTAGTTCAAATACAGATGTTTCTGGAAGTCTTACATTTACTTCAGTATTGGAACTTTCATAGATTGACATGCTTGAATCATTCATTCCCAGTCGTCGACGTGGGAGTCCCATGGTACTTTATAATAGCAATGCAATAGTAAAGTGACTAGAAAGGCCCTGGGCTCTTCAGGTTTGTAACCTATCTTAGTCATTTTTAAAAAGAGACGAAACTTAGGTTTGAACCAATCAGCATGCCCTGCCCTCTAAAACACTCATGTGAGAAGCTCTAGTCCCTCAGATTTTCTTCCGCACTTCGTGCTAGGGAGTCTCCACTGAGCTTTGCTCAGTTATACCTGTTATACTCTACTCCAAGGAATTCCTAACCTTCTTTTATTCCTCAGAAGATGTACAGCTTTATCATTAATAACAGTTGGTCTGTATCTCTTGACTTCAATTCTGGCTTCATGTCAGATAAAGAAAAGAAAAATCTTTTCCGGGCCTGTTCTACTTGTGATAAAAAAAGGCTACAGTCAGATGATCCTCATCAAGACTGTATATATTGCCTTTATCCAGAGCATAGAGCCAAAGAATGTAAGGTATCTCATACCTTTTCTACAAAAACTCTGAAGAACCGTGAAGGAAGGCTGCTGATATGGCTTTGAAGACTTAAAACAAGGAAGTAGTCTGTATCTGATTACAATGAGGACTCTTCAACGTCCTCACAATGGTTGCAAAAGGAGGAGAGATCATCTCATTCTTCTCTGGAGCAGCCTAAAAAAGCCTCAAAAAAGACCACTCATGGGTCTTACAGAGGGCACTGTCTTTCAAAATGTCCTCAAAGGTGAGGTTTCGTCTAGGCAAAAGGAGAAAAAGGAACAATCTGTCTCCTCAAAAAGACCTGCGAAAGCTAGGTCTGAACCGTCTACACCACCTCCTAAAGTCTCTTGATCCTTAAAGAAACGGTCTGTTCCATCACTGAAAGATCGTCGACAAGCGTCTGTCAACATCCCATACACCTAGACTGGCTAAGCTGCAGATTACTCTGACCTCGTCCTCGACTGCATCGAAGACTATTCCTCCGTCGTCGACGAAGTATCTTCCGTCGACGGAAGACATTTCTTTCGACTTCGTTGCTGCCATACTCGTCGACGAGAGGAAAAAGTAAAAAAACAAGACAAACTAACACATTTTAGTCCTGCACATAACTCTCCAAGTATGTCACCAATGCTGCCCGCCCACCTGTTAGAGGGAGAAGATTCGGATGAGGATGGGCCATTTGTGGTTGCGCACAGCCCATCGGAGCTGCATGTCAAGTGCCAGGACTACGACTACGATGAGGGTGAATATAAGGAGCAAAGGAATTCTGCCCCTGAAGACCAATTCCAAGAGCAAATGATGTCTGCCCTTTTCATTGGTTACAAACCTGCAATTCATGCTCTCTGATTATAGGAATAGTTTTCCTCCTACTTCCTAGGAGAAAAACGCTTTCTATATTCTGAGAGTTTGTAACCAATGAAGAGGACCGACACATCATTTGCTCTTGGAATTGGTCTTCAGGGGCATAATACCTTTGCTCCTCATATTCACCCTCGTCGTAGTCCTACTACTGTAAAAGCTTCATTACCTGTAAGATCTCCATCTGATCATCCATCTACCCCTCAGCATAGGACATTGTTACTGCCTACGTTGGTAAGACATACTCCACAAACAACTGTCCTGCAAGACCTAGCAACTTCCGATGACGACGGAGAAGGGGAACTCAGAAACCCCCACAAGGAATGGGACGATTATCTATTGCCATCTCCATCGCCAGCTCCAATGCATTCCCCACCTATAGACATTGGGGGATTCCATAACCTGCTAGAAAGAGCAACAAAAAGGTTTCATCTGCCATTGCCCACTACGGAGATGGGCTGCCTAGCGCAGTTCTAAGAATCCCTCAGCGCCAATTTTGGCGCCTCCGGACAAGGAGGGTAGGTGCCTTGACAATATTGGTAGGCGCTGGTAGGAAGCTGGCTCTCTATATAGTCCACCAAAATTATGTACACTTTGCAGCGAGTCCAGGCAAACCCCAAAGGAATCAGAGGCAAGAATGACACCCCAAATGCTCTCTTGTGATAATGTGGGCGAGCAGTTAGGCATATCAGAGGGTAGTGCTGAGCATCTATTACCCACACAAAGGCAGTGGGTGAGACCCCACTCAATAAAGAAATCAGACACCAATTTATAAAAATAGCACTTTTATATAAATTTAGTTAACAAGATCATTGGAATCGGGTAAGTACTTCTCGAGTTATGAATGTTTACAGTTTTCAGAAATGGACACATTTTTTCTGGACCGACCATGTTAACCTGTGGGGGGAAAAACATGTATTGCATTCGGGCACTTAGCAGCGACTTACGGGACTGTTCTTCAGGACTTGAGGTGAGTATGGGGCAAAGTCCAAGTCCCCACCAACAGGTCACCTGAGGAGGCTTGAGGCGTCCGGGTGCAGAGGTGTCCCATTCTCTTCAGTGGGAGAACGGTCCGGTTAGAAAGAGGCTGCAAGCAGGGACTGGGGGACCAGTCCAGGAGAACCCACAGGGGGGTTCGACCCTTGATATTCTCAGGCACTTGGGGACACACTGTCCACTTCTCCTCGGGCTGTGGGGCTCGGTGCAGCAATGTCTTTTGGCATCTGGTTTCTGTGCTGGAGTCACTCGCGGTTGGAGGGGGCCTGCAGAAAGAGTCTGCAGGTGACTGGAAGTCCAGTCTGGGCAAACCCAAGCATGGGCTTGGCTCTTGTGGGTCTGGGGACCCCGTTTGTACCATCATCTCCCTTGGACTCTGGTTCGGGAGCACTGGTGCATAGGTGCTTTGAGTTGTAGGTTGGCGGCAGTCTCAGACTCACTCTGTCTTGGTTTCTGCTGCAGAAGGGGAAACAGGACAGCTGGTCCACTCACGATGTGGGTCTCACTGTCCCTGAAGTCCCTCGATGTGCAGGTCTGTCTTCATCTACATTGGCGTCCGGACTTTACACAACAAGCCTTGGCTGCTGCAAGGGGTCCAGTAACCCAGGGATTGTTACTGTGCAGCTCCGTTGGGCCCTGGTGTCCACACACTTGTGAGGATGGATCTGACCTGTGGGAGCACTGCTACCTCTTCCTGGGCGACTGCTACATCGGTAGATTCCGTAGGAGGCAGGTCGGTGTACTGGGTTTTGCCTCTTTAGTGCTTGCGGCTGCGGGGGGAGTTGCTCCTGTACTCCAAGGGAGTTCCTTTGGCAATTTGCGAAGCACTGCCAGCCCTCTGGGTTTCTTGAGTCCTGCATAGCGGCAGGGCGAAGCAGTTTTTCCACAAAGGTTGAGTGCAACAGACAGGCCGGTGGATTTGGCGCCAAGTCAGTCATAATAGTCGATTCAGCAGTCTTCTTCCTCCACTCCTTCTTGTGTGTCCAACGAAATCTGAAGATCTGGTATCAGGGGGTTCTTTAAATACTCCATTTAATTGCGTTAAGAGGAGTGATGGGTTGCAGCCAATGGGCTACTTACCTCTGAGGTCACTACGCCCCCTATATGACCACTTCTGGTGGGAAGTGGGCATAGCCCTGTCCCAGAATACCTAAATTTGCCATCATCAAGATGGCCAACTCTGAAACGTGCCTACTTAAGGTAGCCCAACTTAGAGGTGGTACTAGCCTAGGGGTGTGCACACCTCCCTGACTGGCTAGTTTTCCTACCTGTCCAGGTGCCAGAGGGCTCTGGACAAAGGGGGTTCGCTTCCTCCCCTGTGAGGGAAAAGCCAGACTCATTTCAAAGGCAGTGACTTATTTGAAGCTCCCTGACTTGGAATGCTAATCAGCAGGTCATCCTGTGGGAGGAGGTGTGAACACTCTCTTCCCGAGCAGGCTTTGTTTCTGACCTCCTGAGAGCAAAGGCCCTCACCCAGTCAGTCGACGCACCAAAGGGTGGTAGGTTTTTAGCGGGCACCTCTAAGGTGTCCTCTGTGTACATGTGTTAACAAATCCAACACTTGAATCCGTGTGGGTTTATTAATTCGATATGTTTGATACCAAACATCCCTACTTTCAGTGAAGCCATTGCGTAACTGGGGAACTAGTTTTCACTAGTGTCCTGCACATGCTTTTAAAATGGCTTCCTTGATCACTAGCAATATCTAGCAATAGAACTATACATCACAGGGGCATATCTGCTCATGCAGATATGTCCCCACATAAAATATAATGCACCCCGCCTTAGGACACAAAGGCCCACTGTAGGGGAGTCTTGCATATATTAGATGCAGTGACTTTGGCATGATAGACAGGATTGTGTCATGTTGTGGTTTCACTCATGGTTTCGCCCATGTCATGCAGCATGCAATGGCAGTCTGTATGCAATTGGTATGTGGGTCCCTTAGGGTGGCAAAAGATATGCTGCAGCCCTTAGGGACTCTCTTTAGTACCCATGCCCTAGGTACCATGGAGTGCCATTTACTAGGGACTTACAGGGGTGCTAAAGCCCATAGCCAATTGTAGCACAGACTTTACCTTGTTTTAGGGAAGGAACTCTGGCACTGAGGTCTGGTCAGCAGGCCTCAGTGCACTGTCCAAGTCGAAAATCTGCATCTAGTAGCTAAAAAAGGGGCAAAAAGTGTGTGTGTGTACTGTTTAGATAACTTGCAGGAGCTGCTGTGTTAAGGAGGCAGGGCTGGCTCAAAGCTTCCTCTTTTATGCAGGAGGTCCAGAACAAGATGTTGGATCTGCCATTTGGTGGGGAAGCCCTTTTTGGCAAGCATATTGACGAAGCCCTACAAACAATTAAAATGAACACTGACACAGCTAAATCATTGGCCACACTTCGGTGTTGTAAATTGCCCTTTCGAGGCACTAGGGGAAGAGGACTTCCCTCCGAAAGAGATTACCAACAATATCGTTACCCCTCATATTCATCTGCCTCTCAGCTGTTTCATCCCAAGTACTCTCAACGGCAGCCCCCACAAACAGTCTACAATAGACTAGCTCCAAGAGGCAGAGCGGGACGCCACAGGAAAGACGCCAGTGACCGCTTACAGACTCTGGCTACTTCCCTTTTTCTCCCCTTTCAGGCTAAGAGGAAGAATATTCAACGCTGGCAAGACATGACATAAAAGACCGATGGGTCATAAACCTTGTTCAATATACCATCCATTAGAATTCATCTAGCCCGCATCACCAACCCCACCTCAAACATCCATTCAGAAACTTCTACATCTTCTCAAGTTAGAGGTCGAAACCATGCTCAAGAAGGGGGCGAAGTTCCTGCAGCACAACAAGGAAAGGGACTCTATTCCCGTTTCTTCTTGGTCCACAAGAAGTTGAAGTTGCGACCAATTCTATTCCTGAGAAGTCTCGACACCTATCTCAAAAAGCAGTTATTTCGCATGATAACATTGCAGGATATTCTGCTACTCCTGAACAAGGGAGATATGTCTATTGTCGACCTCCAGGATGTGTATTTTCAGATCCCCATACATCCATTGCACAGGAAATTCCTAAGATTCACAGTAGTTGGCAGCCGTTGCCAGTTCCAGGTTCTTCCTTTTGGCCTGAAGTCTGCCCCTCGAATATTCACAAAGTGTCTGGCACCTGTGGTAGCCTTCTTGAGGAAACAAAAACACCAGGTTTTCCTGTATTTAGATGATTGGTTGGTCAAGGCACCTTCAACTTATGCTGCACAGAGATCCACAACTGCCTGCAGAACCCTATTCAGCGAGCTGGCCTTCACACTGAATCTGGGAAAGTCAATTGTGTACACATCAAGAAACAAAATTCTTGGGATCAACACTCAATACTACTCTTAGCAAAGCGTACCCCCACATCAGAGAGGCAATTAAAGCCAATGTCCTTAGCAAAATTGGTACAAAGAAAAGGGTCTCTTTCAGTTCACCTTTACAAGTCCCTCCTAGACATGTCATCATGCATCCCTCTAGTTCCATTCTGCCGTCTATGGATGCGTTGCTTTCAGGAAGAACTCAACAGACAATGGGTACAGGCAGAGGGGTCTTCGACCTCATCAAAGTCACTCAGTCCTTGGTCAAAGCCCTATCCTGGTGGACGCGACAAATCTGTCAGTCAGCCTTTAGTTCCTAAGTCCAGCTTCTCTACTAACCATCACCACAAATGTCTCCCTAGACGGATGGGGCGCGTACCTTCAAAACCTGCAGGTCAGCTGCAAGTAGCAGGTGTCTCATCGGCATTTCCATGTCAATCTGCTCAAGCTCAAGGCAGTGCACCTGGCCTTTCAGGCTTTCCTTCCAAGGATAAGAAACTGTGCAGTGCTCATCCGAACTGACAATGCGACCACAATGCGCTACATCAATAAGCAGGGCAGTACAAGATCACATCTCCTGTCCCAGGAGGCACAAAGCATCTGGGAATAGTCCATCCGCCACGGGGTGCATCTGCAAGCAGAACATGGCCCACGAAAGCCGAACACACAGCGTACACCCTAAGCAGGCTGAGCGCCTCTTTCCACAAGTGAGAACTGGATCAGAAAATACTCTACAGCATCTTCTCTCAGTGGGGCAAACCAGATCTCAACCTCTTTGCGACCCCCCCCCCCAAAACGGAAATGCCCATTTTTCACAAGTTGGCATTACCATCAAGGATCATGGGGGAATGCATTTTCGATGCCGTGGTCCAGAGTCTTTGCTTATGCCTTTCCTCCCATACCTCTCTTTCCGAGAGTTCTCATGAAAATGAAGGCCGAACCATGCAGGATAATTCTCATAGCCCCCAACTGGCCACGCCAGCATTGGTTTATGGAACTGCTTCTTCTGTCGGGGGAAACTCACATTCAATTAAAGACGATACCTTCTCTACGAACAATGGCCAAGTGCTGCATCCAGATCCTGGGTCTCTCCACTTATTCGCCCATCTAAACATCTCACCAGACTGCAGGGACATACTGTCCAGAGCCCACGCAGAATGTACAAACAAAACCTATCCCCTTAAGTGGAAAGGATTTTGCATATGGTGCCAACAGGCCAACGTACATACACTTTCTTCTTCGCCTGAAGAGATCCTTCCATATCTTCTGCAGTTAGCGTGCTCAAATTTTGGCTCACACATCCATTAAGATCCTTTTAGTTGCCATATCCTGCTTCAGACGATCTCCCAAGTCAGTCATTATGGTTTGCCAGAATAATGAAACAATTCTCCGAAGGGTTATTTAGAGTTTTTTCACCAGTTAGGCCTCTTCCTCCAGTCTGGCAACTTAACATTGTGCTCTCACAGCTTATGAAGCATCCGTTTGAACCCATTCACAGAGCAGATATTAAATTCCTCTCCTGGAAGGTGGCTTTCCTCGTAGCTTTGACCTGTACCAGACGTGTCGGCGAGATCCAGGCCCTCCCCATACAGTAGCCTTTTTTGCAATTTAGAGACATTGGGGTGATTTTTTGCACAAACCCTAAGTTCATTCATAAAATCTCTTCAGACTTTTATCTCAATGAACCTGTCATCCTGAAAACATTTTTTCCAGATGCTTCAATGCCAGCTGAAAAGCACTGTATCTTTAGACAGCAAGTGGTGCTTGAAGTTCTATTTAGACAAAAAAAAAAATGTTTTCCCAAGTCTAATCAATTGTTTGTGGCTTACAGCGTGCCACGGAAAGGTTATCAGCGGTCGAAGCAGAGCATTACAAGGTGGATATCCAGCGCACTTCACTTCTGCCATCAAGCGACAGGTAAACCGTTAGACATCGGTGCACGCTCACTCTACAAGAACTATGTCTACTTCAACTGTGCTTTTTGCTGGTGTGTCACTTCAAGAGATTTGCCGGGTGGCTATGTGGAAAAATAGGCACTGCTTTACAAAGCATTACTGCTTGGAATCTGCAGTTCACAGCGACACAGCAGTGGGTCAAGCAGTGATAAGACCTCTTTTTCAGTTTAGGTGAGCCATCTCTTAACTTGTTTAGCACATTTTCTCATGGTACTTGGAGTTCTCTCGTAGGGGATTTCCATGTATAGTCATAAGCGTAGAATATTCCCGCCCGCGGGGGACACCGGAGCACTCTTTCTAAGATATCTTCTTAAGTGCTGCACTTGGCATTTCTTGCTTAAAGCCTTGAAGAGTCACTTTAAGTCCTTATGCAGCCTAGTAGACAAAATACAGTGGTCAATATTCTTCATCTTGAAGTAACAAAAAGGAGGTAATTTAAAGAAAATGTGGAAATGCATGTACATTTTAAAGATTAACAGGGAAAATCTTTCAAAAACCCTTTTGTAAAGTGAGAGAAGTATGAAGAAATTCATAGCAGTGTAGTCCGTAGGCTGCCATTATAAAGGAAGAAAACTGAGACTGTGCCTTTAAGGAACCTGGGACATCCAGTATCCCATCATGTTCAGCCAGAGGCAGTTACCTCGGTTCTTTTTTATGGCTCCTGCTGACCGGACCCTTGGAGCATTGAACTCTACCTTTTTTAGGTTTTTTCTTTATAATACTACTACAAAACGTAGTGAAAACTGCTTCACTCAACGTCTCTTGTCTTTGTCAGTTTTTGATTTTTTTCTGACAGAACATAGGCATTTTTCTGTTTTTAAAATGCCTTCCATTTTTGATAAATGTCCTAGTTGTGGCAGGAAAAAGGCCAAAACAGACCCCCACGATGTCTGTATCATCTGTCATCCATCTCATCTACCTGCCTCCTGTGACATCTGCAAAACATTTTCCAGACGTACCCTGCGTGACAGTGATTCGCCTGCATTATAGGGAGGAGAGACGTCACCATCAAGAAGCCAGTGGATCCTCTGAGCATGGAGAAAGGTAATTCTTCCACCAGAGCTCTTTCCTCCGCCTCCAGTAGTTGTGGAAGGTCTGAAAGGCGTTTTCCAGGTCAAAAATGCTATAGGTCCCAGTCGACGCCAAGAGGTGGTACGGCGCTGACATGCTTGCCGTCACGGACTGGCTTGATGTCGCAAAAACGTTGTTGATTGGCGTCAAGACATACAAGAGTGACATTGAGATCTACTGCTCCTTGCTGCCTGATGCTGAGGAGTGCTTCGGCATCCATGGATTCGGACTCGCCGTTGCCAAGAAGACGTTGTATCACTACTAGACCTAAACGTGGACGAGACATGTCGACGTCCAGAAGCAGGTAGACGTCTAAATCGAGAAGACGTTGAGAAGATCCCAAATAGCCGCCAAAAGATGGCGGATTTATTCATCATCCGGACATTCCAGATCTCCTTCTTATAGAACTGCCTTCTCCCATACCTCGTTTCCGACGCCTCTTCTGGATCCTCTGCTGCCTTTACCAGCTCCTCCAACTCCAGTGGCTCTTATACCACTGGTGTTACTGGCTCAGCCAGTCCCGACAGCACCTGATATTCCGATTTCTCCGGTGCCTCAAGTGCCGGCATCTCCAGCTCCCAGGCCACGTTCAAAGTCAAGGTCACGCCATCAATCACGTCAGTCGTCATACCTCTGGTCGATCCTCCACCAGATCGAGGCACTCCCGTTCGAGGCATAATTCACCGTAGATCCCGATCACATCGCAATCATGAAGATACAGCCTCCTCCACCAAGGATTATTCTCCCACGTTGTCGGGCTCTCCGCATCCTCGCACCTCCCAGATTGATGACATCAGCACCTTTCAAGAGGTTCTAATACCAGGTGCAGCCAAACTGAACATACCAATGGCAGCTCCAATGCCATCCACTTCAGTTATTTTTGAGACACTCCACCAGCATACTGCCTCCCGGCCATTGTTACCTCTAGTGCCAGGTCTACTTGAGCCAGCAATGGACTTGTTTTTAATCCAGCGGTGACAGTCTGCTCCCTCCAGGCTCCAGAACAAATATCGTTCTCCAGATCAGGATCTGTTATTTTTGAGAGCAGATCCACCACCTGATTCAGTAGTAATTCTGGCTGCACGAAAATCTCATGCCACTTCACCCTTTGCCACATCTCTCCTTGATAAGGAGAGCAGATGGCTGGATTCATCAGGCGCAAGGTCTGCAACACTGCGGCTACTTCCATGAAGGCGACCAGTGCAATTGCCCTCCTGGGCAGGTATGATAGAGCATTATGGGATTCCATCCTGCATTTTGCAGATCATCTCCCACTGGATCAACTCGAGGATTTTCGAAAGATTGCCCAAGAGGGTGCCATGGTCGGGAATCAGATAATCAGTTTAGCTGTGGATTATTCTCTCTTGGCAGCACACAGCTACAGCCATGTAGTGTCTTTACGCAGACATGCCTGGCTCCGACTAACATCACTGAAGCCGGATGCTCAACTGCATATACAAAACCTGCCATTCTCTCGTTCCACGCTATTCGGCTCTCACACAGATGATGTGATGTCTTGGATGAAAACAGAAATGGACACTCCAAAAGCTGTAGGTGTGGAAAAATCAAAGAAACAGCGCAGACCGTTTCGTCCCTACCGTTGTTTTTCAATGCAAAGAGTGCAAACCCCTCAGTGGCAATCTGGGAGACCTCAACAGTAATGCCAAAGGTTCTACCAACTCCAGCACAAGCATCAGAGGGGACTTTCGGCCCAACAAAACAACCAAGGAGGCTGACAACCAACAGCTTCTAAAACCTGAACTCTCTCTTCCCCCTCTTCCATTACCCACTCCGGTAGGGGGAAGCATCTCAAATTATCTAGAGGAGGTGCAACGTATCACAACAGATGCCTGGGTCTTGAACATTGTAAAGAATGGCAATTCTCTCAGATTTTCTGCCCCATCACCGTCAATCCCACCAAGGGCATCCGCGACCCACCTCTTCCTTTTAAAGAAGGAAGTCAACATTTATGTCAGAAGGTGATGGAACCGGTTCCCCTAAACCTACAAGGAAAGGGCATTTACTCCAGGTACTTTCTAGTGCCAAAGAAAGACCAACAGGAGTTCTGACCTATTCTCGACCTCAGGCGCACCAACAAGTGGATTCGCAACGAAAAGTTCAGGATGCTGGCTGGCTTTACATCAAACTTATCCTCAGCTTAACCAGGGAGACTGGCTATGCTCAATCGACCTGTACGATGCATACTTTCATGTTCCCATCTCAAGAAAGCATCAGACGTTTCTAAGATTTATCGTAGGTCAGAACCATTACCAATTCGTTGTCCTACGCTTTGGTCTCAAGTCCGCACCCATAACTTTCTCCAAGTGCGTGGTTGTGATGGCAGCACTCCTTCCAAAGCACCAAATCTTTTGACTATCCATACCTGGACGACTGGTTAATCAAGGCTGCGTCCTTTCCAGAAGCCCAATACCAATTCAAGTGGCGAGCTCCTTCATCGCTTGGGCCTTCACATCCACTTTCCCAAGTCCACATCAACTCCAGTTCAGAATTTGCACTACTTAGGGGCTACTATCAACACAGTTCACGAAAAGGTGTAAAAGGTTTATCTTTCTGGAGAACTGATAAGCATTGTTCCTCCAAAGTGTCAGTCTTCGCACAGCGTACCATCCAACTGTGCGCACAGTCTTGTCACTTCTCGGCTCGATGGCCTCCTGCATTTTCCTCACTCCCAATGCTCGCCTTCACATGCGTCCTCTCGAGGAGTGTCTAGAGGACCAGTGGGACCAATGGCCAGGGAAGTGGGAGGACAACACCCTGTCCCTACATGCCATCAGATCTCTCAAGTGGTGGTGCTCACTGGCAAATCTCCTGCAGGGGATGCCATTTCACCCACAAGAACCCACACAGACAGTCGTGACAGATGCTTCCCTGCTTGGCTGTGGAGCCCACATAGGTCATCTGCAGATACAAGGTCATGGTCGCTGAAGGAGAGGACATAGCACATCAACCTCCTCGAGCTCTGTGCAGTTCATCTAGTGCTCCAAGCCTTTCACCCATCTTTCACTACTGACTCTCTGCTTGTACAGACAGACAATGCAACCACCATGTACTACCTGAACGAGCAAGAGGGAACATTGTCCAGAGCACTGTCTCAAGAGGCCCAGTCGATCTGGCACTGGCTCCTCTCCAGGAATCTAAGGATAACAGCCCCGTATTTTCCAGATGCCCAGAACGTGCAAGCAGTTGCTCTCAGAAAGGTTCTCGACGGGAATCACGAGTGGGTGTTGAACAAAGACATCGTACAAGATATCTTCAGCTTGTGGGGCACACCTTCTATCGATCTTTTCGCCACAGCGTAAAACAAAAAATGCCTTGACTTTGCCGCCAAATTTTACCATCCAGAATCATTGGTGAATGCTCTGTGGATCAACTGGTCCAACAAATTTCTTTATGCCTTTCCTCCAATTCCCTTGATTCAGGCAGTCCTGCTCAAACTCTCAATCACACCAGCCAAGATGATCCTCCTCGCACCGGAGTGGCCGAGACAGTTGTGATTTCCAGACCTGCCTCACCGGTCGCTCCGTCCACATCTCAGGCTGCCCTGCAGGCCAGACCTCTTAACGAAATTCAGAGGATGAATCTTACATTCCAACCTCTCCTCCTTAAATTTGGCAGCATGGCTCCTGAGCTAGTACAATATGGTCCTCTACACCTCCCTCAGGACTGTATAGAAATTCTAAAAGAGGCGAAGCGACCCTCCACAAGGACGGTATATGCATTTAAATGGAGGAGATTTTGCGTTTGGTGTGCATCCAAACAGATAAACCTTACATCTTGCCAGGAGGATGTGATCCTTCCGTATTTGTTACACCTTGCTAAATCTGGCTTGCAATTTTCCACTATTAGAGTCCACCTTGCAGCTCTCACTGCATACAGGAAAAGTCCTTCACAAACTTTTTTCTTTCAGATTCCTGTCATTAAAGATTTCTTGGAAGGGTTAAAGAAGGTTTTACCCCCTGTTAGGCGCCCTTCTCCTCCGTGGGAACTCAATGTTGTTTTGTCACGTCTTACGCAGCCTCCTTTGGAGCCCATACACAAGGCTTCCCTTCAACATCTCACTTGGAAAACTGCATTCCTCGTGGAAATTACCTCTGCAAGCAGGATTAGTGAGATACAAGTCCTCTGTACTCACGAACCACACACAGTTTTCCATTCAGCTAAGGTAATGAGGACTCATCCCAAATTTCTTCCCAAAATCATTTCTGATGTTCATGTAAACCAGACTATTTCTCTACCCACTTTCTTTCACAATCCATCTACTCCAGCTGAGAGCACTTCACTCTCTGGATGTCAAGAGTGTTAATGTTTTATCTAGATAAAACCAAATCCATTCGCAAATCTCAGCAATTATTAATCAATTATGGCCCAGTTCGCACAGGTCTAGCCACCTCCAAACAATGGGTCTAGGTGGTTTGTCTCTTGTATACATTTCTGCTGTCTGCTATCTAACAAGTCTTCCTGGTAAACCTAGAGGGGACTCCACTGGAGGCAAGGCAGCGACTACTGCTTTAATGAGAAAAATTCCTTCGGCACATATCTGTAAAGCTGCTACATGGAGGTCAGTCCACACATTCATTAAACATTACTGTCTCCACTCTGATGCGAGAACGGTTGCTCAAGTGGGACAGACGTCCCTTAGGAATCTCTTTGCCTGATGGCCTGATTGTTCTGTCTACTCCACCGCCTTAAGGGGGATGGGCTTGCTTCTCTATTCTACACTTATGACTATACGTGGAGAGCCCCGAAAAGAGAAGGTATAGTTTCTGACATGTAACTCCAGTTCTCTCGTAGGGGTATTTCCATGATAGTCATAAGCAACCCTTCCACCTCCACTGTGGATTAGACAGACTTTTTCATGTTCTCTATAACTCAGCTATTGCCGCCTGTAAAAAAAGAACGGAGGAAACTGCCTCTGGCTGAGCATGATGGGATACAGGATGTCCCAGGTTCCTTAAAGACGGTCTCCTTTTTCTTCCTTTATAATGGCAGCCTGTGGACTACACTGCTCTGCATTTCTTCATATTTCTCTCACTTTACAAGAGGGTTTGTGAAAGATTTTTCCTGTTCTTTAAAATGTACATGCATTTCTGCAAGTTTTCTTTAAATTACCTCCCTTTTGTTACTTCAAGATTAAGAATTTTAACCACTGTATCCTGTCTACTAGGATGCATAATGACTTTAAGTGACTCTTCAAGGCCTTCCGTAAGAAAGGCGAAGTGCAGCACTTAAGAAGATATCTTGGAAAAAGTGCTCCGGGGTCCTCCGCAGGCGGGAATATTCTACACTTACGACTATCATGGAAATACCCCTAAGAGAGAACTGGAGTTACAGGTAAGAAACTATACCATACGAGTATACATATTTCTGTGATTACGTTGGTCAAGTATATATATGCGTATAGATGTGTGTGTGTATATATGTGTGTGTGTGTATATATATATATATATATATATATATATATATATATATATATATATATATATATATATGCAAAAATATCCTCCTCCTTCGAAAAAGACAAGGGGACACGGCAGGGCTTCAAGGAATCATTTATTCGAATTCTCTGGCATGACGCGTTTCGGCGGTAGCCTCTTCAGATGCCTCCGGTGTTACAAATTTCAAAGTTTCCTTTTATTTATTAAGCCCCTCCTTCTAAAGTAGCGTGGGGCACACCTACACCATATCTCATCCGAGAACACTCGGCCAGTTCATAGTTAAGGACTGCAGATCCCATCATGCAGTTGGTTCGCAATCTGGACGAATGTCTCTTACAGCCGGATTTTTCCTCCTCAAAGTGAGTGGCTGAAGAATGGTTGGCTTGAGATTGTAGCACTGTGCTGGGCAACAAATGATTCCTGAGCCCTGCGCTTCCAACCTCACAGTCCCGGTGTTGGCAAAGCTTGGAGACGATGGTAAAGTAACTCCGTCTCTCCGTGTGAGTCACGGACTGTCAGCTGGCAGCAAAGACCTCTGCCTCCATCGGACGTGGGGCGGTCCGGGTTGAGCCACTACACCCTGAACACTTTTTGGAAGGGTCCCCTTTGCGTGGTACTGGCTTCACGCTAACATGCAAAAAATATCATCCTCCTTCAAAAAAGACAAGGGGACACGGCAGGGCTTCAAGGAATCATTTATTCGAATTCTCTGGCATGACGCGTTTCGGCGGTAGCCTCTTCAGATGCCTCCGGTGTTACAAATTTCAAAGTTTCCTTTTATTTATTAAGCCCCTCCTTCTAATATATATATATATATATATATATATATATATATATATATATATATATATATATATATATATATATATATATATATATATATATATATATATATATATATATATATATATATATATATATATATATATATCCTCCGTTCTCCGCCCTGTTGAGAACACCGGCGCTTCTTCCTTGGGGCGGTGCGTGCTTCTCCGGCAGGACCAGGCTGTTCAAAATTTTTCCAAATGCCGCAACTGCAGTGATTGAAGACGCACTCACTCGGGGTCCAACTTTTTTGTTTATTCAATGCAAAAGGGTGTATATATATATCAAACGCAAACACACTCCTTCTGGACTGCATGGGACCCATGGAGAGTGGCGCGCACGCCGGCGGAGCACACCGGCTGTCTCAATCCTTCCGTACAACTCACAATTCCGCGTGCTCTCAGAAAAGGAGGACTCTGTGGTCGTAGTGTCCACTGCTGTTTATTCACAAATAAACACAGCAGTGGACACTACGACCACAGAGTCCTCCTTTTCTGAGAGCGCGCGGAATTGTGAGTTGTACGGAAGGATATATATATATATTTTTTTTTTGCCATTTACGTTAGTGTGCTTTATCACTGCTATTTAGTCTGATCTACGAAAGTTCCAATACTGTAGTAAGAAAATAAGTTACTTACCTGTAACTGTAATTCTCCAGTATTGGAATCTTTAATAGATTCACATGCGGCCCACCCTCCTCCCCTGAGAAGCTCACCTCTCTTGCTCTCTTTTTCTGTTTTTTGTGGGTGTATCTCCTACACTCATGCTTTGAAAATCTGAGGGACTGCAGCTTCACGTAGGAGTGTATTGCAGGGCATGATGATTGGTTCAAACCTAAGTTTGGTCTCTTTTTAAAAAAATGACTAATGTTACAAAATTGAAGGGCCTGGGGCCTTTCCAGTCTAACATTGCATTGCTATTATAAGGTACCATGGGACTCCCATCTCGACAACAGGGAAGGATTTAGGCATGTGAATCTATGAACGATTCCAATACTGGAGAACTACAGTTACATAAATAACTTATTTTCTTTTACATGACCTGCACTGGAAGGTTTTGATTGAGCCTGGTTTCCAAGATGCCTTTTTTTGCAAAAATTTGATGGTGACTGAAGTCCTCTTTATCTGCACAATTCGTTTTTATTGCACATTACGTTCGAAGAATGCGGCCTTTGTTATTTGCTCCGTGATTATTGTGCTTTGATTGTGTATTCAGTCCCACTCCTCTGGCTTGCCATGTGCCTGCTCATTCTTCAGTGCCTCTGCCTCCACATTCCAATTTGGAGGCATAAATGGATTATTCATACGTAGTCATATGGACTCCTTTGTATTGAACACAAACCATTAGTATACAGTAAGTCGTGGACCAGACTACAAATCTAATTTCATGTTCAGGACTTGAGCTACGGAAAAGCCTTTTGTAGTGGTACTTGGCTTTTTTTTTGTTGCTTAGACTCGGTGGTTCAGTTCAATGAGGTCTCAGTGGTAAAGGTAACACAGCTCTCATTAAACCCTTTTGGTTCTTTCAAGTAAATAACTAGAATGAAGTGAAAATCTTGTTCTTGGGAGGTGTCGGAAATGGTTTAGGCAAAAAGGTCTGGAAGTTTAAAATACAAGGAATGGCAGCCGAAGCTGGACATAGAAAGCAGTAGGAATCACACTTAGAAAAAGCCTACACTGGATTAGGTTGTAGATCTTTGAAGCAAGAACCTGAAGCAAGCGATCACCTTGAGGTGCTGTAAGGGCAGCACCAACCTGTATTCAATATACCCTAAAAGCAGACACAATGACACCACAATGAAGAATTCTGAAGTTGATTCATTTATGAGCAGCAACAGCCAGGAGACAAACCATCTGAGAAATTGAAGTTTACAGACACACCTAGCCTTCACAATATCTTTTTAATTGGAAAAGAATTGTAGCCAACTGTGACTTAGCAATACCAGTCCTACAGACTGCATTCTCCAAGTTACTTCAAATAAGGAAGGGCACCCAAAACTTGGGTTATTATAATTTTTGTACTATAAAGACAGGACTACCATAACATTGTTTACTTTACAAAGAAGTGTTGAAACCGAGAGATTGCAAAACTCAGTATTGACCTAAAGAAATCTGATCACACCAGTCTTGAATGAAAATGCATTGGCTTACTGTACCACAGAGGATAAACGGAAGGCTTCTAAGCTCAGGCGGACTTGGCCCAAAATGTTTCCAGGTGCTTTTGCTCATCTACACTCCCAATTGCAGTCTGAGACCCAGAAATGCAAATCTGCTTGTTCAGGATTTAACCTAAAGTCCCATGTCGGAAGTCCGTCTGGTTTCTAGCACGCAGCTCTGAACCGATCTGTGACCAAATTTCAGGAATCAACTTAACTTGAGACTTTTCAAAAACACCTAAAAACAAGCCTCTTCAAAGAAGCCTTCCAAACCATCCTTTTATCCTTCTGGAGCAGCATCTTTAGCTCCTCCGAAGGTAAGCAAACAGCAAGGAATATTCAGATTATTGCGTTGACATCTTGTGCAGGTTAAGCCAGTTTAATATATCTTGTATACAGTAACACATATAACCTACAAGGGAATCTGTCCTTTATACCTAGCTAAGTCTCTGAATTAAAAAGAATATAGAATGCTTGTCTGTCCTAGGAGACATTAAATGTGCGAGTGAGTATGTTCATTCCTCCCCATACGGACCCACACGACTGTTTACAATTTGAGGACGTTCATCAAATTCCCAGCAACTAAGGCAAATATGTATTCTCTTCCAGGGGATACTCCTCAATAGTCAGAAGCACTGAATAGTCCCGCCCACGTGCGGGGACCCCGGAGCAATAACAAATTATATGTGTGTATGTATATATGTATATGTATAATCCACAAAAAGAACGCCCATTTGAGGAGCCACAGTGGAAAGTAAGCCTTTAATGCAGGATGATGCCTGCGCAGAACACAAACAGTGTCATCTTCCAAAGTTAAAACCCCTTTCGAACTGAAAAGTTCTTGCTCACGGGCTCAGGAAGTGCTGTGGCAGAGTTGATTGGGAACACCTTGATAAGTACACATGGCTCCGCCTCCCATGTCAAGTGCCGCTAGGCATGCTGGAGCCTGTAGTTCCACTTCGTTTTGCCCCTGTGGGTACTGCCATCCGACACAAAAGTACTCCATAATAAACACCAAGTGGGTGAAGGTAGACTCCGTGGTGACTGCGCTATGCAGTAAGCAATCCTGTACGTAGCCTTTCCACTCCTGGCGCTCCAACCTTCAGAGCGCTGGATCTGCTTGAAATCAGAGGCGGGCTTCCTCGCAGCCTAAAAACCATATTACTAGGCTCAAATATGCCCAAAATTGCATTGTAAATTTGTTTACATTTGAAATAAAGAAACATACACCATGAAATTTTCATGATATAGAGAAGAAAACTGCTCTCAGATTGCTTTGAAATCATAGCCTTTATTTTCAAAGGTAAAAAGGCAAGATCATAGAGGCAGATTAGCCTAGAGAGGCTGCATATAGAAACAGTTGGAAAAAACTGGCGCCGTGACTTTAAGACCTCCAGGAACCTCCAGGCTCCCATCATGCCCCACAGGTGACAGTTAGGTCAGTTCTTTTTTCCGGCTCCTTCTGTGAGGATCTTGGAGCATTGAGCTCGTCAGTGGGTTTTTCTCACTAATTGTTGGTCTAAAGTGAATTTTTTGATTTTCACTCGACGTCTTTAGTACTTGGGGTACTAAATCCTACTGTTTTTCTGAATTTGGTCAATTTTTTCCTGTTTAAATGCCGGCCTGTGGAAAAAACATGGCTAAATCAGACCCGCACTCGGTCTGTATTGCTTGTCTACCTTCATCTCACAGACCAGATGAGTGCTACCACTGCAAAAAAAATTCTAGAAGAACCCTTCGAGAAAGGGAGAAAATCAAACTGCATGCTATGCAGGAGAGAGAAAAATCAGCAAGTGGCCGAGAAGAACATCTCTTGAAGAAGCCCTCCTCTCAAAAAAGGTTGGAGAGCAAAGACAAGGGTGAGAAGAGGAAACACCGGTCCCATGCACCTTCGGGGGACAGATCGGCGTCGAAAGTACGCTTGTGCTCCCCTTCAGCGTCGACATCGAGGCATCATTCGCCGGAGAAGCGAACGACTTCAGGTACCAAGTCCCATCACAGGCCGACGTCGACACCATCTCGTAGGCGGTCCAGTTCTGGCTCGCCTACGACGGCGGGAGGCAGTAGCTCGATGTCGACATGTCAACAGAACAAGTCCGCCTCCGAGAGGACCTGTGACGACGTCTAAGACACTGCCGACGTCGAGAGTGCCACAAGCATCGACGCCGAGCCGGACACCGAGGGGCTCCACGCCGGTAAGACGCAGTCATTCTCCACCTGAGCGTCATAGCAGGCGATCGCTGTCGAGGAGGTCGACGTCGCCTACGAGGAAGTCGCCGCCGAGGCACTCGGCGTCGAAGAGCTCAACGTCGAAGCATCCTTCACCGAGAGGGTCGACGTCGAAGCATCCGTCACCGAGGAGGTCGACGTCGAAGAATCCGTCACCGAGGAGGTCGACGTCGAGACCACATGGATCGCCCTCGGGGCCTAGACGGTCACCGCGGAGTACATCGCGGTCCAGATCGACATCGAAGAGATCGACGTCGAGGAAGTCGCACTCCAGTCACAGGTCCCCCCCTGCCAAGAGACCTAGGGCGACGTCGAGGGACAAATCGACGCCGCAGGATGTCCAGGTGGTAACCTCCAGGAGTGTTTCTTCTTCCCCGGATAGTGCAAGTCACTCCTGAAACCTCGCCAAGGGTTGCAGCTCCTCCAACTAACATCTCTCCGAGATGGCTGGGGAGCATAAGAGAGTGGAAGATTCGGAGAATTTCCAGGCTGGAGCATACTCCTAGCAGGTCCAGGTCTCCGATCATACAATCCGTTCTTTCGTCTGTGGGACGCGAGCGGCGTGTCACTCCTCAAAGGTCGCCAACTCCGAGAAGGCGTAGATCAAGATCTCCTAGGAGTCGGTCTTCAAGAACTCGCCACCTCTCTCCTAGAAGGCGAAGCCACAGATGATCTTCGTGGTCCTCAGACTCCAGACCTTCAAAAGCAGACTACACTCCAACTCTCTCTTCTTCACCACCGAGTAGAGTATCGCCTATTGATGACATTGACCTTCAACGAGGTCTTGTGTAGAGGGGCTGCAAAACTTAATATCGAGATGCCTGTCTCTGTCCCTTCCACATCGATCATCTTCGAGACCCTTCATCACAGGTCTTCATCTAGGCCTCTGCTGCCACTGGTCCCGGGTCTGCTAGAGCCTGCCCTTCAGAAATTCCTGACTCCAGCGTTGGTGGGAGCAGCTCCGTCGCGGATCACCAAGAAGTACAAGGCTCCTGAGCAGGACCCACTCTTTCTAAGAGCTGACCCTCCTCCTGACTCGGTCATCGTATCAGCAGCACGGAAGAACCAGACGGGGGCAGCATCATCTGTGGTACCTCCAGATACAGACAGTAAGGCCATGGACTCCATCGGCAAGAGGATGTGTAATACATCGGCATCCTATACGAAAGTGGCCAGCGCCTCAGCTTTATTGGGTCGTTCTGACCGTTCTCTGTGGGACTCTCTCTCCCGCTTCACAGAGAAGCTACCGAAGGAAGACAGGCAGGACTTCCAGGAGATCCTCCAGGAGGGGGGTTTGGTGGCCAATCAGGTCATCAGTGCGGCAGCGGATGCCTCTGATCTCGCTGCCCATGGATATTCGCATGGGATCTGTGCCCGCCGCTCTTCCTGGCTGAGACTGACTGGTTTGAAGCCAGAGCCCAACATTGAATCCTTAATCTCCCCTTCAATGGGACATCGCTCTTCGGCGCTCACGCTGATGACGAAATGCCTAGAATGAAGACCGAACTAGACACCGTGAAGGCGGTTGGTCTAGAAAAGAGGAAAGACTTCAGACGATGCTATCGTTCCTATGACCGACAGCAATACCACCAGTGGGTTCAAACCCCTCAGTGGTCTTCCCAGCAACATCGTGGAAGATCCCATTCATACCAGCGTCGTCCTGGTAGAGGACGAGGAGGAATCTCCAGGCAGTCCACACCTGCTGCCCAGCAACAACAGTAGCAGTGAGTGCTTGCTTCCCCTAGCTCCGTTACCCACTCCGGTGGGGGGGAAGTATCCGTTTTTATTTGGAAGAGTGGACCAAAATCACACTAGACAAGTGGGTGCTCAATATTGTGAGGAATGGGTACTCCATCAGGTTCAAGTCCCCTCACCCTTCTATTCCTCCTCGAAAAACTGTCATCCATCGCATAAGTCTTCTGAGAGAAGAGGTTTCTGCTCTACTCCTAAAGGAGGCCATCGAGGAGGTCCCATGGCATCAACGTCGACAGGGAATCTATTCCCGATACTTCTTGGTCCCAAAGAAAGGTCCAAACAAGGAGTTCAGGCCTATACTAGATCTCAGGCTTCTCAACAAGTTCATTCTGAGAGAGAGGTTCAGAATGCTGGCGTTACATCAAATAATCCCGCACTTACATCAAGCGGATTGGATGTGCTCTATAGATCTTCAAGATGCCTATTTCCACCTCCCAATCTCTTGAAGGCATCGGAAGTTTCTAATATTTCAGATTCAATCAGACCACTTCCAATTCACGGTCCTACCTTTCGGGCTGAAGTCGGCCCCTCGCACATTCTTGAAGTGCATGGCAGTAGTAGCTGCTTTCTTGAGGAGGAAACAAATCTTCGTCTACCCTTACCTAGACGATTGGCTTCTCAAAAGTGCGTCCCCAACTCTTCTGCAGAAACACCTCGCTTGCTGCATTCAGCTACTGCATCAGTTAGGTCTGCATGTCAATTTAAAAAAAATCCATCCTCAATCCAACTCAGAGGATACATTACCTGGGCGCAACTCTGGATTCAGTAAACGCAAGAGCGTATCCTTCGGAGGAGAGACTATCATCCATTCTCCACAAGTGTCAGACCCTCCTGAAGATACTTCATCCCACGGCCAGGCAGGTTTCATCTCTACTGGGTTCGATGGCCTCGTGCATTTTTCTAGTCCCAAACGCCAGACTTCACATGAGACCTCTGCAGCAGACTCTGGAGGATCAATGGTCTCAAATCTCCAATCACTGGGAGGACACTGTAACCCTGCCTCTATCTGTCCGGCTCTCCATCAGATGGTGGATGCGGTGGCCTCATCTTCTGATAGGAGTCCCCTTTCACGAGGAACTTCCCAAACAGACTCTGGTGACGGACGCGTCCCTTCAGGGATGGGGCGCTCACTTGGGGTCACTACAGATACAAGGAATGTGGTCAGAAGGAGAACAGCTATACCACATAAATATGCTGGAGCTCAGAGCGGTGCATCTGACTCTCAAGGCGTTCTTTCCTTCCATCAAGTCGACTGCTTTGCTTGTTCAGACGGACAATACAACAACGATGTATTACCTGAACAAGCAGGGGGGGCACCAGGTCCAGACCCCTGTCTCTGGAAGCGCAAGCGATTTGGAAGTGGCTTCTAGCACGAGACATGAAGATCTCCGCAATTCACCTACCAGGCGTCCTCAACGTCCAAGCGGACGGCCTAAGCAGGCATTTCGCAGAAGCGCACGACTGGGTGCTAAAACAAGAAGTTGCACAAGACATTTTTCGCAGCTGGGGAACACCAGACCTAGATCTCTTCGCGGACGCAGAAAACGCAAAATGCCGCGTCTTCGCCTCCAGATACCCGCAACCAGGCTCCAAGGGGAATGCTCTGTTGATAGACTGGTCAGAGACATTACTCTACGCTTTTCCACTAGTCCCCCTCATTCCCCTGGTGATCAGGAAACTGTACGAATCCAAGACAGAGATGATCCTGGTTGCGCCAGAGTGGCCTCGCCAGTGGTGGTACCCGGACCTTCTTCATCTGTCCAAAGTACCACACAGGAGGTTACCATGTCATCCAGATCTGCTGACCAAGGCGGGCGGCAAGGTGTTCCATCCCAACCTGCCGTCCCTGAGGTTAGCAGTATGGCTCCTGAGTTCATCCAATATGGACATTTAGGTCTCGCTCAAGACTGCATGCAGATCTTGAAGGAGGCACAGAGACCTTTACGAGAAAGTCTTACGCTTTTAAGTGGAAGCGTTTTTAAATGTGGTGTACTGCTGAGGTTCATGACCCTATTCGAGGTCAGGAACAGGTACTGTTACCCTACTTACTGTATTTGGCCAAAGCAGGTTTGCAATATTCCTCCATAAAGGTTCACCTGGCAGCGATTAAAGCATATAGAAAGTCTCCCACTCAGGCTTCTTTCACATGCCAGTTGTTAAGGACTACCTGGAGGGTCTAAAAAGGTTTACCCACCAGTGAGGTCTCCATCTCCTTCCTGGGAGCTTGTTGTGGTCCTCTCCAAGTTAATTGGTCTCCCATTCGAACCTATCCACAAAGCCTCCCTGCAACATCTTTCGTGGAAGACTGCATTTCTCGTGGCAATCACATCTGCTCGCAGGGTGAGCGAGATACAAGCCTTGTGCTCTTCAGAGCCTTATCTCGTTTTCCATGCGAACAGAGTGGTGCTTAGAACTCACCTGAGGTTCCTTCCTAAGGTGGTCTCGGAATTTCACATCAACCAGTCAATCACTCTTCCTTCTTTCTTTGCGAACCCTGTCACTCCTGCTGAGAGAGCTTTGCACTCTCTAGATCTGAAAAGAGTGTTAAAATTGTATCTAGATAAAACAGTGTACGAAAGGCGGACAGAGCTTTTTGTTAATTATGGTCCATTGAACACTGGTTTTGCAGCGTGAATCTTTCTGGATTCACTATGCTGTGCATTATTCCGCCATCTCGTGGTTGGGGTCGGAATCGTAGTCTTTTCTTTCTTTTTTGTTGGCCCAGGTGGGCGGCGACGCCCCCACCATTTATTGTCCTCGGTGACGTAGTCGCTCTTCCTGCGGAAGCTCCCACCTTTGGTCGCCATCTTCAGATTCTTTTTTCCGCCGTGGGGTCTGGATCGTTGACGAGAAGTTCCACAAACTTTGGACGAAGAATCTCAAATTCAATCATCACCACAGAGGATTGTTTCCTGAGACACCGGACGAGGAGACGAGTACCGGAGGCGACGAGAAGGACGACTAGGTAGAAGGTCCACGACCAAAATCTCGACGCCTACAGAGAATGCGCTCACAGGGGGCCCCCCGAGCGCGGTTATGGACAAGACACCGTTTAAGTTTTGCCAAAACTGTCACCACAAGTACGCCCAGAAGGACCAGCACCCAGTCTGCAACCTCTGCTTGCCGCTCGACGACATCAGCGAAAACTGCAACGCGTGTTCGGCGTTCACCCCGAAAACCCTCCGGGTGAGAGAGAGGCAAAGAAGGGCTAACTATAACATGCAGGGCCAGGGACCAGCTCCATCGCTCCGAGACCTGGGCCTCTCGAGTGGAGAGGAAGACAACATCGCAGAGGGACCGGAGGACTGCTCAGTCGTCGAGGTCCACAAGAAAACGTTGAAGGAGGTAAGGGAGGCGTCGACCCCGAAGCACCCAAGCGACGCTCGAAAGAGTGAAGCAAAGGCCCCGAGCGACACTCTTAGAAGTGAAGCCAAGTCCTCGAAGGGAGCGTTGCCGCCGAAACCCTCGACGAAAGCAACAGCATCCAAGGACAAACAGCCGAGCGGATCCTTCGGGAAGGACTCCCAATCGGCAAAAGCCTCCGAAAAACCAAGGGCGTCGAAGGTAACCTCCGAAAAGGAAGCCTCGACGCCGAGAAAGAAGGCCCGGCGTCATCCTCGACGTCCGAGACCGCGAAGAGAGGCGCTTCATCCAACAACGCCGAAAAGGCCCACGAGATGGAGAAAAAAGAGAAGGCTCGAAGCAGAGATGGCGAGCATCCTGCAACGGAAAAAAGACTTCGACGAAAAGATGAAGCTATACGCCATTCCGTCGAAGCCAACACGCGAAGCACTCGGGGAGGGCGACACCGAAGACATCGAACCCCCGAACCACTCGACGAGCAGGGCGAAGAGGACTACTACTTCGAAGGCGAAGAAGAGCTGCAGTCTTACTCGACGTCCTCGGAAGCACAAGACTTAGACTGGCAAGACCTCGACGCAGAATCACCAGAAGGGGTAGACTCTTATCCCTCGAGGCCTTCGCCGCCAGACGACATTGGAGTCTACAATGTGGTCGTCCAAAAGGCCGCAGCAACGTATGGGGTCGAAATGCAAGATGAGAAGGCGAAAGCATGTTTCCTTTTGGAAACCCTACTTCCTCAACAAACCAGGTCCCAGTTCCTACCCATGCTTCCTAGCGTCCTGGACCAGTGAAGGGAGGCCTTCAAAGAACCGGCAGTCTGCAAAGCCGTTACACCTAGGAGCGAAAAGAAGTACAAACACTCCTCAAAAGACCCTGCGTACATCCAAGGGTCAGTGCCAGCAGACTCCATTATCACGGCAACGGCCAGGAAAAGGGCCAATGTGCCCACTAACACAGGTCCACCTCCAGACAAGGAGAGCAAACGAATAGACCTCACAGGACGAAAGGTGGAGAGGAACGCAGCCATACACTGGCGCATTGCCAACTCCAACGCCCTCATCAGCAGACATGCATACCAGCATTGGGATGAAATGAGCCAGCTCGTAACACACCTGCCACAACAACACCAACAAAGGGCTAATCACCTAGTGGAAGAGGGCAAGGCTATCGCAAACACTTGCCTAAAATCAGCCTTGGACGCAGCAGAGAACTCCAGCAGGCAGATGATGATAGGGGTGACTGAAAGGAGACGCGCATGGCTCAGGATCTCGGGTTTCAAACCGGAGGTACAAAGTAATATCCTGAACACGCCATTCGATGGCCAGAAACTGTTTGGAGACCCAGTCGACGAGAAGCAGACGCAGCTTAAGAAGGACAACGAAACTGCGAGGTCCATGGGAGCACTGCAGTTCAGGGGGATGAGAAGAGGAACCCCCTCAAGGCGGCCCAGTGGTAGAGGGGGCAATGCGCCCGCCACTTCCCACCAATCTCCCCAACAAGGATACCAGGGGAACAACCAGGGCCAAAGCCAACGGGGACAACAACAGCAAAATTGGTAGTATCAATCCAGAGGACGGTCCTTTCGAGGACGCGGGTACGGACGGGGACAGTCTCGAAGAGGGGGTCAGCAGCCCACCTCAAAGTGACTCCGCAAAGAAACCAAACCCTCCCCTATCACCACCAAGGGAGAGGAGAAGTCAACAGAAGGAAAAACTAAGAAACACCCACAGCAAACAAATGACCACCGAGCATACAACCCCGGTAGGGGGCCGAATAGGAAACTTCCTCACACAATGGAGAAAGATTACCACGGACAAGTGGATACTGAACATCATACAGCACGGATACTGCATAAAACTCCCAAAACACCCCCCGGGCAGAAAACCAAGACACCGCCCACTCCCCGCAAGGGAGCTCGCCCTCCTACGTCTAGAAGCAGAGGAGCTGCTAAAAAAAAAAGCAATAGAAGCAGTTCCAATCAACGAAAGGAACAAGGGAGTCTACTCAACGTATTTCCTGGTACCAAAGGTAGACGAAACACTAAGGCCAATACTGGACCTCAGATTCCTGAACAAGTTTGTAAGAACTCAAAAATTCAAAATGACGTCACTTCAGGAAGTAATACCCCAAATCCAACAAGGGGACTACATGGCGACCATAGACATGAAAGACGCATATCTGCACATCCCCGTCAACCACAAACACAAACGTCTACTAAGATTCGTGATAGGCCAGAATCACTACCAGTTCACAGTGCTAGCCTTCAGGCTCAAGTCCGCACCAAGGGTGTTCACAAAATGCCTAGCAGCAGTGGCAGCGCACCTACGGAGAAATGGCATACATGTATACCCCTACCTCGACGACTGGCTTGTGAAAGCAGGATCATACAGGCACTGCAAAGATCACATCAAACAAGTCATACAAACACTGTCCAGACTAGGTTTCTCAATACATTGGGAGAAATCATCAACAGAACCGCAGCAGATCAAGATATTCTTAGGGACACAGATCGACAGCACACAGTCCAAAGTGTTCCCCAGCGAGAAGAGAACTATAGCGCTCCTGAGGGAAACACGTCATTACCGCAAGGGGCAAGTTCTGACAGTGAGGACGGTGAGCAGACTAATGGGGATGATGGCATCATGCATCCACCTGGTCCCAAATGTCAAGCTGCACATGAGACCGTTCCAAGAATGGATCCAGCAACAGTGGTCACAAGCAACAGGGAGTTGGGAAGATCTAGTGGTTGTCACACACGCAGTGCAGCAAGAAATAGCGTGGTGGAAGGAAGAGAACATATTACAGGGGAAGCCATTCACACAGCCAACTCCAACCGTGACCATCACAACAGACGCCTCACAGCAGGGCTGGGGCGCGCACATGGACAGACTCCGCGTCAGGGGGCTGTGGTCACAACAAGATGCAGTGAGACACATCAACTACCTAGAACTAAAAACTGTGTTCCTAGCCTTAAGAGCCTTTCAGAAGCAGCTTTACGGCCAGAAAGTGCTGATACAAACAGACAACACAACCACCATGTTCTACATCAACAAACAAGGTGGAACACAGTCAGCACCGCTATCAAGCCTGGCACAAGAGATTTGGAGATGGGCAATCCCTCTAAGGATAGACCTACTGGCAATACACCTTCCAGGAATAGACAATGTAGAAGCAGACCGACTCAGCAGGCAGACGTCGGCATCCCACGAATGGGAGCTCAACCAACAGGAAGTGCAGCGGCTGTTCCAAAAATGGGGTACACCACGGATAGACCTGTTTGCAACACTCCAGAATGCAAAATGCCAACATTACGCAACCGGACCAAGGGTCCCTAGGGAATGCGCTATGGATAAGTTGGTCGAACGAATTTGCATACGCTTTTCCCCCCCGATACCACTGTTACACAAGGTACTCAGCAAATGCAGGAGCAGCAGCATGACACTCATACTGGTGGCACCTCAGTGGGCCAGACAGTCATGGTTCTCACAAATAATGGAAATGGCGCAGGAACCAGCGCACAGGTTCACCAGAAGGAAAGACCTCCTGACAATGCAAGACGGAAAAGTGCTCCACCCAGAACCAGAGAGCCTCAGCCTAGCAGCATGGCTCCTGAGGACCTAGAATTCGCACACCTCAAGCTGCCACCAAGCACTATGGCAGTACTCAGAGAAGCAAGGCGACCCACTACAAGGAAGTGCTACATTGCAAAGTGGAAAAGGTTCTGGCAATGGTGCCTTAAAGAGGGACTGCAACGAAAGGTCACAAAAGAATCAACGGTACTACAATACTTAACGCACCTACTACACAGCGGGCTGAGCTACTCGTCACTAAGGGTTCACTTAGCAGCCATAGTGGCCTACACCAGGGGAGAAGCGGGGAAAAGTTTCTTCACCTCCCAGGTGGTCAAGAGATTCCTGGAGGGAGCTAAAAGAATAGCCCCCCAAAAGGATGCCAGCCCCGAGCTGGAACCTCAACACTGTGCTAACACAGTTGATGAAATCACCGTTTGAGCCCATACACAAAACTACACTGCACATGCTCACACTAAAGACGGCATTCTTGGTGGCTATCACGTCACTGCGAAGGGTCAGTGAACTGCAGGCTCTTACACTACAAGAGCCCTACTTGCAAATACACAAGGACAGAATTGTCATGAGGACGGACCCACACTTCCTGCCAAAGGTGGTGTCGCGGTTCCATATTAACCAGACAATACAGATACCAAGTTTCTTCCAAAAACCATCAACGCCCACAGAGAAGGCGCTACACACGCTGGACGCCAGAAGGGCAGTGATGCACTACATAGAAAGGACAAAGGAATGCAGGAAAACAAAACAACTCTTCGTTTCCTTCGCAAGCAGTTTCTTGGGACGACCAGTAACCAAAAATACCATCGCACGATGGATTGTGCAGGCAATACAACTCTGCCACAAGCAGGCAGGACAAGAATTACAGGGAGCCGCCCAGGCTCACTCAACAAGGAAGAAAGGAGCAACGGTTGCGTTCCTAGCGAACACACCTATCCAAGACATTTGCCAAGCGGCAACATGGTCTTCCGTGCACACGTTCACCAAACACTACTGTGTGGATATCCAGATGAACAAAGAGGCACAAGTAGGACAGAGGGTCTTACAGCACATTTTCAGCAACCAATGCTCATCTTCCACCCAACCACCGCAATGACAGAAAACCGCTACAAAGTCTATGCACAGCATAGTGAATCCAGAAAGATTCACGCTGCAAAACGAATAGTTTCTTACCTGTCGGTGTAGTTTTGCAGCTTGAAGACTTTCTGGATTCACTAGCGATCCCACCCGCCTCCGCCAGGAAGATAACATAGGAGGTTAAGGGTAAAACTAGACTACATACAGAGTTTAGATGGATCAAAAAGGAAAATAGGAGGATAAAAGAGAAAGACATAGACGACAAAAACAATAAGAGGAAAAGAAAAAGAATCCGAAGATGGCGACCAAAGGTGGGAGCTTCCGCAGGAAGCGCGACGACGTCACCGAGGACACCAAATGGTGGGGCGTCGCCGCCCACCTGGGCCAACAAAAAAAAAAAAAAGGAAAAGACTACGATTCCGGACCCAACCACGAGATGGCGGAATAATGCACAGCATAGTGAATCCAGAAAGTCTTCAAGCTGCAAAAGTACACCGATAGGTAAGAAACTATTTGTTTTCCTGCCTCTAAAAGGTCCATTGCTAGATGGATAGTGTCATGTATCATGTTATCATATCAGCTGGCACACAAACAGCTCCCGGGCAAGCTGAGAGCTCATTCTACAAGGGAAAAAGCTGCTACGATAGTGATGCTTAGTAATGTACCTATTCAGGAAATATGTAAAGCAGCCACATGGCGTTCGGTGCACACTTAAGCACGCCATTATTGCCTTGATTCTGACACTCAAGCAGATGCTCGGTTTGGACAAGCATCCTTGAGAAACTTGTTTGGGTAATATGTTTTGTTAACAGGTTATGATATGCTGGTATTCGTCACGCAGGGTATGGGGATGGGCTTGCTACTCTATTCAGTGCTTATGACTATTGATGAGTATCCCCTGGAAGAGAAGGATAAGTTACTTACCTGTAATCCTAGTTCTCTTCCAGGGGTATACTCATCAAAGTCATAAGCAAACCTCCCCGGACGAATACCAGGCCCATAAATATGTATCTGTTACCCATGCTGTGTTTACACTGTTATACGCCGCCCAAAAGAACTGACCTAACTTACCTGTGGGGCATGATGGGAGCCTGGAGGTTCCTGGAGGTCTTAAAGTCACGGCGCCAGTTTTTTCCGACTGTTTCTATATGCAGCCTCTCTAGGCTAATCTGACTCTATGATCTTGCCTTTTTACCTTTGAAAATAAAGGCTATGATTTCAAAGCAATCTGAGAGCAGTTTTCTTCTCGATATCATGAAAATTTCATGGTGTATGTTTCTTTATTATTTCAAATGTAAACAAATTTACAATGCAATTTTGGGCATATTTGAGCCTAGTAATGTTTTTTAGGCTGCATATGTATATATATGCATATTAACTTTATATGAATGTGTGTGTGTATATATATATATATATATATATATATAATTTGTTATTGCTCCAGGGTCCCCGCACGTGGACGGGACTATTCAGTGCTTATGACTTTGATGAGTATACCCCTGGAAGAGAACTAGGATTACAGGTAAGTAACTTATCCTTTCACACCTTCCCAGAGCCCTGTACAGATGTTTTCCATCATACATCCCAGCGAGCATTGCCTTTCATAGAGAAAGCAGGATCGCAATCTTAGCCCATCTTCCATGATGTTGAAGGGAAGATCAAAAAAGTACAAGAAGGGCCTTGGATAGGCTTCCTTGGCTACCGAGGTAGGTGTTTGGACTGGTGGCATGAATCCCCACTTTGGGCATGGCCTTTAGAGCCAGCCATAATTAGTTGACGTCACCAGGTGCCTAGCCCTGATCTGGTGACAGCCCCTGTCTATCCAGATTTCCCAGTCCTTCGCTTAGGCTGTAGTGGCCTTATTCCACCACGCTACCGCTGGTGCACCCTCTGGCCCCTGGGGGTCCCTGCATCTCCTGACTGGGCTTTCGCCGGCAAGTGTTCCCTGCTTAGCCTTTCTGTAGTTCTGTTTTAGTGCCAGCCAACACGCCCCTTCACTCAGGGCCTGGCCAGTGGCTCCCCCATTGACCTCCAGATCTTCTGCATCTGGCAGCAAATTTTCCTCAGACAAAATCCTTCTGACACCTGTATCAGCTGATAGTGGAGGACTCCAAGTATAGGTACCTGCAAATGGATGACTATTATGACAAATTGCATGTCCTGTTTGTTTCTGACTCTACTCAGACCCAGATGCCTGATATTGTGGCACATGACGACCGCAATGAGGCAGAAATCTTCTCCCTCCTGCAAACCCTGATTTTGAAGACTTTTTGGCTCTACAAAATGCACGTGGCTTAGATACGTCACAGAGGTCCACTTTGAGTGCTCTTTGAGGCCATCCTCCAAGAAGGTGGCATCATTTACAGCCCTCTTGAGAGAGCCATTTTTCTGGATCTTGCAGGAAAACGAAGCAAGCATCCTCACTGAAATTGTATTGCCGGAATCCTCAAACTTGGAGCCCTCAGTCTCATTTAGTGAAGCTTTGATAGAGCCCATTCTAGTTGTGTGGTGCATGCCATCTTCAGCCCTGGTAGTGAGCCCTCCGGTTGCCCACTGTGGCTCATTCCCTGGAGATCCAAAATTCCTTTCGACCCCGCCCTCACTGGGCAGCCTGGTGGTAGAAGAGTCGCCTTGCTCCAAGCAGAAAATGGGTTCATTCCCTATGGTTCCTTGAACTGTGAATTGAAGATGACAGAAGCAAAGGGGGGGGGGGGTGTTTTTTCATGAGGGAACCCCTGCCTTCACTTCTCAAATGCGACCAGTCTCCTAGCGTGGCACTCACATGCGCTATAGGAAGCTGCGCTGGTAGTTGTCAAATTTGCCCAGTTCGTGTGTATGATGGTCATTTTGCAGAGTTTGTTAGAAATGAGCTAGGGTGCAGCTAAAGAAATTCTTAGGTCAGGTCTGGACACCGTTGATTTGGTGGCATGCTCGATGGGTTCCTTCATTTGGTATGCATGGCTACGTTCCACTGAATTTGTTGGAAGGGGAGGGTGTTCTGTAGGATATCTGCCTTTTCTGCATGTCGCCCTGAATTTTACACCTTTGCTGGAACCTAATTTTATTCCTTTTTTTTAGAACTCTTCGCATTTTACCTTTCTTAAACCGTAGTAAAGTGCATGTGCTCCCCCTTTAAACATGGTTGAATTGGCATACTCCTAATTGGCATGTTTAACTTGCCTATCGGTCCCTAGTGTATGGTACTAAGTGCACTCAGGGCCTGGAAATTAAATGCCACTAGTGGGACTGCAGCACCATTTGTTTCATCCACTACAGTGGAAGTGCAAACATGGCTTTAGGCCTACTCTATGCAGCTTGACTGTAGCAGTGCAAAAGATGCAATTTGAGCAGTCAAAATAAACCTTTTTAACAGATTAAAAACTCCCTTTTAAATATGAATGAGTCACCCATATGTCAGGCTTGTAGCGCAAGGCTGGAAGCATGTTATTTAATAGTAGGGCATGTAGAAATTTAAATGTTAACATTTCCTTACAGTGGCTAGTACCCAAAAGCTATTTTCACTGGAGGAAGGCTGACTGGCCCATAGAGACTAGGAGGCAATATTAAATACTAATATTGTATCTCAGGAATGGGACTAGCTAGAAAAATAATTAAACAGCTGTTTTTTTATAGTTAATAAAAATTAAATTCAATGGCGAAGTCAGCTTTTTTAATAAATATTAAAGATAAGATGATTTTAGAAATTTACCTTTTCCCTCCCTGACGTTCCTGGCGGCTAATTTGCATTGGTTCTCCAGTTTTTTCCAGCCAGTAAATTAGCCTTGAATAGGTGTGAAATGCCTCACTGGGGGAAACAATAGGCTGACCTGTATAGACGGAGAGGACGACTCTCAATTCCACAAAATATGCAGGGTGTTGCCTGCGGGCTTCCCCTCTGACACTACCATGTCAAATACTGCTCTACAGGTCTGCAAGGTTCACATATAGCACTTGGGGCGCATTTGAAAGGGAGAGAACAGGATGCTAAGACAATTCTTGTGTGTCCACTGTCTGGTTACTCAAGAAACTGCTTTTGTGCTACCAGACTTCTGTCTCTGGGGTTTCCTGTCGGTACAGTACCTGCTCCGAGCTGAATTGTAGTGTTAGATGTGGGAGTTCACTAGGATTACCATGGTACACTCCCCACGCACAGCCCCAGCCCGCAGAGCCCAAGTTTAGTGTAGCCCAAGACGTTTGTCATCTTGAAAATGATCTGGCCCATAGCATTTCGGGCCTGTTTGCAGTAAGGCAAACAGGATATACTGTAAAAGTGAGTAGGTCAGGGCCTGGGAACTTTTACCTCTATCATTAGGGAGGGGCCAGGAGTCCCCTCCGCCCACTAGCTTGTGCCAGCCATAAATGTGGCACCTCCAGGCACCCACTTCAGAACACTTTCTGGATCTGCGGAAGATCAGAAGAGATCGGGACTTGCTGTCTGTGATCTTAGCAGAGCTCTGAAGGACTGGTCCTGCTTCCTCTTGCATCCACGACAAAGACGTGGACTAGAATGGTCATTGACTGTCCTTTGTAGCTACAAGGAGACAAAGTTGCAAGAGGCCTTTTCCTGGTAATACCCAGCTGATCTGTGGCACCTGGACTGGACCTTGCGGTTAGCCTCTGCCTAACACCCTGTGAGTTTCTAAGTGCCTCCCATGAGGTTCTGGGAGCTCTAGGAGTGTACTCCTCTGGTTGATTGGGACTTAAGACTGTCCGAAGGTAAAATCTTTGACCAGGACGAACCTGGTTGCTGGATCCTACCCACATTCCACTGCCTCAAATTGTGTCTAGGTCCTTGTCTACCGCGACCATTTACGCTTTGTTTTTTGGCGCTATATTTACTTAGAACATCAAAACTTCATATCTCTGATTCGCCTTACTGGACTTTTGGTCTTTTTTTGGCAGCCTCAGCCCATACAACAGCTGACAGAATTTATGCACCAGAACAGGGGGGGATCGGTGGTTTCAGGGGTCATGATGATCAGCAGTAACTGCTGCCTTCCTCCTCCACTCCTTGCACAAAACCACTTTAGCTGGCTTCTAATGGAGCACTTGTGGCCAGTGGAAGGGAGGGTTTCTAAATACTTGAATTGAATATTGAAAAGCTTCATTATAGATAGTTAGGTCCTGCAAATAATAGAACATAGCTGGTCCACCCATTTCAGGAGTTTCCCCTCTCCAGTTCCTTCTGTCACCTCAGTTACCTCTGACAATGCTCATCCTGCAGCAAGAAGTTTATACCCTGTTTAGCAAAGGTACCCTCATTTTTTTGATGGGATCCACCCACTTCTAGGTTGCAGTTCTCCCGTTCCGATTGACATTGACACCTTGAGTCTTTACCAAGGTGATGGTGGTGGTTATGACACTTCTTTGCAGGGTGGGGTTAGCCATATCCACGTAACTCGATAACAGGCTGTTGAAGACTGGCTGTTCACAGCTAGTATCCGACTGTTATGTACCCCAAACTAGGCCTAAGTAGCAAATGATCTTTTACCTACATTTGTCCTACCTTACTCTGCCTAACGGTTCTAGCACTGACATTTTACCCAGTTATGTGCTGAATAAATATGGATTGGTTTCCTTGAAACTAGCCTCATTTATTATGCATGAGGATTCTTAGAAAAGTCCCATGCACATGACGTACATAACGGGATAAACATACTCTGTATAAAAGTCATGGTCATCTTCATTGTAGCACAAAATTATATCAATTACCCAACAAGGCCTATGATAAACAATAATTGAAGAAGCCCAACATACACATCAATCTAATGTGCCTTGATATTTATCTCATTTCAAGTCAAGACACGACACAAAACCATAGGTTATTTGAAAAAACAATATCTACTAAACAAACGTGAGTTGTTGACAATGAGTCCAAAGTAACTCACATCAATTTTTATAGTGCCCCTTAAAGAAGCGCATGGGGTAATCTGACCAATATTGTATTACCACTCTTGGCCTAGTCCAATCAAATTTATAGTTCTTTTCGAACTGATGGATTCTTTCCAGACATAGTCAGTATTTTTACGTTGAGGTGGTACTCCTTATAAATCCCCAAACCAGTATGCCAACGCGTTTAGACCTCAAAGTATTGGGGCAGGTACAAACTTTTTTGGAGATCATCATCAGGGCATAGAATAAACTCTTTCAGCCTAAATATAAAGACATTTTTTTTTTTTTTATTAAAATCATTGTATTAGGAACTAATTAGGTGTCTAATCCACTGTTCACCAAGTGCAGCCCAAAGAATTTGTGCTCATAGTGAATTCAACCAATTGTGTATATGTATGTGTGTGTGTGTGTATGTGTGTGTATATATATATATATATATATATATATATATATATATATATATATATATATATATATATAATCCAGTGCTGTGCTACGCTCGTGAATCACCACACACTTATGTGAGGTTCAAAAAAGGATCAATATTCGACATGGCACCTTATTTTTTATTAAGAAATTTGTCTTAAAGAATGACACCACCCTCTCTAAGGGTTGGTACATCACTCAAACGAGCTGAACGGTGCAAATCTACACACCGTGTTTGCGGCCATCACGTAGCCGTCTAGTTGCCAGTGCCAGTGCACCGCCAAGAGTAATACATTTCTATTGAATCAGGGCGGGAAATAGACTAATGTTGTTATATATTGAAAAAGTCTGTAAACGTCTATGAAATGTATACAGACCAGTGCTGGCTCAGAGGCACTTCTTATGCGATCATCTTATGAAATTATTTTATGCACCCGCTTCCGTCAAGGGTTACCAGTACCACTTGGTGTCTGTACACGTATGAGCAGAAACAGTTGTCTGGTAAAATGCCGGCTTTGCACTTCCTGTTCCAGCTGAGTAATCATGGGAAATGTGGTTTTTACCGGAATGGCAATATTTTTTAAGGGGATAAGCAGTAAATTTAAAAACGGTCATTCTTATTTGGAAAGGATATATATTTCTAATGATAAAGTGTTTTCATTTGGCATGAGACATGATCGTTTCAAGGTGGATCAGACATAAGAAACTTCTGCTTAATATGTCTATAGAGGAGCAACATGATAAAATTAAAATACATTCTTAGAAACATTCCAAATGGAAAGCGGCCTGTTATTACAGTGACCTCATAGTTAAAAGGCTTACGGGCCTCTTTTTATGATACAATATCTTACATTTGTTTTCTGCTTAATGACATTAAAGACGGCATATATTTAAAAAAAATATATATATCTCTGATAACTCATTGAGGCCTGTCTTCAGTGCGTAGCTTCATGAGTAACAGAGCCTCTTGTTGTCCCAAATATGAATCATCACCTTATACTGGTTTAACTTGTCGTAATGCAGTCCATTTTATATCTCCAACATTATGGTTCTTTTCCAGAAAATGTTGTACCAGGGGTGCCGTCAAATTGCAACATCTTATGCAAGACTTGTGTTGGCTAATCCGATGTCGGACTTCTTGATAAGTTTGGTCAACATATGCTTTACCACATGGACACAGAATCCCATAAATCAAATTTTTCGATTTACAATTAGCGAGTTCTTTATGCTTGTTCGAAATATTATTGTACACAAACACAGTCCCTTCAATTGTTGATTCACAGGCCACACATGTGCCACATTTGTGGTGACCCAAGATTGGTGGTAAACCCAGTATCAATCTCAAATTCTTTTGTGGACTTTGGATTTCTGTATTAGTCAACCAATTTTTCTCTAAGGTTTTTATTCCTCTTGAGGGCAAATATAGGCATCTCGCTTAAGGGCTCAAAAAGATACACTCCGCCAATGCTTACGTATTATCTTTTTTACATCAGATGTAGCAGTACTAAAAAGTGGTTACACAAACTAAGCGATCAATAGTTGTTTATTCTTTGGTTTTAATAATGCCTCTCTAGGTGTGTACCACGCTCTTTTCATTGACCTATGTAATAGTTGATGGGGATATTGTCGGTCTTTCAGTTTTTTCATCAATTTGTTTGCATTGTCAATCTTATTTTTTTTTTGTGCAGTTTCTATGCAAGCGTGAAAATTGACTGTAGGGTAAATTGTCGTTTAGGTCTAGTTGATGATGACTTTTGTAATGGAGAAAAGTATTCCTATCAGTCTCCTTTGTATAAAGAGTGGTGTAGATTTTGCCCTCTTCATGTTTGATTGTCAAATCTAAGAAATTGATAGCCTTCTTGCCCCACTGAGCGTTAAGTTTAATATCATTTGTGCGATTATTTAAACACTCAATAAACGACTGGAGGTGACTGGCGTCACCTCGCCATATCAAAAAAATGTCTACAATAAAGCGTTTCCAAGTCATGATGTTATTAGTGAAGTGGTTGTTGTATACCCATTTGTCTTCATATAGGGCCTAAAACATCACTGCTAGCTCTGGAGCAAAGGGACATCCCATTGCGGTCCCTTTGACCTGCATGTAGAATCTGCCATTGAAACTGAAAATGTTTTTTCTCAGGCAGATCTGTCCCAGTTCAAGGATGAACCATGTCGGTACGCAGTGTGGGCTTTGTTTTTTTTCTAGAAAACATTTTATGGCTTCAAGTCCTGCATCTTGAGGGATGTTAGTATATAAACTAGTGACGTCACAGGTCGTTAATATGTCTATTTCTGGATCAAATGTTATCTGATCTAATTTGTTGATTACATCAGTGGTATCTTTTAAATAGCTTGGTATATCTGGGATCAAAGGTTTTAGAAAAACATCTACGTATTTAGCTAAAGGTTCCAGTATCAAGTTTACTCCGGTAATTATAGGGCGTCCTGGTGGACTCAGAGGATTTTTATGAATCTTTGGGGGAATGTATATAACAGGAACTCGTGGTTTCTTATTAGAAAACGTTTCTTCTTTTCTGAGATCCAACCTCCATTTAGCCCTTTTTCAATGGATCTACTAATCTCCGCTTCTATTGATGAAGAGGGTTCTCCATCTAGTTTCCTGTAAGTTTCTTCATCTGATAGTTGCTGGAATACTTCTCTTTCATAGTAATCTCTGTCCATTACCACAATGGCCCCACCTTTATCCACAGGTTTAATGATTATTTCCGATTCATTATGTAGTCCGCTTAAAGCCTCCCTCTCTTCTTTCAAAATGTTATGTTTGACATATTGTCTCTTTGATTCAACAATATCTAGTTTCCTTAGAACAGTTTTCTCAAAGAAAATCACTTCAAGTGGCATTAAGCTGTTGGGAGGAATAAAAGGTGGATCGATTTTTCAATTCTAAGAAACCACTGTTGTACACATTATCTTTATCAGAAAAAAGGACTTTGTCTTAACTTCCTGAAAAAGTGCATGATCTCTAGTCTAGTTTGTGTAAAGCCACGTCTAACCGTCGGGACAAAGGAAAAACCTTTGGTTAAAACCATTTGTTCCATCTCATCCAAACTTATTTTGGATAAGTTATAAATCTGGATTCGTTCTTGTAGCCCCATCTGTAAACATGCCCGTCACTTTTTGACTGACTTTCTGGCGACTTTTGTTGACACTGTTTTCTAGTCTTCGACTCCTGGTGCACAAGGGATGCCCGGTTTCAAGGCCTGCGGTTCCTGTAGCCGACTCATGTCGCTGACGGATCCGCACCGCGTGTGCCTGTTTTGCCTGGAGCGCGACCACGACTCCAAGTCGTGCTCTGACTGCCAGACCATGAATCCGAAGTCTTTGCGGGAGCGGTCCTGAAAGCTTCTTGAGGCCCGGCAGTCGGCTCCGCGCCGTTCGAGGTCCCGGTCGCGTGGGAGGCAGAGGGACAGGTCGCGGAGCCATCACCATTCTTCTTCCAAGTCTTCGCACTCGGGGTCAGGTAAGTCGAAGCACAAGAAGAAGTCCAAGAAGCATCATCACTCTTCGACTTCTCCCCGTACGGCCGACGCGACGAGAAATGCGGGTGGTGCCCCTCCCGCGGCTCCGCGTTCGGAGCACGAAGGGTCGACTCAGAGTTTCCCCCCCTTCCCGGGACCCGGAGCGAACCCTGCCCAGCTTTGTCCAATTTTACGAAGCGATGCATGCCATCTTTGGGCAGCCCGACTCCGCCAGCGCGCCTTCGGGCCCCGCGGACTCGGCTTGGGGCCCTGGGGTTTTGACGCCGGCAGCGCCGGCCCCGGCGCTGCAGGGTCCCCTAGGATCCAGGCCTGGATCCGGGTCGGCGCCGGTCGACCTAACTATACCTCCCCCGGCGCCGAATCCACCAGCACCACGTCCGCAGCCGACGCCGGTTGTGTCCCCAGCCGGCGTCGACCCCGGCCTCCATCTCGATGTAGACACGGAGCCGGACCGGCGTCGACCGATGCCGGATCCGGTGCCGACGGGTACTTTTGTGCCCTTGTTCTACCCTGGCTCTTTTAGACCAGATTGGCAGCCAGAAGAGGGTGAGGAGGACTGGGAGGGGTCTGGTGACCCTTTAACTGACCAGTTGGGTTACGAGCCGGACTGGAGAGGAACTGGGGGAAGCCAGTGGTCTGGATACCTCACCAGACCTTGGCATGTTGTCTCTTCCTACCGTGGCTACGGAGGGGGGAGCGTCTTTTGCAGTGGTGTTGCGTAGGGCGGCCAAGGCTCTCAACCTCGAGCTACCTACGGTGGCAGTCAGGACTAACCTCCTGACAGAGGTGCTTCAACCGGCAGCGAGCTCTTCGGAGCCCCTGCTGCCATTTAATGAAGCCCTAACGACATCCTTTTGGGCACCTGGTCCAGGCCCAACACAGGGGCTCCTGTGGATTTGATGGTTACCCGATGCCACCGCCAGGCCCCGGGCGACCCCACTTTCCTCTCACAACACCCCACCCCTGAGAGCTTGGTGGTCCAAGCCTCCACCTCCAAAGGCGCATTCCCTAACGCACCACCTGATGGGGAATCCAAAAAGCTGGACCATCTTGGGAAGATGTTTACTTCCTCCAGCTTGGGACTGCGGTCGGTAAACACTGCATGTCTGTTGGGCCGTTATACCCACTCTGTGTGGGATACGGTGGCGCAAGTGCTGCTTCAGTGCCCGGAGGAGGCCCGGGCCGTCCTCTCCTGTGCAGTTGCCGAAGGGAGAGACGCAGCAAAGTTTACCATCCGCTGTGGGCTTGATACCGCCGACTCACTAGGCAGGACGATTTCCACGTTGGTAGCCCTTCGACACCAACGCCTGGTTGAGGTCGACTGGTTTTTCAGGGGATGTCCAATCCACCCTTATGGACATGCCCTTCGATGGCCGTCTCCTATTAGGCGACAAGGCAGACAACGCGCTGGAGGGCTTCAAGGACTCTCGGGCTACGGCCAGGTCCTTGGGCCTAACCACCTCCCGCCCTGCGCAGTCTGCTTTTCGCCCCTTTCGTGGCTACGGAAGGGGTGCCCCGCCCTGCCACGTCCCGTCCAGAGCCACAGGCCAGCGCTAGCCGGCGCGGCCGGGGACATGGGAGCCACCGCCGTGGTTCTGGGGGCCAGCGGGCGAGCCTGTCCACCACAGCCCCCCCTGCAGCAGCCTCCAAACCCTCCTAGTCCGACCTTTCAGGGCCACCAAACGCCAGTGGGCGGCAGGATTTGCCATCACCTCCCCCACTGGCGCACCATCATGTCGAACAGGTGGGTTTTGCAAATAGTCCGAAGGGGCTACTCCCTCCCCTACGAGACTACCCCTCCATCCATGCCACCTCAGTACCATCGCATGTCGGAGGATCATCTGGCCCTTCTCCAACAGGAAGTTTCGGCACTATTGGCCAAGGGAGCCATCGAGCGAGTTCCTGTCCCAGAAGTAGGTCGTGGTTGCTATTCCCACTATTTTCTGGTGCCCAAGAAGGACAAAGGCCTGCATTCTATCTTGGATCTCAGGAACGTCAACCGCTTCCTCCGGAAGGAGAAGTTCAAAATGTTGACGCTAGCTCAGGTCCTGTCTGCCCTCGATCCTGGAGATTGGATGGTAGCGGTGGACTTGCAGGACGCTTATTTTCACATCCCCGTCCTGCCGGCCCACCGGCCTTACCTACGGTTCACAGTAGGCCACCAGCACTTTCAGTTTACCGTGATCCCCTTTGGCCTTACCAGCGCCCCTTGGGTGTTCACAAAAGTGATGACGGTGGTCGCAGCTCATCTGCGCAGATCAGGGGTTCCAGTCTTTCCCTATCTCGACGACTGGCTGTTGAAGGCGGTCTCGCACCAGGATGTTGTCTCCCACCTCCAGACTACGGACGACCTCCTGCATTCATTCGCTGGGGTTCTCCATCAATGTGCCGAAGTACTCAGAAGCTCCTCTTCATCGGAGTGGTTCTGGACACGACGCAGTTTCAGGTCTATCCTCCCGAACAGCGAGTCCGGGATATTCGGGCTATGATTCCGATCTTTCAGCCTCTATCCCGGGTTTCGGTCAGGATGACCCTCAGGCTGCTGGGACTGATGGCTTCCTGCATCCTGCTGGTGGACCATGCCAGATGGCATATGCGGGCTCTGCAGTGGGACCTGAAGATCCAGTGGGCACATCATCAGGGGAAACCTGTCCAATTGCGTCCAGATCAGCGCAATGTCAGCAATTCTGCGCATTGGAATTTCCAAGGCGGCACTCGCTAGGCGACGCTTTTCGTCACGTGGAATTGCGGTCTTCTATAAGCCTTTCTGCCTATACCACTTCTGCCCAGAGTGCTGAAGATCAAGTGCGACCGGGTCCAAGTCATCCTTGTGGCTCCGGATTGGGCACGAAGAGTCTGGTATCCCGAGCTGCTACACATGGCCATCGATCCTCCGATCAGACTGCCTCTTCGGGAGGATCTTCCGTCACAGCAGCAGGGGACGGTCCTCCACCCGAACCTGTCCAGCCTCCACTTCCTTGCGTGGAGATTGTGCGGCGGCAGTTGACGTCGTTTAACCTGCCTCCCGAAGTCTGATATCTTGGCAGCCAGGTGTCCCTCCACTAAGACCGTATACGCCTGTAGATGGAACAAATTTGTGGCATGGTGCTCAGCAAAGGCTGTGGATCCCCTTTCTGCCCCTCTTTCTGAGGTTCTCTTGTTCCTTCTTTCTTTAGCCCAGCAGGGCTCTGCTCTGGGCACTCTTAAGGGCTACCTCTCGGCCATTTCAGCCTTTCTTAAGCTTCCTGATCAGCCTTCTCTTTTCAAGTCCCCTGTTGTAAATCGCTTCCTAAAGGGCATTACTCATGTTTTTCCTCCTATTCCCTTCGTAATGCCTCAGTGGGACTTGAACTTCGTTATGACTTACCTTATGTGCGCTCCTTTTGAGCCACTTCATAACTGTCCTCTTCGTCTTCTTACCTTAAAGACTGCTTTTCTGGTTGCCATCACCTCTGCTCGCAGGGTGAGTGAGCTCCAGGCTCTTTCTTCAAAACCTCCTTTCCTTGCTGTTCATCCGGACAAGGTTGTACTAAGAACGAGACCCTCCTTTCTTCCCAAGGTGGTTACTTCTTTCCACATTGGCCAAACCATCACTTTGCCCACCTTCTTTCCGCCTCCGCATCCTTAAAAAGAAGAGGCTCCACCGTCTGGATCCAAAACGGGCGCTTTCCTTTTATTTGGATCGCACCAAACAATTCCGGGTGGATTATCATCTCTTTGTGGGCTACGTGGGCGCTAAGAAAGGTCGGGCCGTGCACAAACTGACCATCTCTAGGTGGGTCGTTTTGTGCATTAAGGCTTGTTATTCCTTGGCAAAGAAGGAGCCTCCAGTGGGGCTGCGCGCCCATTCCACCAGGGCGAAAGCAGCTACTACTATTTGGGACGAGGAGTCCCCCTTAATGACATCTGTCAGGCAGCTTTGTGGGCATCTCTGCACACGTTCACTAGACACTACTGCCTGGACAATCAAGTCTGGAGAGACGGCTTCTTTGGCCGTTCTGTTCTCCAGGACTTTCTGGTGTGAACTTGGTTCGCAGACCCACCTCCGGGGTTGGTATTGCTGGGGTATCTATTCTAAGGTAAGGAATCTTTAACTAACTGTTTCTTTCAGATGAACAAGTTACTTACCTTTGGTAATGATATATCTGTAAGAAACGTAGGTTAGTTATAGATTCCTTACCGCCCCACCCATCCTCCCCGTTCTGCGAACTGATTTCTAGGGTCAGGGAATCCCTTTCAGGGCCCTAGTTTTGTGCACCAGTGGTCAGTGTCTTGCATGGCTCTGCACTTTTGGCGTGGAATGTCATGTAAAAGAACTGACGTCCGCGCGTCTAAGTAGCTACCGCGACGTCATCCCGGCGACCACGACGCCAACGACGAACGAGGTGCCGACCGACGCCACATTTCGACACATAGGGGGTACTGCTGATGAAAAATTCTCCGGATCCAGCATGACGCCTGGGGGTAATTCTATGGTAAGGAATCTATAGCTAACCTATGTTTCTTACAGATATATCGTTACCGAAGGTAAGTAACTTGTTCGTTGGTGCTTGTAATCTTTTACATTTGCTTCTGTCTAATGATTGTCGCAGCAAACATGTTTTATACTAGAATGACGCTAGTTCAATAAATGCTTATTGAAAATGTCCCCAACGTTTGTTCTATGTATCTCTCTGAGACTCCAGGAGTACGATTGACTGAGCGAAAAGTACTATACCGTTTCCACGATCCCTGAGGGATCAGTGGTTGTCATGTTCGATAGTTGCCAGAAACTATTTGCTTCTTGGTAAGGTTAGGGGGCTTATTAGTGGCACTGTGAGCTAGCTAATCTAAAGGCTAACATATCCTTTGGGGGTGTCCGGAATCAGGCTAGACACCAATCCCTTAGTTTGTTTTCTAAACGCGCAGATCCTATGTATTTTTAGGAACTACACGACAGGACAACCTTAATTCTGTGCTCTACCTGTTATTCAACTTGGGGTTCTCCATTAACCTGCCCAAGTTGCACTTGAATCCCTCTCAGTGCCTCCTATTCATCGAGGCTGAGCTGAATACACCATCTCACAGCCTTCCACCCTGCCATGAGGATTTTTCATTCAGGATATTAGTCTGATGTTTTGGGAGGAGTCACTTCTTTCAACCCTGTCAGATATACATTCTCTGGGTCTCCTCATGTCCTGTATCCTGCTGGTGGAACATGCACATGTGGGCCCTTTCGTGGTGCCTAGACTTCTAGTGGGCTTAACACTGGGGTGTACTGAAGATCGCCATCCGGATTTTCCTGGAGGCGGCAGTATATTTTTGGTGAGTGTCAGTGAGAGAAAGTCTTGCCTGCAGGCAATCCTCCTTCCCTCCACCAGCAGTAGTGAAGAATGCCTCCACTCTTTTGTGGGGTGCTCATCAGGAGCCAATGGAAATCTGAGACCGTTGTTCTACATTGGAGGAGAGGTGTCATTTCAACCTCAAACTTCGAGTGGTCCGCCTGACGTTAAGGATGTTCTTGCCCCATATTCAGTTGGTTCAGGTCCTTGGGGAGAACACAACTGCGATGTGGTACATCAACAAGCAGGCTGATGTGGGCCCACATCCTCTGTTTGGAGGCTCTGAAGTTGGGGACTTCAACTCAAATGCACAATGACTCACTGGTAGGCAACAATCTAGCAGACTCCTGAACCTGAAGGTTGTGAATCTTAGTCCGTGCCATCTGGCTGGCTAGAAGTGGCAGCTCCACCCTATGGTAGTTCTAGACCTCTTTGGTCACTGAGGCACTGCTCTGCTGGACACGTTCTCTACTTGCTAGAGCAAGCATTGCCTGCTGTTCTCTGCTCTTTAGTTTCCATTTCAGGAAGCTCTGGGAGACACATTTCATCTGAGGTAGAAATTTCCTCATCACTGTGAGTTCCCTCCTGACCCTCTTATAGTTAGTGTTACGAAAGTTGCAGCCTTATCCTGCACAGGTGAACTTGGTTGAGCGAGACTGGCTGTGGAGTGGGTGGTAGGCGAATCTAATTAATTTGTCCCTGTGATCTCCTCTCACTCCATCTCAGGATAACCCTGCTTTCACAGTCGGGGGGCAGGTTCTGCATCCCAACATCCAGAGCCTCCATCTTCATGACTAGAGTTTGAGCAGAGCAACTTGGACTCCTTTTATTGCCCTGCAGATTTTGTGAACATAATCTTATTAGCGTATCTTCCCATCACTAAATCGGTTTTCTCTGGACTTTAAACTCTTTTAGTTGTTTGGTGAGCGGAGAAGGAGGTTGACCTTATAGCACATTTTTTGGTTCTTTTGTGCTTCACGTTATCCTTAGCCCGACAACACTTTGTTGTGGGCACCATTGAAGGCAAGCTTTCAACCACTTTGGACTCCCTTTGTGAGCCTGACCAACCTTCGTTGCTAAAGTCCCCCATTGTTATAAGGTTCCATAAAAGGTTGCCTTCCATGTTCTTTCCTGTCATACTAGTGCCTCAATGGGTCATTAGTTTGGTTCTCATCTTTTAGATGGGTTCACCGTTAGAACAAATGCATAGCTGTATGTTGCAGTTGACTATTTAAACAGCTTTTTTGATTGTCTTTACCGGAGATCTGCAAGTTAGCAAGCTTCAGGCTTTGTGCCCACCATCCACGTCTTTCTTTCCTGACAAGTTATTTCTGAGAGTAAAGGCTACATTTCCTTTTAACAGTGGTGGGCCATTCCACATTGGTGAGTATATCACCCTGCCCTCCTTTATCCGCCTCCTAATTTCTCCCCCAACTCACCACCCTCAAGGATGAGAAAAGGTTCCAAGTGACGGGGACCTTTGCAGAGCATAGTTGACCATTTTACCCATTTTCCTATATTCTTCTGTTACATCCAAAATGAGTCGCAACTCAGACCATTGAGCCTACAAGAACCTGTCCGTTTTTCTTAACTGTATGAATTTTACTATGTGCTTGATTTGTTACGCAATTGCACAATTTAAATGGTTGACCATGGCAGGATTACCATAGCCCTACAGATGTCCTGATGAAATGAAAGGTAACACAAAAAAGTTGAATACAGACTCAGTGGTTGGTAATGATACTCCCTCCTATTGGAGCACTCTTGAGACTGCCCAAACAGCACAGATTCATCCAACAACTGACACAGTGCAGACAATCACATCTTGAAGCCTCACACAACCTAGTGCACCAATCCACAGATTTATGACCTGTAGTCTTCGGATGGAATACAGCACACTTGGGAACACCATCCACAGGAAGTACCAACAACACACATTTGCGGATCGCACATGCAGGACTGGGTGCTCTATGCAACTGCAACTTTACATCTCACTTTTTGGAGACACTAGGACAGATAAAGTTCACAAGGAGTATCAACTGGTGAATGTTTCTCTTTACAAAAATCGTTCAGCAATACTTCCTGGTTTCTGCAGTTGACTTCCCTCAGCTGACCATTACAGTAGGGGAACACAGGATGCACCAGAAGTGCTCCAAAGGTTTCTTGACCACCTCCTCGACCTTTGAACGAAATAAGCTAAGCATACTGCCATCATTTTGTGTATGTTACAAAAGTGCATATCACCCGAGTGGTTAAGTTTGATGGAAAGATGGAAGGGACACTGACAAATGCGGCACAAGAGGTCTTGGGGTTTGGGTGCAGATTCTGGTTGCCCACAATTATAAATATAGTATTCTTGGAAGGTTTGTGGAATTGAGGAAGTCCTATTGTGAAAACATTTTAAAAATTAAATGTTCAAAGCAATTATTTGGTAAAGTATTTCTTTTATTTTGTGCCAAAACTGATGTTTTTCAAATTTGTTGGCAAGACGTTTGTTACAGTTCTTTAATGTGACCTTATTTCCTTTAGTTAAAGCTTTCCACCTAAAGTATGATGAAGTGCGCCTTGATCCCAATGTCCAGAAATGGGATGTAATGGTATTGGAGTTGAGTTACCACAAACGTCATTTGGATAGACCAGTGTTTTTACGGTTCTGGGAAACTCTGGACAGGTAACTTCAGGCGATAGAAAAGATCATTAAAATGATTTTGCTTACCTTGAGTGAGGATGTGACACTTATTAAAGCAGCAGTAGTGTTCTAACTATCAACCTATGTTTGTGTCTTAAAGTGTCGGCACCCTGTGGAAGCACTGTTTTTAGTTAAAGTAGGCAGTGGATATACATATGTTTAGATGTTGTCTTTTTTTTTCTAGAGTAGCATGTAAATGAGTTTTATTTAGTCTGATGCTGTGTTTTAAACTTTGTGCTTTCTTAAAGCCAGCCACTTAGTATTAAATCTTTTCCATAGGTTCGCAATTTCTAAATATATTTTTTATAAACATTAACTGTAATTGGTGAAAAATATTTCTGAAAGAGACACGTTGGTGACAGATTCCTTACCTTAGAATATCCCCAGGCGTCAGGCTGGATCCGGAAAGTTTTTGCGTAGCAGTACCCTTGCGCGTCGGTAGGCGGCGTCGTGCGGCTCCGCGTCCGTCGTCGGCGTCGTGGTCGCCGGGATGACGTCGCGGGCAGTACTTAGACGCCGCCCCTGCGCGCTGACGTCAGTTCTTCTTTTTTCCGCGCCAGTAAGCGCAGATCCGGGAAGAGCAGTGCCCTAGACAATTTTTGACTACATTTTTGGTGAATTTTTCACTGTTTCTTTTCGAGTCTTCGACTCCTAGGTGTCGTTAGGGATGCCCGGGTTCAAGCCATGCGACGTCTGTGGTCGAATGATGTCGATCACAGACCTGCACTTAGTGTCTCTACTGTCTCTGCCGAGACCACGACACAGTCGTGCCCTGACTGCCGGAAACTCCACCCGAAGGCTTTGTGAGAGCGGTCTCGAAAGCTCCTCGAGGTCCGGCAGTCGGCTCCGCGCCGCACCAAGCCCCGGTCCCGGGAGAGGTCGAGGGGCCGGTCGCGGAGCCCCCGCCGGTCGTCTGAGTCCAAGTCTTCGCGCTCCTCGGGTAAGTCGAAGCACAAAAAGTCTAAGAAGCATCATCACTCTAAGACTTCGCCTCGCCGGTCTCGCGACTCGGCTGAGGCCCCTGTCGGCACCGTCCCCGCGGCCCCGGACGTGCCTGTGGAGCCGCCCCCGCATTACCCGTCCTTTCCGGGATCGGGGGCGACTCCGGCCGAAATACAGGAATTCCTGTCGGCCATGGCCCGCCTCTTCGGGCCTCAAGGTCCCTCCGGTGCGCCTTCGGGCCCCGCGGGCCCTGATGGGGTTGCTCCGGCGTCGCCGATGACTCCGGTCCCGGCGTCGCCTGTCCCGCCAGCCTTGATCCCGGCCTCGGCTCCGGCCCCGGCCTCGATCCCGGCTCCGGTGGTACCGCAACCCCCATCGACGCCGGTTGACCTAACCACGCCTCCGCCGATGTCCCCGGTGCCATTCCTGACGCCTTCCGGGGCTCCGGGCGGCGTCGTTCCCCGGTTCTCTCCGGCTCCGGACATGGAGCCGGACCGACGTCGCTCGACGCCGGCTCCGGCGCCGATGAGACCTTGGGTCCCAGATGTCCCTCCTCCTCCATATTTTGAACCAGAGGAGGACCAGGAGAGCTGGGAGGGGTCGGAAGACCCTCTCACACAGCAGTGTGAGTATGATCAGGACTGGGCAGAGGAACTTGGGGATGCCAGTGGTCTAGACACTTCCCCTGACACTGGCATGCTGTCTCCTCCCGTGGCTACGGAGGAGGGAGCAAATTTCGCAACGGTGTTGCGTAGAGCAGCTGGAGCCTTGCACCTCCAATTGCCTACTGTGGCTGTCAGGACTAATCTCCTGACGGAAGTGCTTCAGCCGGCAGCTTCCTCATCGGAGACTGTGCTGCCGTTTAATGATGCACTATCTGACGTTCTTTTGGGCACCTGGTCCAAGCCCACCACAGGGGCTCCTGTGGATAGGAACGTGGCCCGACGCCATCGCCCTGCTCCGGGCGACCCCTTGTTTCTCTCTCAACATCCCACCCCGAGAGCTTGGTTGTCCAAGCCTCTGCCTCCCAAACCGCCTTCCCTACCGCCCCTCCGGATAGGGAATCCAAACGCCTGGACCAATTTGGGAAGAAGGCTTTTTCTTCCTCCAGTGCTGGCTTGCGGTCCGTCAACACCGCTTGCCTTTTGGGCCGATATACCCACTCCCTGTGGGATTCGGTGGCGGCTGTTTTGCCCCAGTGTTCTGAGGAGGTCCAGACACTGCTTACCCGCACCATTGCGGAAGGTAGGGATGCGGCAAAGTACACCATCCGTTGTGGCCTTGATACCGCCGACTCGCTGGGCAGATTGCTTGCAACAACGGTGGCGCTGCGTCGCCATGCCTGGCTGAGAACAACTGGTTTCTCGGGTGATGTCCAGAATACACTCATGGACATGCCCTTTGATGGAGTCGGTCTTTTTGGTTCCAAAGCAGACCATGCGCTGGAGCGTTTTAAGGACTCACGGGCTACTGCCAAGTCCCTGGGCCTTTCTGTTGTGCGCCCTCCACTAACCTCTGCTTTTCGCCCCTTTCGTGGCCAGCCTGCTGCCCAGCCACCGGCCCGCGCAGCAAGCGTCTTCGCGTGGCCGAGGACGTGGATACCGCCGTGGCGGTTCGGGCAACCAGCGTGCGGGTCAGGCCACCACCTCCAACCCGTCCGCGGCCTCCAAGCCCTCCTAGTCCCTCCTTTCAGGTGCACAGCACGCCAGTAGGGGGCAGGGTCCGCCATCACCTTCACCACTGGCGTGCCATCACCTCGGACAGGTGGGTCTTGGACATTGTCCGAAGGGGCTACTCCCTCCCCTTCGAGACCACCCCCCCAGCCATGCCACCTCAATTCCACCGCATGTCAGGGGATCACTTGATGCTTCTGCAGAAGGAAGTCACGGCCCTCTTGGCCAAGAGGGCCATCGAGCATGTTCCGACCCCAGAAGTAGGACGTGGTTGCTACTCCCACTACTTTCTGGTGCCCAAAAAGGACAAGGAGGACATGCGTCCTATCTTAGACCTCCGGAACGTCAATCGCTTCCTCCGGAAGGAGAAGTTCAAGATGCTCACCCTAGCTCAGGTCTTGACTGCCCTCGACCCTGGAGACTGGTTGGTAGCGTTGGACTTGCAGGACGCTTATTTCCACATCCCCGTCCTGCCGGCCCACCGGCGTTACCTTCGGTTCACGGTAGGCCTCGAGCATTTTCAGTTCACCGTGCTCCCCTTTGGCCTTACAAGTGCCCCTCGGGTGTTCACGAAAGTGATGGCGGTGGTCGCAGCTCATCTGCGCCGGGCAGGGGTTCCAGTCTTCCCCTACCTCGACGACTGGCTGCTGAAGGCGGGCTCGTCCCAGGCAGTCGTCTCCCACCTCCAGACTACGGCCGAACTCCTGCACTCTATGGGGTTCTCCATCAATGTGCCGAAGTCGCATCTGATTCCTTCTCCACAGCTCCTTTTCATCGGAGCAGTTCTGGACACGACGCAGTTTCGGGCCTATCCTCCCGAACGGCGAGTCCGGGATATTCAGGCTATGATTCCGATCTTTCAGCCTTTATCCAGGGTTCCGGTACGGATGACCCTGAGGCTGCTGGGCCTCATGGCCTCCTGCATCCTGCTGGTCGATCATGCCAGATGGCATATGCGGGCTCTGCAGTGGGACCTGAAGTTCCAGTGGGCGCAGCACCAGGGCAACCTGTCCGATCACGTCCAGATCTCGGAGGGGGCTGCAAAATAGTTGCAGTGGTGGCTCTCGAACCGGCAATGGGTCATGGGCAGATCCCTCTCCCTTCCCCAGCCAGAGCACACAGTTGTGACGGACGCGTCCCTTCTGGGATGGGGCGGTCACATGGGCGAGGCGGAGATCAGAGGCCTCTGGTCTCCGGCGGAGTCCCGGCTCCATATCAACCTTCTGGAGCTCCGGGCGATCCGACTTGCACTCAAGGCATTCCTTCCCTCTGTCAAAGGGAAGGTAGTGCAGGTGTTCACAGACAACACCACCGCCATGTGGTACTGCAACAAACAAGGCGGGGTGGGGTCGTGGACCCTCTGTCAGGAGGCTCTGCGCCTCTGGACATGGCTGGAACATCAGGGCATGTTCCTGATGGTTCAACACCTGGCAGGTTCCCTGAACGCCAGGGCGGACAAACTCAGCCGCAGGTGCATGATGGATCACGAATGGCGTCTTCACTCGGAAGTGGCGCAAGGTCTCTTTCTGCAGTGGGGAGAGCCTTGGTTAGATCTATTCGCCACCGAAGAGAACGCGCAATGTCATCAGTTCTGCGCGTTGACATTTCCAAGGCGGCACTCGCTCGGCGACGCTTTTCATCGCGAGTGGAGTTGCGGTCTGTTGTACGCCTTTCCGCCTATACCACTTCTACCCAGAGTGTTGAAGAAGATTCGGCGCGACCGGGCCCAAGTCATCCTTGTGGCTCCGGACTGGGCTCGAAGAGTTTGGTATCCCGAGCTACTCAGTATGAGCGTCGATCCCCCGATCCGTCTGCCTCTTCGGGAGGATCTTCTGTCGCAGCAGCAGGGGACGGTCCTCCACCCGAACCTGTCCAGCCTCCACCTGCTTGCGTGGAGATTGAGCGGCGGCAGTTGATTCCTTTCGACTTGCCTCCCGAAGTTTGTGATGTGATTCTGGCAGCCAGGCGTCCCTCCACTAAGGTGGTATACGCCTGCAGGTGGAACAAGTTTGTGGCATGGTGGACAGCAAAGGCTGTGAATCCCCTCTCTGCCCCTCTTTCTGAGGTTCTTCTGTTCCTTCTTTCACTGGCCCAACAGGGTTCTGCCCTGGGTACCATCAAGGGCTATCTTTGTGCCATTTCGGCCTTCCTCAGGCTTCCTGATCAGCCCTCCCTTTTCAAGTCCCCTGTTGTTAACAGATTCCTTAAAGGCATTACACACCTCTTCCCTCCTGTTCCGTTTGTGATGCCTCAGTGGGACTTGAACTTGGTTCTTACCTTTCTCATGTGCGCTCCCTTTGAGCCTCTACATAACTGTCCTCTTCGTCTTCTGACTCTGAAGACAGCCTTTCTGGTGGCCATCACCTCCGCTCGGCGGGTGAGTGAGCTCCAGGCTCTGTCATGCAAACCTCCCTTTCTATCTGTACATCCAGACAAGGTTGTTCTTCGGACGCGTCCGTCCTTCTTGCCAAAGGTGGTTACTGCCTTCCACATTGGGCAGACCATCACTTTGCCCACCTTCTTTCCGCCTCCTTCCAGAGAGGAAGAGAGGCTCCACCGTCTGGACCCAAAACGTGCGCTTTCCTTTTATATCAACCGCACACAACACTTCCGGGTGGATGACCAGCTCTTTGTTGGCTACGTGGGCGCCAAAAAGGTCGGGCGGTGCACAAGAGAACCATCTCCCGCTGGGTCACCTTGTGTATCAAAGCCTGCTATTCTTTGGCTAAGAAGGAGCCTCCTGTTGGGCTGCGTGCCCATTCCACCAGGGCAACGGCTGCTACCACGGCTTTTGGCCGCGGTGTTCCGCTGCAGGATATCGGTCAGGCAGCTACGTGGGCCTCGCTGCACACGTTTACAAAGCATTACTGCCTTGACAGTCGGGTCCGGAGGGACGGCTTCTTTGGCAGTTCTGTCCTCCGGGACTTCCTTGTCTGATCTTTGTTCGCAGACCCACCACCGGGGTTGGTATTGCTGGGGTATCTATTCTAAGGTAAGGAATCTGTCACTAACGTGTCTCTTTCAGATGCACAAGTTACTAACTTGTGTAACGATATCTGTAAGAGACAGTAGTTAGTGACAGATTCCTTACCGCCCCACCCGTCCTCCCCGTTCTGCGAACTGATTTCTAGGGTTAAGGACATCCCTTTCAGGGCCCTAGTATTTTTCAGACACCTATGTCAGCTTCTTGCATGGCTCTGCGTTCCTGGCGCGGAAAGTCGTGTACAGAACTGACGTCAGCGTGCAGGGGCGGCGTCTAAGTACTGCCCGCGACGTCATCCCGGCGACCACGACGACGGACGCGGAGCCGCACGACGCTGCCTACCGACGCGCAAGGGTACAGCTACGCAAAAACTTTCCGGATCCAGCCTGACGCCTGGGGATATTCTAAGGTAAGGAATCTGTCACTAACTACTGTCTCTTACAGATATATCGTTACACAAGTTAGTAACTTGTGCGTGCAGGCAGGCCGAAGAGTCATATCTGTGGTTGTGTGCATCTTCAGGGAAATCAACCTATGCCTCTAGTTGCACTTCTCTTACACTTTCAAGCTTCACACACGTAGTGTCTGGTTACTCCATTATTTAGAAAAGCCTCTGGTAGCACATGTAAAGACTGTTTTATGAAGTTCTTGAAGTCTTTAACTTTGTGGATCACAACTATACTTCCCAATACATTTGGTCTAACTCTCAGGTGACGCAAATCTTACTGCTTTAAGACTTGAACCATTGTTTTGATAAGAGACTTCTAACCGCAGATTCCTCACCTTAGAATGCTTCCCAGGTGTCTGACTGGTTCAGGAAAATCTTCAGCAGTACCTCTGCACGCCAATACGTAGTGTCGGAAGTGAAGTGTGTGGTGCCAACCCGGGTTTGCTGACATCAGATTCTTTGTTTCTATGCCAACACTGCCAACGCAGCATATCCGTAGACCTACCTCGATCACTTTTTTACCACTTTTTTAATACTTTTTGTTGACCTTTTTTGAGCAATTTGCTCCCAGTGTGCTAGGTTCCCTAACAAACCTATGGGTTATAAACCTTGCAGGGAATGTCACAAAGATGTCTGTCTGATCCCCATTTGGTCTCTCTGTTGCCGGGGGTCAGACTATGATCCCCAAGGTTTTCGCTGAATGCAGGGCGATGCACCCCAAGACGATCCGCGAGTGGACTAAAAAGCTCCTGGCGCCATTGCAGGAAAAGGCTCTTCTTTTCAGCTCTTGGGGGAGATTTCGGGGCCACTCCCGGAGTCGTTCCCGCAGATGATAGTCTTCCCACTCCAGTAGTGTTTTTTCGTTGAAGTATGGTAAGTCCAAGAAGAAGTTGAAGTGTTCTTAGGCTTCCCCATCCAAACGTCGTGCTTTGAGGCCTGCTGCTGCACTTCATTTGCAGGGCCAGCAGCCTCCCCCCTCCATGCTTCCTCGAGTTCACCGGAGCGACCCCCCCTTTCCAATTAAAAGGATTTTTTGATGCCATGCATGCCGTCTTTTGGCCACTGACTCCCTCTGGTGCACCTTCGGTCCCCACGGAGCTGAGGTGCGCCCCTGCTGAGTTACCGCCGGTGGGTTCGCCTCAATGTCAGCCGGGCCCTTTGGATCTGCACCTGGTCTGCCGCTGCCACAGGTGCCTCCACACATTCCATCCAGCAATCCCTCCTCAGTACCTGATGCTGCCACTGGATGAACAGTGTATTGCCATTTTCTACTCCGAGACTGGGCGACCCTGACCCCACTCTATTCCGGCTCCATCTAGGCTGTAGCCCCCTCTGGACTTGCCACCCTTATACAGGAACTTCCCGACTGAAGGGAGGGATGAAAAAGAGTAGTATGTACCCTTTGAGGAGGACCCTTACCAAGAAGACATTTAAGGTGATTAATCCTGTGATCAACAGAGCCTTTAATCTCTCTCTGTCTTCAGGCACCGTGCCAGCCACCTGAAAACTGGCTAAGGTGGTTCCACTGCCTAAGAAGCACTCTCTAGGTACAAACATTATAGGCCTATCTTTGTTGCCAGCTTTCTTCAAAATCTTGAAGAAACTGGCGATTTTGGAGAAACTGGCGAACACCCAACTATCAGATAATTCGGAGCAGGAGATGCTGCTACATCCAAGTCAATCGGGTTTCCGCCCCTGCACAGTACAGAAACTGTGCTTTTAGAAATATCTGACCATATCAAGTGGTCTCTGGATCAAGGTTAAAATGTGGTGCTGATCCTACTCTCTCTCAGCAGCATTTGATACCATCCCACATACAATTCTTTAACAGCAACTCTCCAGCCTGGGGGTTGAAGGTCATGTGTGGGACTGGGTTAAGTCGTACTTTGATTCCAGAGGGTAGTCCATGTGGATGGCGCTTTTTAACTGCTATTAAAGCAGTCAAACAGGGGGTTCCGCATGGTCAGTCTTTGAGCCCTACTTTAATGCTTTTGTGACCCTTCTAGCGGCGTTGGTGGAATCACTTATATGCAAAACTATTTTGTATGCAGATGATACCCAGTTGCTTTTCAGGGGGCCTCCTCTTTGGTGGAGAAGTCATTCAATGACTGTATGCAGGCAGTCTTTGCTTGGATGCATAATAGTCAGTTCAAAATGTAACGCAAACCAAACTGAAATTCTTCTTTTTGGCTCCCCCATCCCCCCGCCCCCCATCTTCAGTAATTAAAAATCTGAGCATCAAACTGGACAGTCCACTCTGCAACCTCAGATTTCGGCTGTGGTCGGCACCAGCTTTGGGTTGCTCCGTAACCTCAAAAAAGTTTTGCACTTATTCCCCGTACACTGTAGGTAGACTGTGGTCCATGCGCTGGCCCTTTCCAGGTTGGACTACGCCAGTGTTCTCAACTTAGGGGTGTCTGAAACTTTGTTGTGCCATCTGCAGGTTGTGCAAAATGCGGCGGTTCATCATATTCTAAGACTTCCTAGATGGACATCAATCGTCCCCTTGTTAAGATCTCTTCATAGTCTGCATGTATAGCGTGTTCTTTTCAAATCACTGTCTCTGGTTCACTATGCCTTATTTCAAGACAGTCCTGGCTGTCTTTCACACAGATTCCTCCCTTACTGTCCTGCCAAATCCTCGCATTCGGCCTCAGCAGATCTGGTGGTAGTGTCTCAAATTAAGCTTATGAATAAGAGAGCTAAGGCGTTCTCATTTCTAGTGGCGAAAGCCTGGAATCGGCTCCCTCAGGACCTCCGTAGAAAGCTGAAAACGTGGCTTTTCTCTGTTTATTACAGAAAGTTCTTGATTAAGTTTTGGTGTTGGGTCATACTGCTAGACCTAGCTCTGGGACACTCTGTTGAGTAGCTGTGTGCTCTACAAAACCCCTTCATTCCTTTGGGTCGTGTCAGAGCGAGTGAGCGGGAGTTTCAGAAGCAGTGCGAGTGCTTCCGGGGCAGATTGAGCAGCGCACAGCGAGAGGAGCCGCTGCCGAGGAGCCGCGAGCCGTGCTGAGCCGTGTGGCAGCGGGAGCGGGCAGTCTGGAAATCCGCTGAGGCCGGAGACTGCCTGAGACACCTGAAATTCCCCCTGCAGTCCTCCACACGGACCCCGCCGCAAAACCTCTGCCGTAACTTCTCGCCGCGGCTCTGACACCGGACGGGACGCCAGCTGATCATCTGCCGACCTGTGGACCTGCGGAGGCCGGAGCCTGAGGAGCGGTGGAGGTGGCACGACTGCGGTAAGGTGGCTGAGGGGGCACGGGCGGGGTAGTGAGGTAACGAGGAACGGTCCTCACAACCTTGCCTTGCTGACCACCCCACGTCTACCGCGCCCACTGCTGGGGAGGTTCTCCTCGGCTCCTCTGCTCCCGGCACTCCCCTGGTGCCTGTTGTCGTCCCCCCTGCCACCTTGCTACCCTCGTTGTTCTGCTGCCTTCCCCTTCGCCTCATAGTAAGCAGCTGGGTGTTGGGGTGGGAGAGTGTGAGTGAGAGCGAGCGTGGCCCCTCACCCCCTACCACCCGTCCTCGTCCTCCACCCACCCTTACCTGCCAGGTCCAGCTTAGTTGGTTGGCGGTACTTGCAGGTGGACAGCTTGGGCACCAGATCTATTTCGACCTGCTGGATGCCACCAGATACCACCAGACCAACCATCAACCGCCAGATCCTGGAAAAACTGGAAACTAGGAGCTGATTTGCTATCGCCTGTCTGCCCGCCAGTCCGTCTGCCATCCTGAGTCAGTGCTTGCTAGTCGATCAGCAGTTGAGTAGCAGAAGCAGAAAGAGCGGAAAGAACAGCAAAGCAGCAAGAGCCACTGGAGGCAGATCAAACCGCGCATAAGCAGCAGACAAACCGTCAACAGTAGGAAAGCTAATCAAATCAAAATCCTACTTTGAAGAAACAAGACCGAACTGAACCGAATTGTCTAACTGCCCTCCCATTAGCAGCTGATAGATCCGTCCTTGGAAGGACTCCCCTACAACGCAACGCAGCGCGACTCAAAGCAAAGGGGCAAGCACGAAAAAGTAGGGCAGAAAATAGGGCCCCTTCTGAGGACCTAGAGCATTCTAACATTAGGTCGGGCAGAAAAAGGGGGCAGCCCGAGGTCGCTGTGCATAAAGTCAAACAAAAAGGAAAAACAAAACCAAGTACAACAATTTTGGTAACAGCTATGGTGGAAGTCGAGGAAGCAGAGGCCCCCAGCAACCCCGCACAGAACCCCGGAAGTTGCCAACCTCACCTATACCAACCAAAAATCTCTTCAAAATTCCAATTTCTCAAGGACACAGCATTGTCCATATTTTCCTCCAGCGGCAAAATCCAGGGCCTTCAAGATCCACTCCTCCCCCTATTCCCCCACAATCACCGACCACACTAGTCACGTTACAAGCCACAGTGGGAGCTCTAGTGGCCCAACCTGTGGTCCCCTCGCCAACATCAGAAAAAACTTGTAAACACAAAACTAACAGCCCGCCTGTTTTTCAAGAGGGGGAGGTGGAATGGCGTGCTGAGGAGCACGCCACTTGTCGATCCTTGTCCATCCCCAACCAGCAATGCCATAACTGGCTCAACCAACCTCAAAAAGCGGAAGGAAGTACAAAACTTGCAAGAGTCTGCAACAAAGAACGGCAAGGCCACAAACCCAGGGCAGGAGGACTCAAGTGGACATAAACTGAACTACTCTCCAAAACCCGATCACCACTCTAAAGTCTCGCCTCAAATAGACCCCCACAAATCCCCTCACAACCCGCAATTACATCGAGAGGCCATTAAATCGGCCTAACTGTCCTTAGGAGAGGAAATGGGGGGTGGCCACGACATTCCCAAAGAGTCCTCTGAAATCTTATTGGATTCCCCGGTTTCCAGGGGAGGTGGGCAGGATCCCCTCTCCTACCTGGGATCACTGGAGTGGGCGGACCTAATAGCATCCTACGCACTGGACACTCCTGAAAAACAGCTTCCGTCTTTAGCCAGTATCGGTATAAATCATGATGCGAAAAAAGGAAATGATCAAGAAACAGTGACTAACAACTCAATCTCACGTAAAAACTCTCCAACTCCTACTTTGACCTCCGGTCCACCAATTCAAACTGGGAAACAGGCTTCGAACACATGGGACATTTTATTAAATACAATGCAACGAACTGTTGATGTACTACATTACCAGTCAGATAAAATGGACCTGCAGTTGTCACTATTAGATACTCTGGCCCTCTTTGTGGGGGAATAGACGAGAAACTAGGTCAATTAAACCTTTTAATCAGCAGAGCCCAGCAGGAAGCAAAATTGAACTGCAGCTGTGGTCCTATTATTGACAAATTATCGTCACTCCCCTCAATTGTTTCCACTCTCATAGAAGGCCTGCCAAAGGGCCCAACTCAAGAGAAATCAAAGGCAAATTCAAATGAAGTAGTGCCCAATAAGCTACCGAATAGGGATCCTGTTGTCAAAACAAATCCTGGCAACGCCCTTCCGATCTGTTATGAGGGCAGCCCGCCTACCAGGACCCCTCCATTACAAACACCAATGCAGAACGCTAAGCGACACCGTCAACTTAGGAGAAAAGGTCGAAACAAAATACCATCTCCGAGACTCACAAAAGTTTATCCTCTATTTACAACAAAAACATTACAGCAGCAAATGCAAGACCAAACAACTACAGTCCACGTCCCCGAAGTTGAGGGAAGGTCCAATCAGTCAAAGGAAATCCACTCTATGGAAAATACGAAAAACATGAATGTGATACAAGTGGAAACACCACCTTTGGGGGCAGCCCGGTCTTCACCCAGTGGTCAAACTCACACCCAAGGAAATAGAGTAACTAAAGTCAAACCAAAACAGGATGACCGCATTAATAGTTGAACGTCAAAACCAATTGAGGTAAGGGAGCCCCCTCCTATCCACGGTTCAAACCAGAAGTCGAACTCAAACTCAACTTTACATTTACCACTTCCACTGGGCGCCAATCCTAATACACCAGCCCTGCAAATTGACTAGTCAGCTCCCATGATCAGTCAGGACTCAGCTAAGGCGTCAGGAGAAGTAAATCAAATAAACGTCAATACAAGTAGAGCCTGTAATGAAGTGCAGAGAGCCCCCTACGAGCCAAGGACTACCACAACTGGGCACTTGGGTCTCTCCATAAATTTAGATCGCAGCTTAGAAGGCTCCACAGGCCCAAGACACCAAGAGCCCCTAATTCCTGATATCTCCATTGTACCGTTTCAGCAATCCACTAACTGCTTCATGGAAAAACACTTGGGGCCAAACTTTGCAAAACATTCTCTAATTAACCAAGCTAGGAACTCTGCTATTACTATCTTCACCCCAGAATACGAATCAAAAGGACCCTTCGATATCTTGAACAGAGGGAACATTCTCCAACTCCTAGGCACAATACCAACATTGAAAGGTATATGTTCTGCTGATCTTCTTTCAATAGAATTTGTTAAGCTGGACAAAACACAAGGAATAGAATCCACCAAAGCCACCTGGAAGACCATCCAAATCGCAAATAAAGTCCTGGAAGAACAGGAAAGCTATAAAACCTTTTAGCAATGTCATTACTTATCGATAAAGCAATTTTAACCAAACAAACTCTCCACTTCTGCTTTGTGGATTTTAAGGCGACGTTTGACAATGTCAACCGAGCTAACCTCTGGAAGAAACTGGCTCACTGGGGGGTTCCTCCGTCCCGCCTGAATCTCCTAATAGAATTACATTCCAACACATGGATACAGGTCAAGCTCGGCAGTGGCTCCCATCTGTCGAGGCGTATACAAACAAAGGCCTCAAGCAGGGTGCATTCTCGCACCCTTTCTCTTTAACCTTTATACAGCAGACCTGACAACAGCCCTTACTGCTTGTAATGCGCACGCCCCTCGAATAGGAGGAAAAACCATTTCCAGCATGTCTTATGCGGACGACGTCGTTCTAACTAGCCACACTCAAGTAGGTCTACAACGGCTACTCAACACACTGCATGGGTACGCTGATGAGAACTATCTAGAAGTTGACATCGACAAAACTAAAACTCTGACAATAAATGGAAAAAAACGGTCCCATTCTTGGTCACTTGGAAAAACTGCAATTACCAACTGCGATGTGTATAAGTACCTAGGTGTCATGATCGACAAGGGGGGCCAATTCGTGAACCAGCTTAATGCCACCAAGAGGAAAGGAATTGCGATCTCGACAACGCTAAGGCAGCTCAAAACAAAATTGACAGGACCAACATTCGCCCCACTTCTCTGTGTTGCGCAAGCGAAAATTCCTTCATCAGTTACATATGGCAGCGAGGTACTGAGAGGTAGGGACGCTTCATTGCTGGATATCACCTTGGCAAAAGCATACAGAGTAATGCTAAACCTCCCTCCTTACACCTCGCCAGCACAGATTCGGCTCGAGCTTGGTCTAACGAAGCAACTCCTCGCAAGGCGGGGCTCGTACAACAAGTGCAGGCATAAAATTAAGAACTCCGCCAGGAATACATTGAACCACCAGCTCTGGCTGGAATTGTGCAGCACATCTACCTCGCCGGCTAAAGCCTACTTGGAGGAATCACTGGCCAGAACGGGATTAGCCGACCTATGGGAAATTCCAACAACGCACTTGCACTTTAAGCACATCGTAAATAAGGTTATCAAGAAACTTTCTTTCACAGAAGACAAAGCCGCTTTTGCACACAGGAGCCATGCATGGATGACTCTGAGCAGCTACAAATTATTTGGGTCACAGCCATACTTTGAACTGGGGTACTCCAGGAAGCCTAAAGAAGCCTTTCTAAAACACAGGTTAGGAATCCTGCCAGTCATACCTCATCTTCCACCATGGTTGAGAAAGAACCACGGGAACTTATGCCGGCTATGCGGAGTTGGAAATGAGGACATTGAACATATAATATGCTCTTGCATCAAGCTAAATGAGGAAAGGGTTGGCCTGCTAAAAACTCATTTTAATGAACGAGGTATACGTACCCGGAGACAAGCAGTACTTCATGCTTCAACCCAAGGGATCCACAACTAAATGGGAAGCTTGTTAAGTTTCTGCTTCTAGTAGCATCTAAGCAAAGGACGATTGGTACTGCAACCAGCGTATAGACCCCAGATGCTCTGAGCAAAATGAACTCTGGACACTGCACTTTTAAATTACTCATGCATGTCTCGACACATAAAAAATCTTTTAACGGAGTTTGATCGAAAAGTCAATTTACCAAAATGCTTTATTAGAATGTATTTGTAATGGTTTTAATTAATCAAACAATAAATGTTGTACTTGCTTACCTTCATTCATTTAATCAAAGCAATCGGTATGAGGAGGTGTGTGACTTCAGTGTCCTGGATACTTTCCCACACTCTGGCATGCTGTGCCCTCCAGGCCTTGTTTCCAAGGAAGGTGCATCTTTCGCAATGGTGATGTGTAGGGCAGCGGACATGCTTGACGTACAACTGTGAGCTGTCAAGGTTAGAGCAACATCTTGACGGAGTTGCTTGACCTGTGGGAGCCAGCCCAGTCAAGCCATTGCTCCCCTTTTAATGAGGCCCTCACAGACGTTCTTCTGAGGGGCTAAAACTTGCAAAAGGGCTCCTGTGCACCACATGATTGCCTGTTGCCATTGTCCTGCCCCAGGAGACCTAGCCTTACTCTCCCAGAATCCCTTCCCCGAAAGCCTGGTAGTGCAGGCCTCAACAGCTACAGCCCACCCAAATACATTCCCTTCCACCATATCGAATAGGGAATCCAAAAGGCTGGATAGTTTTTGGAAGATAATCTTATCTTCCACCAGCTTTCCTTGTGGTCGGTGAACATTGCATGCTTCTTGGGACGATATTTCCATGCTCTTTTGGACTCAGTTGCGCAGCTGCTGCCCATGCTCCCTGAAGGGGACCGAGGCATCCGGAACCAAGCACTGGTGGACGGTCGGGACGCAGCTGAATTTGCCATCAGGTGTGGACTGGCCTCTGTGGTGGCACTAAACTGGTTGAGGTCCACTGGATCCTCTGGGGATGTCCAAGCATCCTTGATCGATGTCCTTCGATGGCTCCTGTGTATTTGGCGACAAAGATGAGACGGAGCTCAAGCGGATTCGTGAAAGTCTGGTCATCAACAGGTCCCTGGGCCTCTCTGGCATCCCGACCACAGCAACCGTCTTTTCGTCGCTTCCTTGGTCTGGGGCAGGGCCCCTATGGGCATCCGCAATACCTGACTTATCCACCCTCTAGTAGGCTTTTTGTGGCCATGGTCCCGGTTCCCACAGAGGCCGCAGGAGCCAGTCCCAGCATGCTGTCCAGTCCCCGGGACCTCCGACTGCCACATCCTGCAAGCCAATTTAGTGAACCCTCCACCCAGCATGATCGTCCAGTTGGCGTCCGGATCAGGCACCACCTGCTCCAATGAGCCCAAATCAGTTCTAACAAGTGGGTGCTACAATTGTGCAAAGGATTCATAAAAATTAGGCTGAGACAAATAAATTGCACTTAGCGTGGTGCAGGGAGCGCGGGCTGTGGAGCAGAACAGCTTGGGCACAGTTTATTGAAATTCATCGCAGGCAGTAAGAGGGTGGAGGCGCAGCAGCCACGTAGAAAAAGAAGAAAACTCACTGCAACCAAGCCTAGGCCAAGGGGCCAGAGTTGCACTGTTCTGAAGGGCTTCAATAAGGTAATTCTGCTGCAATAAGAGATCCTAATTGTGCTGATGGTATGGAGCAGCAGCTATGGTAATGAACCAGTTCTTTATTGGAACAGGCTGCGACTAATTAAGGTGAGAACACTGTGATAAGGGGTGTGCTGGAGGCGAACCGAAGAAGAACATGGACAAAAATGTTGCCCTGCAAGCAAGACTGTTGACCATTGTCAAAGAGGTGTCAGTAAGACTTGGATACCTACAGAAATGGGGATCTGTAGTTGGCAGAGGTAGGTACCCTTGTCCAAGTAGGGACCCTTCTTCCTAGTCAGGGTAAGGGAGTTATACTCCTAAAATAACCCCTGCTCACCCCTTTGGTAGCTTGGCACGAGCAGTCAGGCTTATCTCAGAGGTAGTGTGTAAAGCATTTGCACGTAACCAACAGTAATATAGTGAAAGCACTCCAAAAGGGCACTACAACAGTTTAGAAAAATATCCAATATTTTTATATATCCAAAACAAGACCAGAACGATAAGAATCCAACATACAGTACTTAAAAATATATACTTTGCAAGATATCCTTAAAATTGCAGAAATATCTAAAAGCACAGTTCTTCCGGGTCGGTAGCTCCATCCGGGGCTACCGCAATGCTGAAACCAACAGAGTAACATTTCCAGCCGACCGCGTCGGTACGGGCCAACTAAAGCGTTGACAGACATGTGAACAATACCTTTCTCGTTGCGGCCGACACGGTGCGAGTAGGTCGAAGCAACCGTTGTGTTGCAAAATGGAAGCGGTGCAGGCAGCGGCTCGATGACGATCGTCCACACGGCGACGGTGAGACAAAGGCTTACGGTGCAGGGCGGTGCTTGTTGCCGTGCTGGCAAGTTGTGGTGCAAGCCACAGAGCAGGTTAGCGGGAGCTGGCATCGGTCGGCCCAGACTGCGGTGTGGGACGAGGCGGTGCGTCTTGAAACTTAGGAGCAGTGCCTCCAGCCACGATGCGGTCACGGGTGTCGAAGTCAGCAGGCAGCGACGACGTGGGTGAGACCAGGGCGGCGAAGTGAAGCGAGGCAGTGTGGAGTGCGGTGCCCACAGGTCACGGTGCAAGCAGCGGCTCGGTGGCGGCTGTGTCGGTCGTCGTCTGTGAGACCAGGGTTGCGGTTCGAGATGTGGCGATGCCTTCTGTGGTTCCTTCAGGACACTGAGTACGCAAAGGAGTCGGTTGCTTTTCCCTTCTCTGTGGCAACTGAAACAGTGGTTCCAGAAGTGGTACCCAGAGGTTGGTGTAGTCTTTGCAGTCCCTCCGACTTAAGAACAGGAGGCAAGCTCTACTTCAAACCCTTGGAGATACTCAGCACAAGTAAAGAAAGTCCAGTCCTTTCACTGCCCAAATCCGAAGCAGCAACTGCAGGCCAACCCAACAAAGCAACAACACAGCAAAGAGGCGGTACTCCTCCTGGCAACTGTTCCAGCTCTTCTTCTAGGCAGGTTCCTTTATTCTAGCGAGTTCTAAAGTTCTGGGGTCTGGGCCCCAACATTTATACTCCAAATACCTTTGTTCTCTCAGGCAGAGAGTGTCTATGCTTAATCCAAACCAGTTCTGTCCTCTCTGGCCCAGCTTCCTGGCAGGAGTGGAGGCGGCATTGTTCAAGGCAAACCAGGCCCATTCAGGTGCAAGGAAATCTCCTTTCACTACTCTAAATGCAGCCCAGGTCTACTCAGCCCAGCCCTGACTCATCCAGGAAAGGCAGGACACACCTCGTGGTGGTCTGAAGAGAATGCACTCTCCAAAGCCAGACAGTCAAATCCAGCAGAGGAACACAGGATGGCTAAGCAAGAAAATACCTACTTTCTAAAAGTAGTATTTTCAAGCACAGGACATAAAAATGATCTTTACTAAAAGTTGCTTTTTTGCATTCGGAGTCCAAGAATACTAAACTCCATTTCCCTATCTTGTCCCAATGGAAAGTTATGCTTATAAGATGTTAGAAGTAAAACTCCCATTCTATCCTATGGGACAGATAGCCTTTCCATAGTGAAAAGCAAAATGCACTGTAATTCACTACCAGGACATGCCACACACACCAGTACATGTCCTACCTTTAACATACACATCACCCTGCCCACACGGGTACCTTGGGCCTACCTTAGGGGTGACTTGTATGTAAGAAAAGGGAAGATTAGGGCCTGGAAAGTGGGTGCAGTTGCCAGGTCGACATGGCAGTTACAAACTACGCACAGACCCTGCAGTGGCAGGTCGAGATCTTTTCAGGGCTGCTCATGTGGGTGGCACAATCAGGTGCTGCAGTCCCACTAACAGCATTTGATTTACAGGCCCTGGCACACTCAGTGCACTTTACTAGGGGCTTACCAGTAAATCAAATATGCCAATGATGGAAACACCAATCCATAATAACAATTTACTACAGGAGCACTTGCACTTTAACACTGAACAGCAGTGAGAGAGTGCGCAGAGACACTAAACCAGCAAAAACCGAGTCAAAACCGGGAGGTCAGAAAGCAAAAAGACAGGGGAAACACGCCAAAAGATGCCAGGTCTAACACGCATTGAGGGGCACCCAGATACAGGTAGTTCCCATAATCGAGATGGAACAATATCAGGGCCTGCACTTAAGATATCGAGGATTTTTTCGTAGGGTTCTGATCGTCCCGAAACCGGCTCCTGTAAGTTTTTTTTTTTTTTTTTGCCTGTATTTCCATGGTTAAGTCACTGTCGAGCCACATTCTTAGGCTCTTTATGGGGAGATGGGGGTGGTCCTAGACATCCTGGCCATGCTATGTTCATTTGAAGGTTTGGTTTATTTCCTTATTCCATCACATCCGTTTTATCTCTATTCAGCTTAAGTGAATTATTTGCCATTCAGCATGCAACTTTCTCCAGGCGCGTGGGCTAGGTGTTGTTGAACTAGTCCTGTCTCTGGGGATAGTGAGACGACTAGTTGAGTGTCGTCGGCGTAAGACATGATCGACACTCCAAATTCCTCAATATCTGCTAGCAGATTTAGATAAATATTGAACAAGGTTGGGCTCCGTGAAAAGTCCTGAGGGACCCCACATTTTAATGTAAAGCTGTCCGAATAGCGGGGGAGGGGGCTCCCAGATTTGGAAGGACCTATCCTTCAGGAGTGAGGAGAGCCAGTTCAGGGCGGTATTTTTTATTCCCAAGTCTCTCAACCTTTTTACCTGTGTTGTGATCGGCTGTCAAATGTGGCACTGAGGTCAAAGAGTACGATTGTTGTCGAGCTTTCCTTGTCCAGTATCAATTTCAACTCCCCCGTGGTCGTTAGCAATGCGGTCTCCATGCTGTGTTGAGGCCTGAAACCGGTTTGAGTTGAATTGAGTATTAAGGTGTCCTCCCCGAACCGGGACAGTTTTTGATTGACATGTCATTCAAGTATCTTCCCCATGGCTGGGAGCAGGGCGATAGGTCTATAGTTCCCCGGGCACGACCTATCCAGATTAGGCTTGGCTTCTTTAGCAGAGGCTTGACCACTGCGTGCTTCCACACTTGGGGAACTATTACCGTTGAGAGAGATAGATTGAGGAGTTCCAACATTGTGGGCAAGATTCCTTGTGCAAGGAAATGCAGTGGTGCCGGTCCAGTGGGGAGCCAGATTTTACTTTTTCCAGATGGTCATGCAGCGCCTCCACGTGTGTATACGTGTTTGTGTGTATACACGTGTATGTGTATATACACATGAATAAAGGTGTATGCGTGTAGATGCACATACATGTGAATAAACATCTCTATGCGTGTAGATGCACATGTGTTTATGCATGTAGATGCACATGTATATATTTGCGTGTATGTATATGTGTATATGTGTATATATATATATATATATATATATATATATATATATATATATATATGAATTCTTTTTCATCTTGGGATTTTAGCCGAGGCAACCAGTTTCTTGAGCTCCCTTTAAGAACAAATCTGTCTTTAGAAAGTTTTCAGCAGCAGAACAAAAAAGATTATTGCATATGCCCCACAATTGTTGTGCAAAAAGTCATTGTTTCAGATTAGTTATTACAAATCAGACTTCACCAGTGAATTAGACTTGTAATACATATATAAAAAAAATCCCAAAATTAATAAACTTAGTATTTGTATCCTAATGCTTTGCTATGCAACAGCTAACCCTGCTACATTGAAAATAGCTTTCAGGGCATTTTCACTATGAGGGCTTACTTATGGTGATTTATACATATTTAAAAGGAGGGTTTTAAGCCTGTCAAAAGGGGTTATTTCCACAGGTTGAATTTGCACTTTAAACCTGCACAGCTAGGCTACTGCTGACCCTCCTGCAGTTATGTTTACGTTGTCACTGTTTGGGATGGCTCAGTAAAATAGGTCCTGTAGTCCATTTGTGACTTTTAACTTGCAGGCCGTGGGTACACCTTGGAACCATATACTGTGGACTTATAGGCAAGTTAAATATGCAACTTGGGTGTATACTAATTTCATCATGTTGAAAGGAGGAGCATAAGCACTTTCCTCTAATTAGCACGGGTAAAGTGCACATCTATAGCCAGTAAATAAGGAGTTCAGTCAAAAAACAAAAATAATTAAATTCCGGAATGAACCTGAAGAAAGGGAAAGTTTCTAACAGTCCTCTGCCTCCAGACCATCATCATTGATAACCAATTAGTTCATCATGACACAGTTGACAGAAAAGGTCTCAAACCATCTCAAGGCATGCCTATCATTAGAGGCCTCTGGTCAAAACTGCACCTCTGCTTCAGGCTCTGATATTGGAGAAGCTATCCTTCTACCAGAACTGTGAATAAGGTGCCAATAAATAAAACATTCAGGCTTTTTTTTAAGCAAAGGAGACTTGGAGGAAAATTTAGAATGGGAGTTGGCACCTGGGTCACAGGACCTCAATAGCCCATTGCTCCAAGGAGAAGGGCACTGATAGGAGGAAGTTTCTCTATACTTTCACAGGTGAACCATTTATCCTGGAAATAAAGGAAGGTTCTCCTATAGCCTTATAGCCCTTCGTAGCGGGCTATACCAGCTACTAAAGGCCCGCAGGGAGCGGGGCTTTAATAGCGGTATAGCCCAGCTACGAAGGGCTATAAAGCTATTAGAACATTCTGCCACTAGAGTGCAGAATGTTCTAACAAATAAAACAAAGGCCTCTCGGAGCCCAAGGGGCTTTAAATCCCCTCGAGCTCCGAGAGGCCTTTGTTCACAGCAATAGCTGTGAACAAAAGCAACTTCGGAATGTTGCTCTGTGAGCCTTTACCGGCCCGTAGAAGCTCGGAGCACTCCATTGTATTCACTGGAGTGCTTCACATTCCAATGTTCTAATATAGCCTTATAGCCCTCTGCCGAGGGCTATACCGGCTGTTAAAGGCCCTGATCCTGAGTTATAGGCCCGAGGGAGAGGGCCTTTAACAACCGGTATAGCCTGAGGTAGAAGGGCTATAAGGCTATTAGAACATTCCACCTACTAAGGGTAGAATGTTCTAAATTAAAAATGGAGAAACAAAAAGACAAACATTGGAATGTGGGAGCCATTATAAGCCCAGAGCAACTCCATTGTCTTCAATGGAGCTCCCAACATTCCAATGTTCTAATATAGTTTAGGCTCTGGCATATTTCCTTGCTTATGTCAAGGATGTGATGCAGAAGTTCTACAAATGATTTCCTCTTTCTGGACCTTTTGGAATACCCCTGCTGATTTTGACTGAGCATGTTCCTGTCCAGACACTGCCACTACCCTCCAAACCTATGTATCCCCCCAAATGCCTCATGTCCCGGGTTAACTGCAGTTTGTCACAAACAGGCGGCACGACTAGAAGGCGAAGGAAAAGGAAAAAGAAAATTAAAATGATGATGCCCAGTATGATGATCTCCATAAGACCAGAATGCTTCTAGTGAATGTAACCTCTGTGTTACTTGATAATACTGGAATGTTTTGAAACTTAACGGAGAAGGATTCTCAAATGTATGACTAGGCAACTGCTGAAAATCCCTATTGTCTCTTTGAAATAAGGAATAAGTTTAGAAGCTCTAAGATCCACTCCCATCATGGACCTTCTATGGGAGAAGAATCTCCTCTACACGAAGAACCAGCAACAAGAAGAATCACTGTTGCTTGTTTGAACAAAACATGCAAGGCACTTACCCAGACTGTTTGGTGAATCAAAACCAAATCAGTCATTTCCTCAGTGGCTCAGAGATCCTGCATCACTGTTCAGGGCCCTTCTTACAGAGAAAGGAAAAAACTCCATACAATACATAAGTCTGTGCTTTTGCAGCAGGCAATTTTTAAGTAGAAAATTAGATGGCGATTTTCATTATGCATGACATAAATTGTGGTACTATCATCACTATATATATATATATTTGTGTATATATATATATATCATGAATAAAATTTGGCCCATTGCCAAGACGGATGCCGTCCTGGGGGAAATTTTACCATCCGCACCCACTCTCACTTTTAGACGAGCCAAATCCATGCACATGCCTTAGTTAGAACTAGCCCTGAGATACCAGCCAACATGCCTGAGAACAGGGGCAATTGGTTGGCTTTGAAACCAGAATTCTATAAATGTAGCTCTTGCCGAGCCTGGAATTTGGCCAAAATACTTTTGAATATTTTTCTGCTTTTAAGACCAAGCCCATTTTACTGAAAGCTGTATACAATTGCAGGACGGAGTTCGCAGTATATGTTTTAACATGTACTTGCGGATTCCAATACGTCGGCAGTACGAAGTTACAAGTACATATTAGAATTCTTCAGCATATCAGGGCCATAGTCAGTTCGGACCAGACATACCCCGTGGCCAGACATTTTAAAACAGAACATGAGAACAGCTTACAATGTTTAAAATATTTTGTGATTGGGGTGGTACCACAACCAAAGAGAGGGGGCAACAGGGAAAAGCTCCTCAGACAACTTGAGTCGAAATTTATTTTGGAACTCAACTCAAGAGTCCCCAATGGTCTAAACCAAAGTGAAGATTTTCACAATTTTCTTTGAACCCTAATGAATGATGTTTTGATCTCACCTGTTTACTTTGTCTTTACGTATTAGAAGGATACACTTATGGAGTATGACTTTACCTTTGCGGATTAATTTGTTCTCCATTTGGCATTTGCCTTTTGCATTGAGGTCACAGTGGACATTAATGATTGTAACTGGGGAAATGAGAAGCTTTTTTACTTAGGAATTCAATACCAAGTATCCTGGAAGAGAAAAAATATAAACAATAAAAAATATAGATTTTTCATACCTTAATAAACTGGTAGATTGTATGTTTACTTATATACTCATCGGAGGATGAGCACATGATTGATTATTCCATCTTTCCAAATAAAGCTGGGTAGGAAGAGTTCAACTTCTGCTTCTCCTGACAGTACCCTCAATTATAGGGATAATATTCTTTTGCACTTAGCACTTTAAAAAATTCACTTCAGCACTTTAAACTAAGAAAAGGCATAAAATTTAGAAAATAGATAAAAATGAGTTGGGCACTATGCACTTTATAGCCTTATTAGAACAGTACTGTATAGCAATGGACTCTAATATATACACAAGATTTTATGATGTATAATATGACGATTTACGTGTGACGTTTTATGGAACCTTTGATTATTTTTAGATATATCCTTGACATCAACTTGAGTTTTAATTGTATTTAATTTTCCTAGTTTACTTTGATATTTTTGGATTTTCATAGGAATTTGTTACACCTTAATAGGAATGGCAAACAAAAGAAATTATAGTTAACAATGAGTTGTTCAATGTATGATCTAATGAAAATTAGAAACTATGCATTTAAGCTGTAATAGGAATTTTAATATTATTATTAATTCTTTTAGTTGGAATATGTATATTTAAAAACATTTATAGAAATGTACCACTGAACTTTATACATTTCTATTAACTTTTGCACCGACCATTCAAATGTCCGTGAATCTGCCAGCTGCATTCTGTCTTTCATTGCTATAGCCACTATTTGTCACATGATGCGGAAGTACAATTTATAAACGGTCCATGCAGCGCGTTGCATTATGTGAGCAAGGCTGCCCGTGGTGGCCGAAACGCGTCATCCTGCCGTATCAAAAACAAAAGCGGATTAAGCACATCTTTTGGTGTCCGAGTCCCTGTGGAGCGCCTGCAGTGCGCGGTTTGGGGAATTGTGTGTGTGTGTGTGTGTATATATATATATATATATATATGTATATATATATGTGTGTATATGTGTATATATGTATATATGTATATGTATATATGTATATGTATATATATGTTTGTATATGTGTATGTATGTGTATATGTGTATGTATGTGTATGTATGTGTATGTATGTGTATGTATGTGTATGTATGTGTATGTATGTGTATATGTGTATATATGTGTATATGTGTATATATGTATGTATATGTATATATGTATGTATATGTATATATGTATGTATATGTATATATGTATGTATGTATATATATGTGTATATGTATGTATATGTGTATATGTATGTATATGTGTATATATATGTATATGTGTATATATATGTATATGTGTGTATATATGTATATATAGAGAGATATATCTCGATCTCTCTTCTGTTTTTGTGATGCATCCATGGATGCTGCAGCTACTAACTTTTGTCGGCTTGCCATTGTCGCTGTGTTTATGTGGTATGGCTTGCTGAAGAATAAGTCTAGCAGGCAAGAGGTCCAATTGAGAATACTGGATGTGTCCATTCATGAGGAAACCCATTTCACAAGCTTAGATTGTAATCCTGCAAGTCGTAAAAACAGACCCCAAACATGAAAAGCCCTTGGAGACACTGCAAAGTGGCCCATCCTATTCATCTTACAAGAGGCAGCCATATGCACCTCAAGGACTGTATCAATACTAGTTTGGAAATTTTCACTCATGTGAATTTATTGCGATCCAAGACCTTAACCCAGACAGGAGGTTCTGTATATCATTTGTTCTGATGGATATATCTACCAGTGGATTCCTCACCTTTTGATTCCTCACCTTTTGAATACCCCAGTGCTCCAGCATTTTTTCTTCAAAGCTTTCCCACATTGACAAGGACGTCATAATGCCACGGCTCCGCACATAACTCCGTGTGACATCAGAGCCATAAGAAGCCTTCGTCAAGGTGCTGACGTCCATTCCCTTTTTTCAGCGCCTTTGACATGTAACTGTTGTTGCAGGGAAAGAATGTCGCCTCTGAGGAATTCTGAATTCAAGCCTTGCAGGGAATGTGAATGTCGGATGTTGATTACTGATCCTCACGATGACTTTCTTCGGTGTTTGAGCTCAGACCATGATGTTGATGCCTGTACTTCATGCCAGATATTAATCTCAAGGCGTTGAAGGAGAGAGAGGCAAAGCTCTTCATGGCCATGGCAAGGAAGGAGGAAAGAGGACTTCAGAAGTCTCGTTCCTGGTCGGAGTTGCCATCTCTCCACTCTTCGAAGTCATGTAAGGGAAAGTGCAAGAAGTGGCGTCATGGTTTCCGGCGACGTTCTTCGAGGGATGACTCTCCAAGGTCGTTGTCTCCGGGTCCGAAGACTCATGAAGGCAGAGGTGAGGTGTCCCAGACTCCGTCTCTGGAGGTCGCTCCTGCGTCACCTACAAGTCCAAGAGCCCCGACTCCACCTGGGCTCCCTCATCCAGAGTCACTGCCATATCCAGTTGTCCCTCCGGATCTACTTCAGCCTATATTTCCTAGACCGGAGCAGGACTATCCGGCTTTTCTGACTCCAGGGTCCGACCTGTCAAGTTTCCTGAATGCTATGTATAGCATTTTCAGTAGGGCGAGGCTCCATCAGGTGCGCCTGTGGGCCCCATAGGTCCGCTCTCTTATTCCTTGGAAGGTTTGCCGGCACACTATCAGCCAGTGCCATTCCTGCCATTTATGCCGATGGCCCAAGTTTCCTAGCCCCCTTCGGTGCCTAGAAAGCAGACTCCATCGCCAGTGGAAGAGGTTCGCCAAGATTCTCTGGCGCTGGTTGATCCTTCTCCGGCATCAACTGAATCGGGATGGGCGTTGCATCACTCCACTCTGGTGCCTTTGACGTCTTCTATGCAGGTGCCAGAATGCCCTGTGCCGTTGCTACCGGCGCACTTATGTTCATAGATACTAGTGCCGCAACATAGATCTCTGAGAGAAGCACAAAAGCTTCTTGAGGAGGAGCAGTACTTTTTGGGAGAAAATCCGGAGGTGGAAGAAAGTGAAAGTTTCTTTGGATCCAGAATTCGAAGGCTTAGAAGCAGCAAGTGTTCTGGATACCTCCCCAGAGTGGGAGTTGTCCCCAAAAGGCATTCCTCCTCCTAAGGTCACATCATACCACTCTGTAATGAGACGGGCTGCAGAGATGATGGAGTTTACCATCTATGAACTCAAAAGTAACTTATTAACAGAGGTCCTGTATTCAACTTTTTGATCAGAGCCTTTCCTGCCTTTTAATGAGGGTCTAACTGAGCCTATTCTTGAAATTTGACAGAAACCTGTGTCGGTGGCAGCAGTGCCTAGATCCATTGCAAGGAGATACAAACTTGTTCTGAGTGACCTGTTATTTTTGGCCACACATCCTACACCTGAAACTTTGGTGGTGCAAGCGTCCTCTTCCTCAAAGTTAACTCCTGGGTCATTTCCAACAACTCCTGCATCTAGGAAATCAAAGAGAATGGAACAATCTGCAAAGAAGTTGTTTTCTTCTGATATTGACCAATGCAACATGTTTATTAGGTCAATACATTCTTGCTTTGATGGAATCAGCCAAGTCGGTGGTCCCAAAGTTACCTGGCAAAGTTCAGGGACATTTTTCAGAACTACTGAACAACAGTCAGGCAGCTGCCAGTCGAGTCATTCAGTCTGGCTTAGATGTGACTGATTCAGTTGCGAGGTTGATAGGGTCTTCAGTTGCCACAAGGAGGCAAGCTAGCTGAAGGGGTCTGGTTTCTCACTGGATGTGCAAGCAACCCTAATGGATTTGCCATTTAATGGTTCAAGACTGTTTGACGCCAAAGCAGATTCTGCCTTTGAGAGATTTAAGGACAGTAAATCAACAGCGAGATCTTTGGGCCTTCAGGCACACAATTCCTGGCAGTTTTGTAGGCTCTAGGGGTTTGCCGGAACTTTTCCTTTCGAGTCAGGAGCTAATACCAGCAGCAGACCTCCAATCCCCTCTACAGGAGTTATAGGAGCAGGGCAGAGGTAGACAACTTGGAGCTGCCAATCCGCCATCTTACTCCTCTTTCTCCCTTGCAAACATTCAAGGAAAGCAGTTCTAGTTTTGGCATCTGTGAGCATGCATGTGCAGTGGGAGTACGGTTGGCCTATGTTTGAGGCATGTGTGCTATAGATTCACATGCTTTACATACCCCTGCCATCTAGTGTTGGGTCCGGATGTTTGCAAGTTGTTGTTCTTCCAAGAAGTCTTACCCAGTCACGAGGAAGAGTGACTCCTCCTTTCGGTGATAGTGCGCATTGGCATCAACTCCATTGTTAGATTGTTTTCTTTCCGCCATCTGTTTCGGACGTGTATTGCTGCGCTCCGGTTCAAAACTGCCCTTCGGGTTCCCCTCAGTGCGCAATCCACTGTACCCTTGACGCTATTGGCATCGATTCGATCGGGAAAGTTTCCATCTTCGGTCGAAAACATTGTGGGTGGCCTTCGGGCCTAGCCACTTCGGTCCAGCTTTCTGCCGATGGAACGGACTCAGTTTCAATTCTGTCTTCGGTGCCACAACTACCCTCGCACCGACCTACACCAATTCTGCAACTTGTGCCTCTCACCGGAGCACAAGGAAGAAAATTGTGAGGCTGGTCGGTCGTTTCGGGATCGTCCGGCTTGATGACAAATTCAGCTTCAAAGCACTCCACATACTCCGGATATATTCGGAGAAGAATCCAAACAGGAAGAAGCGACAGCTGTGGGAGAAGAGGGGCCTTCTCGGTCCCAGAATCTGATTCGGACTTAGAAATCGAATTGGAGTCTGAGGACATTCCAGCGGGACAGGGTGCTGTGAGCACTAAAGCCCCCTTACCCCATAAACTCTCTTCCACTAAACATAAGGCTTCGGCACCACCTCTACCTTTGGGCCTTGGTCGGCACAGAGACGATGTTTACGGCGCCCCGCCCTCGGGCCCGGCATCGAAACAAATAGTCAAGCCTTCCAGCTCAGGATTGAGTCAAGAAAGATCGTCTTAAGATCTGAAACATTCCACTCCAAAAGACAAATCTGGTTAGGAGCTGAAATCTTCCGCTTTGAAGGATAAAAGGGACAAGTCTGGTTCTTCACTGAAACCTTCGGCGCCGAAATCAAAAGAAGATGTTCGAGGCATATGAGCTGTAGATCATATGCTATGCATAGATCGCCATCTAGTGTTGGGTCCTGATGTTTGCACTTTGTTTTTCTTCGAAGAAGTCTTTCCAGTCACGAGGTAGGTGACTCCTCCTTTCGGTGATAGTGCGCATGTTAGATTGTTTTTTTCCGCCATCGGGTTCGGACGTCTGTCGTTGCGCTCTGGTTCGACACCGTTCCTTCGGTTTCCCTCGGTGCGCAAGATACTCACCCTCGACGGTATTGTTTTCGATCGCGTCTCCCTTTCTATCGCGTATCGTAATTTCTTAAAATCTTTTGAACGGAAAGTTCGTGGAAGGCCGTCGGGCCTACCCGCGTCGGGTCGACCTGCAGTCGATGGAACGAACTCCCTTCAAATTCTGCCCTCGGTGCCGCGCGAAATACCCGCACACCGACTCACAGGAAGTGTGTAATCTGTGTTTGTCCCCCGAACACAGAGAACAAGACTGCGACGCGTGCCAGGCTTTCTGGTCCAAGAAAACACTTCGCGATCGTCGAGCTTGACGTCGCGACATGCAGAGCCAGCACACAAGCTCCATTCCGGACATCTTCGGTCAACAGTCGGACGAAGAGGCCGACGAGGCCATGGGAACAGAGAAGGAGCAGGGGCCGGTCGCTATCTCAGAATTCGAATCCGACCAAGAGGAGGACATCCCACATGGGCAACGTACAGTGAGTACACCTTCCCCCTCATCCCAAGAAACAATTTCAAAAAAGAAGGCTCTGGTCCAACCCGCGCCCTCGGGCCCCGGACGGCACCGAGATAACGCTCCTGACGCCACGCACTCTGGCTCGCCACCGAAGCCTACCAAAAAGCCTTCCGGCTCCAAAAAGACTCCCTCCAAACCGAGTTGGGAGTCCAGACCTTCGGGGTCGAAACACAAGCCCGGCACCGACCCCCACCATTCGGCCCGAAAAAATCGTCGGATCCGAAGACATCAACGGGTTCAACCCCGGCACCGAAAATTTCGGCACCGAAAAAGACAGAAGTGCAGAAAACTACAAAGCCCAGTTTCGATGCCCCAATTGAAAAACCGGATCCGAAACAAAAGCTTTTGTATATCCATCCACAGACTGGCCATATAGTGACTCTAAAAAAGGACTGATGCAGAAGAAGAATATCACATCCCTTTAAAGAAGAGTTCTCCCTTTAAAGAAGAGTTCTGTTGGAACTAACCCTTCCCCTCCTCCTCTTCCTCCACCTATTCTTCCTTCATCACCACCTTCCCCTCAGCTTTAAACAATTTCACCTGAACATTCACCACCACATACACCTGACAACCAGGATGATGATCAGGATAAGGATGATGATCAGCCATTACAAGACCCATGGGACGATTATAACACCAATTCGTCCACGGGCAATGATCCCGACCTGTACCCTACCAAGCCCTCTCCACCAGATGATGGTGTAGGCTACATTGAGTTACTGGGTAGAGCTGCCAACTACCATGGGGTGCAGCTACATAAGGAGTAATTAGAAGAGGATTTCCTCTTTGAAACCCTCAGTACCACACAGAAGTCATCACATAAGCTACCCATGCTTAAAGGGATGGTCAGGCATGCAGATGACATTTTTAATGACCCAGTCAGAGCTCATATTCTTACCCTTAGAGTGGACAAAAAGTACAAGCCAGCACCATCAGACCCAGTATATATTAGGGGACAATTGCCACTAGACTCCCTGGTTGTGTCCAATGCAAGAAAGAGCCAACTCCCAGACAACAGGAGAGGCTCCACCTCCTGATAAGGAATCAAAACTTATTGACACTTCTGGGAAAAGGGTAGCTTCTCAAGCAGCCAATTTCTGGCGTGTCTCCAACAGCGCGATACGACTGTGCGCACTGGCATGAAATGGAATAACTGATCCAATATTTACCCCAGAACACAAATCAAAAGCACAAGATCTAGTTCATGAAGGGCAACTTATTGCTAACAGTCAAATAAGATGCTCTCTAGATGCTGCAGACACTGCTGCTAGAGCTATAAACACTAGTGTCCTTTTAAGGAGGCATGCCTGGCTCCGTATATCTGGTTTTAAACCGGAGGTTCAAACCTCAATTTTAAATACCCCATTCGATAAGGAACATCTATTTGGCCCAGTGGGAGATTCTTCACTTGAAAAAATGAAGAAAGATACTGAGGTAGCCAAATCTATGGGAGCCCTTCAGTCCACACAGGGTCGTGCTTTCTTTCGACGCTCCTTTAACCGAGGAGGTTCCAAAAATACCTCATCGGAAGCCACCTCCACCTATAAGGGCAATAACCAACCCTCTCTATCTAGGGGTTATTTCAGGGGAGGTTACAGGAGTAACAACGGTAAGGGCAGGGGCCGGGGTTCAAACGCACACAACTCCCCCACCAACACAAAGCAGTGACTTGCCTTCACTTCCCCCGACCACTCAACACCTGTCGGGGGAAGACTGTCAGATTTGCTTTAAATCTGTCAATCAATAACAGACAATTGGGTACTCCAAATTATCCGTTTTGGTTACTGCCTGGAATTTATCAACACGCCTCCAAATATTCCACCAAAGCCCCACAAACTATCACCAGACCATCTATAACTCCTCAAACAAGAGGTTCAGTCTCTACTTCTAAAAGGGGCTATAGAGCCTGTGCCGCCCCAACATCACGGGTCGGGCGTATACTCCTTTTATTTCCTAATTCCCAAAAAAGACTGTTCTCTCGGACCAATTTTAGATCTCAGAGAACTCAACCGGTACATTCAGTCAGTCCATTTCCACATGGTGACACTTCAACAGGTACTTCCTCTACTACAGAAAGCCGACTTTCTATCTACCCTCGATCTAAAAGACTCCTACTTTCATGTACCAGTTCACCCTGCTCATCGCAAATTCCTCAGGTTTGTGGTAGCGGGTCAACACTATCAGTTCAGGGTACTCCCATTCGGTGTCACCACCGCCCCCAGAGTCTTCACAAAGTGTGGCGGTAGTTGCTGCTCACCTAAGGAGACAAAGCATCCACGTCTTCCCGTACTTAGACGACTGGCTCATCAAAGCCAACACGTACCAACAATGTCTGCAGCACACTTTCAGGACAATTCGGTTACTGCATCAACTAGGGTTCACAATCAATGTACCAAAGTCACATCTCCAACCAACCAATACAAAGGACTACCTAGGAGCCACAATAGATATTCAAAAAACTCTCGCTTTCCCAGCTCAGCCAGAATTCGAAATATTCAGGCTTTAGTTCTCCGCTTTCAATCCAACCATTGGATTACAGCTCGAACTTGCATGCAGCTACTGGGAATGATGTCATCCTGCATCATGATCGTTCCCCATGCCAGACTGCACATGCGTCCACTTCAAGAATGCTTAGCCAGTCAGTGGAACCAGTCACAAGGTCTATTGACCGATCAAGTGTTGGTAAGCGGCCGTACTCCTCGCTCTCTGCAGTGGTGGAACACACAAAATTTATCAAAAGGGCGGCCGTTCATAGACCTGGTTCCACAGATAGTACTGACAGCAGACGCGTCCCTCACTGGCTGGGGGGCTCATCTACAACAGCACCCAGTGTAAGGCTTGTGGAACCAACAACAGAAGTTGCTCCACATCAATCACCTAGAGCTGTTTGCAATATTTCTAGCACTCAAGGCGTTTCAAACTCGCCTACCGGGCAAAGCCTTTCTCATTCGTACAGACATGACAGCCATGTATTACATACAAAAACAGGGGGGGGGGGGGACACTCTCTCCAACTGTTCCACTTAGCCCAAGACATCTGGAGGTGGGCCATTCACCACAAACTTTATCTCCTAGCGGAACACCTCCCAGGAGTCAACAACCAGATTGCAGATCTCCTCAGCAGGCATAGACAGCAAATACATGAATGGGAACTCCACCATCAGGTCCTCCTTCCATCCTTTCAACGTTGGGGAGTCCCTCACATAGACCTGTTCGCCACATACCAAAACGCAAAATGGCCAAACTTCGCGTCCAGGTATCCACACCCATTGTCCAAAGGCAATGCACTATGGATGAATTGGTCAGGGATATTTGCCTACACTTTTCCACCTCTCCCATTCATTCCATAAGTTTTTCGGAAACTCAACCAAGCGTCCCGGACACTAATCCTAGTTGCTCCCACATGGGCAGATCAACCTTGATTCATAACCCTATTGGAACTCTCAGTAGTTCCTCACCAAAAACTATGTCTTACACCCAATCTTCTCACACATAGCCATGGGGACATAAGACATCCAGTCAACTCAATCTGGCGATCTGGCTCCTGAAGTCTTAGAGTTTGGCTATCTTAATCTACCACCAGACTGCATGAATATTAGCAAAGAGGCTAGAAGTCGTACCACAAGAGCCTGCTATGCAGCAAAATGGAAGCGGTTTGTGATGTACTGTAATAACATCCGCATCAACCCGCTTGATGCTTCCGCACAAAACATTGTTATTTGTTACTTCTACAACATTCCAATTTAGCGTACACTTCCATACGCTTACATCTAGCTGCAATAGCTGCATACCTCCAAAATAGACAACATCTATCTCTTTTTAGAGTGCCTGTTATCAAAGCCTTTATGGGGGGACTCGAGTCATTCCCCCCCGAGACGTCCACCTGCTCCAGTATGGAATCTCAACATTGTTCTCACCAGACTAATGGGTCCACCCTTGGAGCCATTGCACAAATGTGAACTGCAAATTCTCACTTGGAAAACTGCTTTCCTAGTTGCTATCACATCACTCAGAAGAGTGGGTGTGAGCTTCAGGCATTAACTATAGAAAAACCCTTTTTACAAATGCACCAAAATAAAGTGGTTCTTCGGACTAATCCTAAATTCCTTCCTAAAGTCATTTCTGCTTTTCATATCAATCAATCTGTTGAGTTACCTGTGTTCTTCCCTCAACCAGATTCAGTGGCAGAACGTGCCCTACACACACTAGATGTGGAGAGCATTGCTTTATTACATAGAAAGGACAAAACCTTTCCGTAACACAAATCAACTTTTTGTCGCTTTTGCTCCACCACACAAAGGCAATCCCATATATCAGGTATTGCAAGGTGGATAGTCAAGTGCATTCAAACATGCTATGCAAAAGCTAAACGAATGTTAACAGTTCCCCCTAGAGCACACTCTACACGCAAACTAGGGGCTTCTATGGCATACTTAGGAAATATACCCATAGATGACATATGCAAAGCTGCAACATGGTCTACACCTCACACATTCACAGAACACTATTGTGTAGATGTGTTAGCAAGACAACAAGCTAGAGTGGGCCAGGCAGTTTTAGGTACACTATTTCAGACCACTGCAACAGATACAGGTTAGCCACCGCTTTGGGAGATAACTGCTATATATTCTATGCATAGCATATGATCTACAGCTCATATGCCTCGAACGGAAAATGCTACTTACCCAGTATGCATCTGTTCTTGGCATATTGAGCTGTAGTCATATGCGCCCACCCGCCTCCCCGGTTACCTATACCTGTTGCAGTAACATCTTACTTAGATTCATGCATTCATGGACATCTCCTTTTACTACTTTTACTAACTCCATTATCACCCTCTGCGGGAAAACAATCTAACAATGGAGTCGATGCCCATGTGCACTATCACCGAAAGGAGGAGTCACCTACCTCGTGACTGGAAAGACTTCTTCGAAGATAAACAAAGTGCAAACATCCGGACCCAACACTAGAGGGCAATCTATGCATAGCATATGACTCTACAGCTCTATATGCCAAGAACAGATGCATACTGGGTAAGTAGCATTTTCCTTCCCAGATCCCCTGGAACCGATCTTAGATGTCATGAAGGACAGATTAGACCCGAAACAGAAAAAGCTATACATCAACCCAGATAATGGACACATTTTAGTTAAAACTCCTTCAAAAAGGAAAATCTGAAAGACTATTAGTTATGGATTCCTTACCTTAGAATTGCCCCCAGGCGTCAGCCTGGATCCGTAGAATTTTTTCTCAGCAGTACCCCTGCGCGTCGGTAGGTGGCGTTGGTCGACTCCGCGTTCGTTGATGGCGTCGTGGTCGCTGTCGTGACGTCATAGTATCTACTTAAACGCCGCCTCTGCGAGCTGACGTCAGTTCTTTCTTTTTCCGCGCCAGCCAGCGCAGATCCGGAGAGAGTGGTACCCTTAGTCAATTTTTGACTAAATCTTTTTCGACTTTTGTCGACATCTTTTTTCGAGTCTTCCGACTCCTGGTGCACGTAGGGATGTCCCGTCCTCGGACCGGCTTCAAGCCTTGTGACTCCTGTCACAAATTGATGTCCGTCACGGATCCTTACCTCGTGTGCCTCTGGTGCCTGGAGCGCGACTACGACCCGAAGTCGTGCTCAGACTGTCGGGCCATGGCCCCGAAGTCTTTGAAGGAGCGGTCCCGAAAGCTTCTGGTGGCCAGGTAGTCTGCTCCGTGCCGCTCGAGGACCCGGTTGAGAGGGAGGTTGCGGGACCTGTCGCGGAGCCACCACCACTCTTCATCTAAGTCTTTGGGAAAGTCGAAGCACAAGAAGTCGAAGAAGCACCGTCGCTCTTTGCCTTCTCCCCATCCGTCGGCCGACGCGGGATGCGGAAGGTAGTCGTCCTGCGGCTCCACCCGCAGAGCCTGTTCAGTCGGCTGAGTTTCCCCCCCTTTCCTGGAGCCGGAGCGACCCCAGCCCAACTTCGTACATTTTACGAAGCCCTCCACTCCATCTTTTGGCAGCCCGACTCCGCCGGCGCGCCTTCGGGCCCCGCGGACTCGGTTGGGGGCTCTAGGCCTTCGATGCCGGCGGCTTCGGTCCCGGCGCCGCAGGACCCCCCCGAGGATCCAAGCCTGGATCCGGATCGGTGCCGGTCGACCTCACGACGACACCTCCGGTACCGAATCCGTTGGTGACACCTCTGCCGGCGCCAGCCGCACCCCCGGCCGGCGTCGTCCCCGACCCTCCCCTCGACACAGAAACTGAGCCAGACCGGTGTCGTCCGACGCCGGCAGGAAATTTGGTGCCTATTTTCTATCCTGGCGTTCCCTTTCACCCTGCGTGGTGGCCAGAGGACGAGGAGGAGGACGGGGAGGGGTCTGGGGACCCTTTAACAGACGAGCTACAAGAGCCAGACTGGAGAGAGGAGTTGGGTGATGCCAGTGGTCTTGGCACATTACCAGACCCTGGTATGCTTTCTCCCACTACCGTGGCTACGGAAGAGGGAGGAGCTTCCTGCGCTGTGGTGTGGTGTGGTAGGGCGGCTGAGGCCTTAGGCCTTGAGCTTCCTATGGTGGTGGTCAGGACTACCTTTCTGACTGAGGTGCTTCAGCCAGCGGCAGCCTCTTCGAAGCCCCTGCTACCTTTTAACAAAGCCCTCACAGACATTCTACTGGGCACTTGGTCCATGCCCAGCACAGGGGCTCCTGTGGATAGGATGGTTGCCCGACGCCACCGCCCGGATCCGGGCGACCCTCTTTTCCTCTCCCAACACCCTACCCCAGAGAGCTTGGTGGTCCAAGCCTCTATGTTCAAAGGCGCGTTCCCTACTGCTCCCCCAGATAGGGCATCCAAGAAGCTGGACCTTCTTGGGAAGAAAATGTTTTCTTCCGCCAGCTTAGGACTGCGGTCGGTGAACACAGCATGTCTCTTGGGCCATTATTCCCACTCCGTGTGGGATTCGGTCACGCAAGTGCTGCCACAGTGCCCGGAGGAGGCCCGGACTGTACTCTCCGTGCGCTTGTTGAAGGGAGGGATGCAGCAAAGTTCGCCATCCGCTGTGGGCTGGACACCGCCGACTCTCTAGGCAGGACAATTTCAACGTCAGTAGCCCTGAGACGCTACACCTGGCTGAGGTCCACTGGCTTTTCGGGGGATGTCTAATCGACACTTTTGTACATGCCCTTTGATGGCTGTCGCCTGTTTGGCGACAAGGCAGACAACGCGCTAGAGCATTTCAAGGACTCTAGTGCTAAGGCCAGATCCTTGGGCCTCGCTACCACCTCGCGCCCCATGCAGTCTGCCTTTCGTGGCTACAGAAGGGGTGCCCCGCCACGTTCTGCCCAGAGCCACAGGCCGGCGCAAGCTACCCAGCCTCTGCGCTGCAGGGAACGTGGGACCCAGCGATGTGGGTGTGGGGGCCAGCGGGCGGGCCAGTCCTCCAGTGCCTCCTCTGCAGCTGCCTCCAAACCTTCCTAGTCCGACCTTTCAGGGCCATCAGTTGCCAGTGGGCGGCAGGATCTGCCATTACCTCCCCCACTGGTACAACATCACGTCGGACAGGTGGGTTTTGCAAATAGTCCGAAGGGGCTACTCCCTCCCCTTCGAAACTACCCCTCCATTCATGCCACCTACATCCCATTGCATGTCGGAGGATCACTTGGCCCTTCTCCGTCAGAAAGTTACGGCTCTCTTGGCCAAGGGAGCTATCGAGCGCGTCCCTGTCCCAGAAGTAGGTCATGGTTGCTACTCCCACTACTTTCTGGTGTCCAAGAAGGACAAAGGCCTGCGTCCTATCTTAGACCTCAGGGACGTCAACCGCTTCCTCCGGAAGGAGAAGTTCAAGGTGTTGACATTGGCTCAGGTCTTGTCTGCCCTCGACCCTGGGGACTGGATGGTAGCGTTGGACTTGCACGATGCTTATTTTCACATCCCCGTCCTGCCTGCCCACCGGCGTTACTTATGGTTCACGGAAGGCCACGAGCATTTTCAGTTTACCGTGCTCCCCTTTGGCCTTACAAGAGCCCCTCTGGTGTTAACAAAAGTGATGGCGGTGGTCGCAGCTCATCTGTGCTGATCAGGGGTTCTAGTCTTCCCCTATCTCGACTGGCTGTTGAAGGTGGGCTCGCCCCAGGCTGTCGTCTCCCACCTCCAGACTACGGTGGACCTCTTGCATTCGCTGGGGTTCAGTCAACGTGCCGAAGTCGCACCTGACTCCCTCCCAGAAGCTCCTTTTCATCTGACCCGTTCTGGACACAGCGCATTTTCGGGCCTATCCTCCTGAACAGCGAGTCTGAGATATTCGGGCTATGATACCGATGTTCCTGCCTCTACCTCAGATTTTGGTACGAATGACCCCGAGGCTACTGGGCCTCATGGCCTCCTGCATCCTGCTGGTGGATCATATCAGATGGCATATGCGGGCGCTGCAGTGGGATCTAAAGTTCCAGTGGGCACAGCATCAAGGGAATCTGTCCGATGTCGTCCAGATCTCAGCAGGGACTGCACATCAGTTGTAGTGGTGGCTTATGAACCAGGATTGGGTCCGGGCCAGATCCCTCTCCAAACAGAGTTTACAGTGGTGACCGATGCATCACTTCTGGGATAGGGTGGCCACATGGGAGAGGCGGAGATCAGAGGCCTCTGGTCGCAGGCGTAGTCTGGGCTCCACTTCAACCAACTAAAGCTCCGGGCGATTCGTCTGGCACTGAAGGCATTCCTTCCCTCTGTCAAGGTTAGAGTAGTGCAGGTGTTCACAGACAACACTTCAGCCGTGTGGTATTGCAACATCAGGGCATGTCCCTGGTGGTTCAACACCTGGCAGGTTCTCTAAACGCCAGGGCAGACTAAATCAGCGCCGGTGCATGATTGATCACGAATGGCGTCTTCACTCGGAGGTGGTGCAAGGTCTCTTTCGACAGTGGGGAGAGTCTTGGTTGGATCTATTCACCACAGAAGAGAACTCGCAATGTCAGCAGTTCTGCGCGTTGGAATTTCCAAGGCGGCACTCGCTCGGCGGAGCTTTTAGTCGCGAGAGGATTTGCGGTCTTCTATACGCCTTTCCGCCTATACCACTTATGCCCAGAGTGTGAAGAGGGTCAAGCGCGGCCGGGCCCAAGTCATTCTTGTGGCTCCGGACTGGGCACGAAGAGTCTGGTATCCCGAGCTCTTGAACATGGCCATCGATCCTCCGATCAGACTACCTCTTCGGGAGGATCTTCTGTCGCAGCAGCAGGGGACGGTCCTCCACCCGAACCTGTCCAGGCTCCACCTCCTTGCGTGGAGTTTGAGCGGTGACAGTTGACAGCTTTCGACCTTCCTCCCGAAGTCTGTAACGTTATTCTGGCAGCCTGGCGTCCCTCCACCAAAACGGTATACGCCTGTAGATGGAACAAATTTGTGGCATGGTGCGCAGCAAAGGCTGTGGATCCCCCTTTCTGCCCCTCTTTCAGAGTTTCTCCTCTGCCTGCTTTCTTTGGCCCAGCAGGGCTCTGTTCTGGGCACTCTCAAAGTCCATCTTTCGGCCATTTCGGCCTTCCTTCACCTTCCTGATCAACCTTCTCTTTTCAAGTCCCCTATTGTAAATCGCTTCCTTAAGGGCATTACTCATCTTTTTCCTCCTATTCCTTTCGTAATGCCCCAGTGGGACTTGAACCTTGTTCTAACTTATTTGATGTGCGTGCCCTTTGAGCCGCTGCGTAATTGCCCTCTCAGACTCTTGACTCTGAAGACTGCCTTTCTGGTTGCCATCATCTCTGCTCGCAGGGTGAGTGAGCTCCAGGCTCTTTCTTCTAAGCCTTTTTTCCTTGCTGTTCATCCGGACAAGGTTGTCCTTGGAACTCGACCTTCTTTTCTTCCTAAAGTGGTTACCTCTTTCCACATAGGACAGTCCATTACTTTTCCCACCTTCTTTCTGCATCCTTCTAAAGAGGAAGAAAGGCTCCACCGTCTGGATCCAAAACGTGCGCCTTCATTTTATTTGGATCGCACAAGACAATTCCGGGCAAAACCATCACCTCCAGATGACAACGTATCTTATCCAGAGCTGATTTCAAGGGCAGCAGCTTATCTTGGAGTTAGACAGCACAAAGAGGCTTTGAATGACGATTTTTTATTTGAGACACTAAGGTCTTCACATAGGACTAGTCAGAGTCTCCCTATGTTGAAAGGCATGATGATGCATGCATATGAGATTTTAAGGACCCTGTTCTTTTCCGTATTTTAACACCCAGGGTTGACAAGAAATACAAACTATCGCCATCTGATCCTGTTTTTATTAAAGGACAGCTACCCTTAGACTCACTGGTAGTTTCTAATGCTCGTAAAAGAGCAAACTCACAGACCTCTGGAGATGCTCCTCCTCCGGAAAAAGAGTCTAAATTAATTGATGCCTCCGGTAAGAGTGGCTGCTCAAGCCGCTAACCACTGGCGTATTGCCAAACCGCAGGGCACACTGGGATGACATGGAAGGCCAACTTCAGTACCTCCCAGAAGAGCACAAGAAAAAGGCACAAGAGCTAGTCCAAGAAGGAAAACTTATATCCAATTCTTCTATTAGATGTGCTCTAGATGCTGCTGACGCTGCAGAGAGAGAAGTTAACACCAGCATTCTTTTACGTCGACATGCCTGGCTTAGGATTTCAGGTTTTAAACCAGAAGTCCAGCAATCTATTTTAAATACCCCCTTTGATAAGCAACATCTTTTCGCACCTCAAGTTGATGAGGCTTTAGAACAGATGAAAAAAGACACGGACTTGGCGAAATCCATGGGAGCGCTTCAGTCTCCATCAAGCAGAGGCTCCTTTTGCCACTCATTTTATAGGGGAGGGTCCAAAACCTTATCCTCAGACAATAGCGCTTCCTCTTATAAGTCCAATACGCAACCCTTTTCCTCTAGAGGCTTTCAATTTCAAAGGTAGATATAAGAGCACGCCAATGCGTAACTCCCCTTCTACCAATAAACAGTGACTTGACTACACTTCCCCCCCGATCATTTAACACCTGTCGGGTAAGACTTCAACAATTTCTCCCCATTTGGAAGTCCATAACATCAGACAAATGGGTGCTAGACATCCAACATGGTTATTGCCTGGAGCTCACCAGCAATCCTCCCAATATTCCACCTCACACTCACAAACTCTCATCAGAGCACCTGCTGCTTCTCAAACAAGAGGTACAAGCTGTTCTAGCAAAAGGAGCCAAAGAACCAGTTCTGTTACAGTACCAAGGTTCAGGGGTTTACTCTCTGTACTCTCTAATCCCCAAAAAGGACGGCTCCTTAAGACCAATTTTGGATCTAAGGACGTTAAATCTGTACATACTATCAGAACATTTCCACATGGTCATGGTTCAACAAGTACTTCCACTTCTACAGCAAGCCGATTTTATGTCCACACCGGACTTAAAAGACGCATACTTTCACATTCTGGTTCACCTAGCACATCGCAAATATCTCAGATTTGTGATAGCAGGAAAACACTATCAGTTCAATGTACTCCCATTCGGAGTAACTACTGCTCCCAGAGTATTCACAAAATGTGTAGCAGTAGTGGCAGCACATCTCAGAAGTCAACAGATTCAGGTCTTCCCATACCTAGATGACTGGCTCATCAAAGCCAGCACACCCCAAAAGTGTTTACAACACACTCAGACTACATTAGACCTACTCCGCCAATTGGGTTTCACAGTCAATACACAGAAGTCTCATCTTCAGTCATCACGAATGCAGTCCTACCTGGGAGCGATTCTACACACTTGCACAGCTCTAGCCTCTCCCAATGCAGCCAGAATTCGAAATATTCAAACTCTGCTACTGCAGTTTCAGACCAATCGATACTTAACAGTCAGGACTTTCATGCAACTGTTGGGAATGATGGCATCATGCATTGCAATAGTGCCTCATGCAAGGTTACACATGCGTCCTCTACAAGAGTGTTTAGCACGTCAGTGGAATCAGTCTCGGGGTCAATTAACAGATCTAGTGTTGGTAGACAGCCGCACCCATCGCTCTCTGCAATTGTGGAACACACAAAACTTATCAAAAGGGCGGCCCTTCATCAACCCTGTTCCACAGATCGTGCTAACAGCAGACGCATCTCTCACATGTTGGGGTGCCCAACTTCACAATTTGACAATTCAAGGTCTATGGGACAACAAGTACAGAAGTTTTCACATCAACTAGAGCTTCTTTCTGTGTATCTAGCACTGAAAGCTTTTCAGTCTCACCTCATAGGGAAAATTGTCCTAGTCCGCACGGACATTGACAGTTATGTACAAAAATAGGGGGGGGGGCCGCAACTGTCACGCCTCTCTCAGACCATTTGGCGTTGGGCAATTCATCATAGAGTTCATCTCTGGCAGAGCACCTCCCAGGAGTGAACAATCAAATTGCCGACCTCCTCAGCAGAAGGTGGCAACAAATACACGAGTTGGAACTTCATCCCCAATTTCTCCTTCCATACTTTGAACAATGGGGATTCCCGCAAATGGATCTGTTCGCCACAGTAGACAACTCAAAATGCCCAAACTTCGCCTCCAGGTTCCCACACCCTCTATCCAAGGGCAATGCCCTATAGATGAATTGGTCAGGGATATTTGCCTATGCTTTTCCGCCTCTCCCTCTCCTTCCATTTCTGGTTCAGAGGTTCAGGAAAACCTCTCACACTGATTCTAGTGGGTCCCACTTGGGCCCGTCAACCGTTGTTCACCACACTCTTGGAACTATCAGTGGTTCCACATCAAAAGCTGCATCTCAATTCCATCCTTCTCACGCAGAAACATGGAGAAGTCAGACACCCAAACCCCAAGGAGCTCAATCTAGCGTTTGTACCAATAACAATATGGATCCAGTAGATGCCCCTTTTCAAAATATCATTTGTTACCTTTTTCATCTACAGCGTGCAGGTCTAGCCTACACTTCCATTCGATTGCATCTTGCGGTAGTAGCCGCATATTTACAAAACAGGCAACATCTATCTTTGTTCAAAGTTCCAGTAATTAAAGCTTTTATGGAGGGTCTTAAAAGAGTAATACCACCCAGGGTACCTCCTGCACCAGTTTGGAATCTAAACATTGTGCTTACACGGCTCATGGGTCCACTTTTGAGCCATTACACAACTGTCTGTTACAGTTTTTCATGGAAAGTTGCCTTTCACATTGTGATCACTGCATTGAGGAGAGTTGGTGAACTACAAGCATTAACCTTAGAAGAACCATTCTTTCAACTTCATAAAGATAGAGTAGTACTTCGCACCAACCCAAAATCCCTTCCCAAAGTGGTTTCTGCTTTTCATATCAACCAGTCAGTTGAGTTACCTGTGTTCTTTCCTCAACCTGATTTGGTAGCAGAAAGAGCTCTTCATACTCTGTCAGAAGAGCGTTATTGTATTATATTGAAAGGATAAAGGATTTTCGTAAGACAAAACTGTTTGTTGCGTTTGCTACACCTCACAAAGGCATTCCTATCTCTAAATCTGGTATTGCAAGGTGGATTGTTGGATACATTCAAACCTGCTATGCTAAAGCTAAAATAACTTTATACCTCCTAGAGCACATTCCACTCGTAAAAAAGGAGCATCTATGGCCTTTTAAGGTAACATCCCTATAGCTGGCTTTGTAAAGCAGCAACATTGTCCACACCACACACCTTTACCAAACACTACTGTGTGGATGTTAGCACGTCAACAAACCAAAGTAGGGCAAGCAGTGCTAAAGACACTTTTTCAAACAGCTGCAACATCTACTGGTTAGCCACCGCTTTGGGAGAATACTGCTACATAGTCTATGCAAAGCATGTCTATCTACAGCACACGTGCCTCGAATGCATTATGCTACTTACCCAGTAAGCATCTGTTCTTGGCATGTAGAGATGTAGATTAACATGCGCCCTCCCACCTCCCCGAATACTTGTAGTTTTTGCAGTTTTCATTATTTACATTACATACGCATGGACATCTCTGTACTACACTTGCGTACTCCATTCTCACCCTCTTGCAGGGGAAAAAAATCTAACAATGGAGTCGATGCCCATGCGCACTATCACCGAAAGGAGGAGTCACTTTACCTTGTGACTGGGACAGACTTCTTCGAAGAAAAACAACTTGCAAACATCTGGACCCAACACTAGATGTCAGGAGTATACAACGCATGTGAATCTACAGCTCTACATGCCAAGAATACATGCTTACTGGGTAAGTAGCATAACCCATTCTACCTCAAGGGAAATCTGTAACAACAGATCTTTGCGTTTTGGATATCGTGGAAAATGCATACCACCCTATCCTTCAAAGTTTCCCCACCAAGGTTTTTATTCAAAAGAACATCTGCTCCTCCAACCAGAGGTTCAAATCCTTCAAAAGGGCGCAGTAGAGTTGGTTCCAGAGCAGGAGTAGGGTCAGGGATGCTATTCCCAGTACTTCCTGATTCCCAAAAGGATGGGCATTTGCAGCCAAATCTTGACCTCAGGCTCTTGAACTGGTTCTTCAAGCAGGAAAAGTTCAAGATGCTGACCCTTGCACAGGTGCTTTTTGCCCTGGAGAAGGAAGACTGGATGGTTTTGATCAATTTGCAGGATGCGTATTTTCACATTCCCATTCTGCAATCGCACAAAGTACCTCTGTTTTATGGTGGGGTCTCAATATTATGAGTGTGCAGTCCTTCCGTTTGGTCTTACTTCCGCACCTTGAGTCTTCACAAAGGTGATGGCAGTGGTTGCAGCGCATCTCAGAAGTTGGGGATTCTAATATTCCCTTACCTGAAAGTTTGGCTGATCAAAGTCAAGACTCCGAGTTGGGGTTGCATCACTTGCGGTTGACTACGCAGTTGTTGTCCAACCTGGGATATACCATCAACGTACCTAAATCTCACCTATAGCCGTCCCAGTGCACCCTGTTCATAGGGGTAGTACTGTACACTACAGTGAATCGAGCCTACCCTACTCAGAGGTTTCTGGATACTCATGCTATGATTCCGATGTTTCATAATGGAGCTATAGTTCCAGTCCTGAAGGTCTTGCGCCTGCTAGGTCTGATAGCTTCCTTAATTCTGTTGGTCACCCATGCACGCTGGCACATGAGAGCCCTCCAGTGGTGCCTCCGCAAGCAATGGTTTCAACACAGCGGGGATCTCAAAGAGTCTGTCAAGATCTTCAGAGACACTTCCGCGGCTCTTCAATGGTGTGGTGTCTGGCAACCTGTCCCAATGGAAGCAGTTTCACCCTTCCCCTCCGGTGGCCACAGTGATAACAGAAGCCTCCACTCTAAGGTGGGGACCTCATCTCGGGGATCTGAAGATCAAAGGTCTTTGGTCTCCAGAAGAAAGATTGTTGCACATCAGTCAGTTAGAATTGGGGGCAATAAGTCTGACTCTCAAGGCCTTCCTCCCTTCTATTTGCGGTCAGTCAGTTCAAGTCTTGACACACAATACTACCGCAATGTGGAACATAAATAAACAGGGAGAAGTACAGTCATATCGCCTCTGCAGAGAAGCTCTACAACTCTGGTCCTGGGCTCAGGATCATCAGATTTGCATCATGGCAAATCACTTGGCTGGAGTTCTGAACCTGCATGTAACAGTCTGTCTGCATTTTTACGCTAATCAGAAGTGGCATCTCCATCTGGAAGTGGTGCAACGCATTTTCTGGTTATGGGGGACCTCTCAGACCTATTTGCCACTTTAGAGAATGCGCTCTGCCTGTCATTCTGCAGCCTCCAGTATCCGTTGCAGGGAACTCTGGGGGATGCATTTCAATTGGACTGTGGCACCCAGCTCTTTTACCCATTTCCCCCCCATATCCTTGATTCCTTGGGTTCTGCAGAATATTCGCCAAGACCGGGCCCAAGTCATATTAATAGCCCCGGACTGACCGCGAAAGGTGTGGTACACAGATCTTCATGTCTCACTATGCCCTCCACTCCGTCTCTCTCGCAAGATAGACCACGTCTTGCAGTCGCAGGGCAGGTTCTACACCCCCACCTCCAGAACCTGCATCTTCATGCCTGGAGATTGAACGGCACAACCTGAGTTCTATTTCTCTTCCTCCTGATGGTGTGGATGTTATATTATCGGCCAGCAGATACTCCACTAAGTCGATTTATGCTGGCAGATTGACGAGGTTTGTAAAGTGGTTTGGGGAAAATTCCATTGACCTTTTTAAAAGCCCATTTTTCAGAAATTGTATGTTTTACGCTTCTAGCGCAGCAAGGTTGTGCAGTTGTGACAGTTCAGGGATATTTGTCTGCCCTTCTTACATTTCTTTGTTTACCTGCCCAACATTTCCTTTTTAAGACCTCTATAGTATTAAGGGACTTACTAACAAGTTTCTCCCCACTCGGTTTATCATGCTTCAGTGGGATCTTAATTTGGTTTTGACTTACCTTATGGGTGCTCTGTTTGAGCCCCTACATAGTTGTTCTTTGAGGTTACTTAATTTAAAAAAAAAAAAAAAAAGTTCTGGTCGCCATAACTTTGGCTTAGACGTATTAGTGAATTGCAGGCATTAAGTGTAAAACCCTCCTTCATGACTTTCTATGCAGATAAGTTAGTATTGAGAACCAGGGCTTCATTCCTACCAAACGTGATTACTCCTTTCCATCAGGAAAGTCTATCACCCTTCCTGTTCTCTATCCTCCTCCACATCTAACTGAAGAGGAGGAAAGACTTGATTGTTTGGACCCTAAAAAGGGCTGTGAGTTTCTCTGTGGACAGAACTCGTGATCTCCGGCTGCATGAACAGCTGTTTGTTGGCTGTGAGCAAGATGGAGGGGAAAGCAGTGCATAAGAGACCATTGTACAGATGGATTATCCTGTGCATAAAGATTTGCTATGCCATAACCAACAAAGAACCGCCTGAAGGTATTAGAGCTCATGCTACAAGAGCCAAGTCTTTTACTTCTAATTTAGCCAGAGGTGTCCCTGTATTTGGCCTTTGTAAAGCGGCAACTTGGGCTTCTTGCCACACTTTTGCGAAGCATTATTGCGTAGACTCCGAAGTGAGGCGGAACGGTCATTTTGCCTGTTCTGAAGATTTTTTTTGGGTTAGGCAGACAGTCACCCACCTGAGTGCGGGACTGCTTGGGGATTCTATTCAAAAGGTGAGGAATCCACAGGTCAATGTATCCATCATGAGAGCATGTTACTTACCTTTGGTAACACTTTTTCTGGTGGATACAGTATCTACCTGTGGATTCCTCACTGACGGGCCTGCCTCCCCGTTGCATGTCTGCATATACCGAAAATAAGTATTTGTATAATGTGTATGTTTTTCACATTCTAAAAATATATATAGGGGGCTTGGCCAAGATGGCGGAGTGAGCGGACGTGTCTTGTCCGAGCTCCGTCCCCGCTGGGCCCCTTGCATATACACAGCACCTACATCCTTGCTTTTGGCACTGAGGGCTTTCCCCCCCCCCCCCTGCCGAGGGGCTTTGGCGACACGGTTGTGCAACGCTGCAAATGATCCCTCGCCGCGCCGGATTGTGGAGTTCTGGGCATGGGCCTCCCTCGAGCGATTGACCTGCCTCGCTGAGAGGAACGAGAGACGAAACCCGAGGCCTGCGCTACGGGGGAGAGTCGGGCGCAACCCTGCCGGCGCTATTACGGTGATTCGAGTGCCGGGATCGGCACTGACTTTCCCCCGGAGGGGTCTGATCGCCGGAGCCCGGGTAGTCTGATCTGAACAGCAGGCTTGCCGTAGGGCCTACATGACAGAGTCTGGAAGCGCTCCTGAGCCTGCGGTCTGACGCTTGATGTGACAGGAGGCATACCGGAGCCCGCACTGTCTTTGGAACTTGATGGTGGATGGTCTGGTTTATGCCCCCCGCGGCGCCCCCCGGAGATGGTTGTGACAGTTTCCCCCCTTGGGAGGTGCCTCTGGTGTAACGATCGCGGCGGCCTCCAAAGAAAGGTGAGCGACGGGTGGCCTTGATGCACGTCGCATTTGGACCGCGCTGCGGGAGCTTTACTCAGACGCTGACGGCTGGGAGAGCGGCGGACTGCGCATCCGGTGGGGGCCAAAAGCAACAGGAAGCCTGCCCGCACGCACCACGGCATAGGACAACCTGCACATTTCGGCGCCCATTGTAGATACCGGCGACCATAGATCTCAGCTGAAGGCCTCAATGCAGCGCTCCTCTGGTGACTTGGGGTGAAGAAACTGGCGGAGCACAGTAAAGTGCAACCTGTCCTACTTCGTACAGCAGTGTTTGGGGCTGCTGTTGGACATCTGAGTCTGGATTTGCTTGACCCCAGGGATCGGTGGTCTTGGTTTGCGGCCCCCGATGTCCCCCCGCTGGTTGCCGCCCGGGCCGCCTGTTGCCCTGCGCAGTGGCGGAGTGAGGGACACTGGCTGTTATTCTACCGGCTACGTATAACTCTGACCCTCCCTGGAACTTGCATGTCGTCTTGACATCTACACTGTTTGTGAGGAGTGGCCCCCGTTTACTGTGACGGCTCCCGGGGGTGGCACCGGAGGGAGGATTTGGAGTGTCCTGCCCTACATCTCGTTACGAGGCCCCCACGTCTATCTTACCCCGAGGAAGCTCGGCCCAGTGCCTTTTGACTACGACAAGCATAGTAAACAATCTGGGGCATTGGAGTCGCTAAATCAACCCTTCGGAAGCTAGACGCCCTATAACTAACTGGGACCCGACCAAAACGTACTATGACGACGGCCAAAGCGAAAAAGGAGCGCTCAGTGCATGACCTACTCATGAAAACCACAGGTGACCCACAGGGCCCGGGACAAGCCGGCACCAGAGATAGTGCTGAGGGGGCTGTGACACGTGACTTCTATGAGTCCCTATTCGCCTTGCTCCGTGAAGAAATCCTGGCGGTGAAGACTTGAGGGAGGTGCGACGAGATGTTGATGCAGTCGGTGAGAGGGTAGCGTCCCTGGAGGAATCCTCGGTATCTAGAGATGAGGAAATCGCAGCACTTCAGCAAGAGGTCATTCGACTACAGGATCAGCAGCTGGACCTCCAGTCACACGCTGAGGACCTGGAGAATAGGTTGAGACGGAATAGCATCCGTATTCGGGCGTTTCCCACGGGTGCAGAAGGCACAGATCTGGAGGGGTACGTGCAAGCCTTGTTCAACTCGCTCTTGGGCACCCCAGGGGAGAACACAGTCAAAATAGACCGCTTCCATCGTGTGGGACTCCCCCGCCAAGCTAATCGTCCACCAGCAGACATTTTTATTTGTGTGCATGATTTAAAAGTAAAGGAGTCTATACTCAAAGCGGCTCGCTCCACCCATGCACTGCAATTTAGAGATCACTCTCCACAGCTATTTCAAGACCTGGCAGCAAGCACTTTGCAGAAGCGGAAGGATTTTAGACCCGTGATTAACCATCTGCGCTCCGCCGGAATAGCCTACTCCTGGGGCCACCCCTTCCGCCTCATATTCCGCTACGACAGCAAGCTTAGTCAGCTCCGCTCCTTGGAAGAGACCTGCAGGCTCCTGAACCTGGACCTCGACAACATGGCCTCACAGACTACTTCCATTGGGGAGGGGGCCTCTCTTGGACACCGGCGGGGCTCAAGGTCTGGTACCAGGCTGGAGCGCTTTCGCCCTGACTCTGCAACTATTGTCAAGCAGCAGTCGGCGGTGATTCTCTCACTCTCCGGAGCTGAAGGGGATATTTCCGACCCTCCCAGTTAAGGTACTTTTCGATGGATGATCAATTTGTAATGATGGTCGGGCGGGGGCGAGTGCTACTCATTTGGTGACTCTCTTGCTCTCTTGGCTGCCCCCATGCTTACAAACCTCCCTTCGGGGACGGACTTCTGTTGTTTTTTTGATGCTTGCATATTTTTTTTGTTTTACTAGAATGTTGGGATTGTTTATGGGTTGTTTGGGTTCCCTTTCTGGCGAGCCTCCTTCGACGTACCCTATGCTAGCGTATACTCAGAGCGGAGGGAAGCACACACCACACCTTTACTATTTCTCTCTAGAAATTAGTAAAACACTTGCTGGGCTTTCTTTGATTCACCTGTACCATAATGTCCATGGAGACTAGGACAATCAGTCTCAACGTCCGAGGCCTTAATAACCCTATTAAGAGGAAAGCAGTATTGTCCCTGTTGGAGCAATCTGGGGGGGATATATGCATGCTCCAGGAGAATCACCTATTTCCAAAAGAGACACACAGAATGCAGGCTAGAGGATTTCCACAACAGTACTGGTCTTCCGGGAAGGGCAAGAAGGGTGGGGTGGCATCTTATTCTCCAAACATTTTAAGGGCACAGTTCTGGGTCTTGTAGCCGAAACCAAAGGCCGCCTTCTGGCCCTGCGGGTGGGGATAGGCTCATTTCATTTCACACTAGCCTCAATCTACTCTCCTAATGATCACCAAGAAACCTTTCTGCTGGAAGCTATAGCCAAGGTACTTCACACCCCAGATCCGGCTGTTGTGGGAGGGGACCTGAATGTCGTGATGGATTCAGAACTGGATCGCTTGGGCCAGAGGGTGGGAGGCACAGGAGCACTGTCATCTGTGACCTGGGAGTGGCCTGAGGATTGTGGGATGCGGGATGTTTGGCGCGCGTTGCTCCCTAGAGAATGAGATTATACCTTTTACTCCGCTGCCCACAAAACCTAAGCTCGACTAGACAACTTCCTGGTCACCACCGCTGCGTGGGAACGCACTCCGGCCGCGACTATCGAGGCTCGCTCGCTTTCAGACCATGCACACATCACTTTGACTATGCACAACTCCCCTCCCCATACCATGGCCCTCCCATGGCGTCTTTGGGAGTCGATATTGCTGGCCCCGACGGTTACTGCGCTCCGGAATACTATACGGGACTACTTAGCGCTTAATGATGACGGCTCCACTGTCTTGTCCTTGATTTGGGAGGCTTTGAAGCTGGTGGCCCGAGGGGGCTCTCATATCTAAGGCGGCACACGAGAATAAGGTGCGACGTGCTAAGAGGAGCTTGAACTGAGAGTGAGGGAGCTAGAGGCTATGCACAAGCGCTCCGGAGCCTCTCGGATCTGGAGACAACTTGAAAAGGAATGGCTCCAGCTCCAATGCCTTGACTTGGACAGGGCTGAGCATGCCACGATCCGCTTGAAACATAAATATTTTGTAGGGACTAACAAAGGGGGTCGTATGCTGGCGCACTGTTTGTGTTGCAAACAGCATGCTCAATCGGTTAAGGCGGTCCGCGGGATTATCGGAGTGGAGGCCACTGAAGATACCGACATAGCTGTTGCTTTTCGAGCCTACTATGCCGAGTTATACTCGACCGACTTCTCGGTTTTGTTGGATCCGCACACCTACGTACACACCGCTGCGGTCACTCCCCTCCCTGCTAACAAAGCAGAGGGCCTTGACGCGCCTATCTGCATCGAGGAGGTGATTTTGGCGATTGCACGGCTGAAACCTCTGAAGGCGCCCGGCCCAGATGGGTTCAGCGCGGCCTTCTACAAGACCTTTTGCTCAGAGTTAGCGCCCATACTTACTCGCTTGTTTAATTCCTTTGCTGATACGGGCACACTCATGGAAACGATGCTCCAAGCCTCGATCACAGTGATCCCAAAGCCTGGCAAAGATCCCAAGCGCTGCAGTTCATATCTCTCGATCTCACTGCTGAATATAGATGCGAAACTATTAGCAAGCATACTGGCCCAGCGCCTAAATCCCCTGATGCCTGGGTTGGTGAATCCGGACCAGCCTGGGTTTATCCTCGGTCGACAGTGCGGGGATAATACCAAACGCCTTTGTCATCTGATCGATAAGGTTCAGCGTTCTTGGGAAGAGGCTTTGCTGTTGGCAGTCGACGCGGAAAAGGCCTTTGACAGGGAACACTGGCCTTACTTGTTTGCAACTCTTGAACGATTTGGTCTGGGCTCCCGCTTTAGGAATTGAATTGCAAGCATTTACAGCTCCCCCAGTGCGTCGTCAAGGTGAACGGGGTCAGATCGTGTGGTTTCCCAATTGGTCGGGGCACAAGGCAGGGATGCCTGCTATCCCCGTTGCTTTTTGCCTTATACATGGAGCCTTTCGCTCAACGACTCCGGGACAACCCTAATGCCAAGGGCATTCCCTTTGGAGCGGACCAGCACCTGATAAGTCTCTATGCTGACAACGTTACTTTCTCAATTACCAACCCTGAGACCTCGTTACCGGTTATTAGGGCTGACCTACATGCATTTTGGCAGGTCTCGGGATTCCGGGTCAATATGCAGAAGTCACAAATATTGAATTTGACTTCTACCCCAGATACGGTGGGCTCTCTGCACAATCAGTTTGACTTTGCATGGGTCGCGGAGGACTTGCCATATCTCGGTCTAGTACTCAGTAGGAGTTTGGTGAAGACTGCTGAAGCCAATTACTCCAAGCTGATTACACTCATATGCAAAGAGCTGGCACACTGGCAGCGGCTCCCACTGTCCTGCTGTGAAGATGAATATCCTTCCCAGAGCTTTATACAACTTCCAGACTCTCCCGCTACAACCGCCCCTGGGCCTGCTCCCTAAACTTCAACGGGAGATCGATCATTTTATCTAGGGGACCGTGAAACCCAGGTTACAGAAACATCTCTTGCAACGCCCAAAGCGGGATGGTGGCCTTGCGATACCCAACTTGACCTGCTACTATCAAGCTGCGGTGCTCCGCTACTTGGTTGAATGGAATCGCCTGTATACAGAGAAGTACTGGGTCTTCATGCACCAGACTGTCGCGGGTCGGCATATATGGAGGGAAGTATGGATGCCTAGGCCCTCCCGAGCATGGGGGCTTTATTCTTTCCCGGTGACACGCCCAACTCTTCAGGTTTGGGATAAGCTGGCAATCTCTGCGGGCTTTAACACGTTTCCCTCACCACTAACCCCTCTATTTTCGAACCGGACTTTCCTCCGGGCAAGACTAAGGGTCTTGACACTAGCTGGGTTCGGGGTGGATGTAAGCAATTGGGATGTCTCTTTGACCATTTGCACAACTTAAGGATGACTACGAGCTATCTGAGGCAGACTGCTTTCTCCACTCGCAGCTGTTGCATTGGGAGCCTGGTGTGGCCATCCATCCTCAGGCGAGCAGACCTATGCATTCCTTTGAAAAATGGCTGTTACTTTAGAAAGATGATAAAAAAACTCCTCTCCGAAATGTATTCATTTCCTTCCATGAATTCGCACAAAGAGATCAGCCGGCCGGCCAGAAGCGGTGGGAGGAGGAGCTTGGCCGATCACTGTCGGACAAGGAATGGGATGACATTTTTTATAGAACGCACCACACAGCACACTCCACGACACACACTGAGACGTCCTATAAAATCGCTTCATATTGGTATTATACTCCCTCCCGGATAAAGAAGTGGAACTCTGTGTGACGGCCAATGCTGGCGGGCTTGTGGTAATCCAGGCACATTACTCCACCTCCTATGGAACTGCCCAAAACTTTCTAGATACTGGGAGCGCATTTTGGATGAGATTGACCAGGCCTTCAACACTACCATGCCCAGACTTCCCCACGTATACCCTGCTGGGTCTACCTAACGCATCAACATTCCCGGTCCGCTCAAAGGGTAGACAGATGGCCCTGGCACTCAACGCCACCCACAGAGTGCTTTTGTCGTGCTGGAAATCTGATCGAATCCCAGATCACACGCAGTTTGCGGCTTCACCAGTTGTGGTCACTGCTTGGCATGGAAAGGCTGTTGATGGCAACTTTGGGAGATAAATAGGATTATACGAAGATATGGGCCCCCTTAATATCTATTCTCTCCTGTGAGTTTCGAGAATTGACCTGACCTAAATACCTACGCATTTTGAGATTGATCCCGGATTCTCAGGAGGAGTGACGCCACTGGTTCTGCTTCGCGGCCTCCATAGCTTTGTTCTTTCTTAGTGGGCTATAGTTCTAAGCTCTTGGCTCAAACGGAAGGGGTGGGAAGGGTGGGGGCTTTATATTCTTTAGGGTTCCTTTTGTTCGTTTTAGGTTTTTCTGCAGTTTTCCCTTGCCGAGTGTAGCATATGGAGGACATAAGCAATGTATAATGACTGTCTATTTTATTGCATGTATGTGGGCTGTCTTTAAGCCCTCCCAACTCCTTTGTTGACGCGGCCGGCCCATGATGGGTTGTAGGCGGCTTGCTGTGTAACCTTTATTTTGTATTGTGCTCCCAATTGCCTTTTGCATTGTCTATCATGTTCACGCTTATCGCGGCCGGCCCGTTGGGGTTGTAGTTGATTGCTGTGTATAGCTTTCATTAACCGTTCTGCCAATAAAAATTGATTTAATCCTAAATATATATATATATATATGTATATATATATATATATATATATATATATATATATATATATATATATATATATATATATATTGCATTTATGATGTTGATCTCACTCTGCCTCAAAGGCACAAAAATAATGGTTGGAACGGACGTCCGCACGCAGACGAGGGCTTCTTATGGCTCCAGTGACGTCTCGCGGAGTTGCATGCAGAGCCGTGGCACTATGATCTTGTTGATGTGGAAGAGTTGTAAAGAAACATTTCCATGGAATGCTGGCACATTGGGATATTCAAAAGATGAGGAATCAACAGGTAGATGCTGTGTCAACCAGAAAAAGCGCTACCGAAGGTAAGTAACTTGTTCATTTAGCCTTTCACTGGTATTATAAAGACGGAACACACGCTCTGCCTAAAGAGATCACAAGGTTTTATTGAAAAGTGGTATAAAGAAAGTTAAAAAGCTCCAGTTTCTACTTGGTGATGAAAATGTCGGGAATTGGCGGCCTCTTTCGAACTGAAGGAATTCAGGGTGGTCACCTTGCAGGATATTCTACAATCCATAGACATAGGTGACTTCCTGGTGTCCATAGATCTGGAGCAAGCATACTTTCACATTTCCATCTGTCCAAAACAGAGACCGTTTATGCTGTTTATGGTCAACTGCCACAATCACCAGTTCAAATCACTGGCATTTGACCTCAGGTCAGCACCTCACATCTTTACAAAGTTCATGGCACTATTGGTGCGCAATCTATGATGCTTAGGAATAAGCATGTACTCATTCCTGAACTATTGGCACTTCAAGGAAAAAGCTATGGTCTCAATGCAAACTACCATGCAGTGATTGGCTACCTTACACTTGACACAAAACTGAAAGTAATCAGTCTTTTTACAGACTCTGGCAAAGTGTTCCTAGGGACACCAATATCTATCACAGAATAAAAGGCACATCCTTCTGCTGAAAGAGGGAAGCAAACTAATGGGATTTGCCCATTTCAAATCCGTGTGATCTCAGAAATTAGCTAATTTAAGAGAAACTTGATGCTTAATAGCATCAAGGAGCAGGACAGCAGAACAAATCGGACCTTTTTTTCCTAAAGATTGCCCTTGACAAGTCAAGGCGCACATTAAGAGTCAACTGTTGTGTGCAGGTACCGCAATACTCCTTAACAGTGGACATCGCTGTGACAGGTGGCGGTGGGTCGACACATCTGCAGGTGTTGCAGGGATTCTGCGCCCATAATGAAAGGGATCCATCTGTAGCACAAAACTGGTCAAAAGCTTTTTCAGAATTCAAGCTTGAATAACCTACAGCAATAGGTGTTCCCTTCCAACTGAGGAGGCAAAGCCCTCCCACCACGGATGTCTCCGGGAACCGGTGTGATGGTATTGTGGACCAGCACAAGTGCTACTCGGAGATCCCTTGAATTAGTACCAGACCAAACGTTGGGAGCGCCATGTTGCAGGGATTCTGCCGAGTGACAGAACTATGCTTGGGATCATGGAACCTTAGTATGCAGGGACTGAGTCATCCTACCACCTGAGTACCCATGAGCTTGGGGACCAACTAGCTATAGTGTCTCATTGGCCCTCCTACTCACTCACAGAGGAACAAGTGATTAGACACCCCAGAACACAACACTCCGACCCTCTCAGGAATCACGGTTGCAGGACACACCCTTTCGCTCTCACTCTCGTACTAGTCCCCAATAAGATCCGACAGACACGAGAAAAGTTTAAAATGTTTATTTTAAGTATCGTGCTCTCGTATGCAGTATATGTGCCACAACAAGCAGAAAAATGCCTAACACAAATACGGTTCGCATAGCAAGTAGTCTGTAAATCATAATAGGTGCTGTCATTATATACGACAGTGAAGCTTAACCTCCCTCCCCTTCTACAGAAGCAAAATGATATCAGAAGATCTCTGGGTGTTTGTAGCAGACCCAGTACCTCAGTCTATAGATGGAACATCTACATCAGAGGTGCTGTCATGCTCCCGTCTCTGGAAAGATCCCTCTCCAAGTGTGTCACCCACCTGTGTATACCTATATGACCAAAGTACATGTTCCCAAACAACATCTGCATGTTTTTTCTAGGTGTTAGGGCCTGACTAGAACAGAATAACAAGGCACATTGTTGTTTGACCTTGTCTGCAGTGTTCAAACTAAATCCCAGGAAAGAGCGGAACGCAAAAACAGTGTATTATGTGTGAAAGTTGCAGTGTGGCACAAAGCAAAATACGTTTGTGTAGTAACGTGCGCAAAGCAGAAGATAGTCTGCCACGGGCTCATGCTAACATAGGGAAAACGACAGTGGCCACATGGACTACGTGACACAGGAACTTTCAACATATAGCCATTGGTCTCCTCTTAGGCCACTGACAGCTAGATTACTTATAAAACTGTTGGAGTTCGAGGTTGTTACAATGACTGTCAAAGCCTTTCTCACATAGGTCAAAAAAATTCAAGTCCGGATATAGGTAGACGGCATGATCAAGCTGTCCTACTAGTGAAAAGAAGGCAGGGTGAAGTTCCAGCTGCTCTCAAGTAGCCCAGCAGTTATAGTTCTGGATGACCAATCACATCATTTCACTCTCCGTGGAGCCTATTTCCGGCCTTAGCAACAAATGTATGTTTTAAGCAGAATGAACATGAGTTCTCACAACTAGGAGATAGACAACAGACCACAGAAGTTAATCTTTCAGTGATGGGAACACTGCAGTGGGATCTGTTTGCCACTTAGAGAATATCAAAGGTCAGTTCTTCAGATGAAGGCTCTGGTGCCCAAGGATACATGTGGAAGTGTTTTTGAGGAAACAGTTCAAGATATTTGCTTATGCTTTTTCCCCTCATTCCACTAATTCTGAGGCTCATGAATAAGATGAATACCAATCTGTGCACATCATTCTAGTAGTCCTTCTGTGGACCAATCAGATCTGTGGGTCATGTCAGTTGCTGATGCAATTCTGGCTGGATTCTTGCATACTGACCACAGATCACTGCGATGTTCACCACACCACAGATCCACTTCGCCTGACAATCTCGCTGCTGAGGACTTGGAGCTACCAGGATGAACACAATTCAGCATAACCATGCCTTCAGATGGAAAAGATATTCTTTCTGATCAACACTTCAGACCACAGATCTCACGTTGTGAATCTCACTAGGTACTAGACTGAATCCAAAACCTTTCTGCAGTGGCACCTACATACCAGCAGGTGGTACCACCTGCCTCTGTCACAACTGGCTTACCTTCTGACTTGACGAGCCACCTATTGGTGCTACCGTGTGGACGTCAGTTCCCTCTTTTCTGTACCCTTTATCATTTATCTGGAACTGTGGTCTTAGGTTTATTTTCTTTTACAGATTTTTCCAAACTGTACAAAACAGTGTGCTGGAATGTCTCCCCCTTAAAACAACAGGTTTTAAACCATTCCATATCTGTCACAAGCGGATGTCCATTACAGGTCTGTCGTAGGTGCTTCTGCACCAAACACAACTCCAAGTCCTGCTGTAAATGTCACAGCCGAAAGCCATCAAGGAGCAGTAAGCTAACTTTGTGTCTCCGAATATTTGAAGGAGGGTCGGTCTCGCTGCAAGTTGCAGGCCATTCTCCTAGCTTGTCATCATTTGGCATATTTAGGGCTAAGTCAAAAGAAGTCCAAACTCAAGAAGTCCTATCAAATATCCAAGGTGAAGTCCGACGGTCATCCCTTGACGAGGTCGACTCAGCATTGATGTCTGATTTGGACCCAGTTCCAGTGTGGGACCCAGTGCATCCTGAATTCCCGGGACCATTGTCAACTTTAAAGCAGATTGCGGCTTTCAACGAGGATATTCTGCAATTTTCGAAAATGGTTTTACATCCTTCTGCTGTGCCATTGGGCCCTACTGTTCTTTTGGTGCCACCAATTGGCTTTCCCCTGGCGGGTCCTTGCCCAGTACTGACTGACCCCATTCAACCTCAGTCCATTCCTCCTCCTGCACCAGGCCGAAATTCAAAGCCCTTGTCAGTCAGTTAGTTCAGTGCCAGTGCTTTTCCTGCTCCATTGGCTCTTGACCGTGCCCCGACTCCATCGAATGATCCAGTGCTGACATCTGCAAGGCTACCGCACCATGTCACACTGTGAAATATCCCAGGCACAACCTCAGTTTGACATGGATTCTCCTCCTGTTCACCTGTTTTGACAGCAATATTTCAGGAGCATGAGGGCCCTCTTTGGTTCTGACACTGATGCGCTCCATCGACTGGAGCATGTTTCCCATAACGAAGATGACAAGGAGGCAGAAAATTTGCTCACCCCTCATTATACTGATGCTGGCTTGTGCCTTGACCTCCAAAATGCCAGTGGCATAGACCAGTCACCTGAAACTGAACTATGCTTGTCCTTTAGTGACCCCAGCTAAGGAAAGTGCCTCTTTTGCGGTGGTGGTATGTAGAGCCACTGAGGTGTTGGACCTGTAGTTGCCTGCTGTGGAGACTTAAGGCAGTCTTTTGGCAGAGATCTTTCAGCCAAGACTTTCAAATACAGAGTCTTTGCTTCGAATTAATGATGCCCTGAATCCCTCACAGTTGTCAGGTCTCGATCTTGATCAGTCCTGGCAGTAAGCCCCCTTCCTTTGCTTGGGTACATACCTGCACATGGTGATCTGATCTTTTTGACCCAGCATCTGGCACCCGAGATTTATTTTTCAAGTCTCCACTAATGTCAATCCAAATGCATTTCTGATGACTATCAGCAGGGAGGCCCAGAAAATTGATTTAATGGGCAAGAAAATATTCTCTTTGGCTAGCCTGGCTCTCTAGTTCATGAATGTGTTCCTCCGGGGTTTCCATGCCCTCTTGGATATGGTGAGTGAGAGATTGCCCACCGTACAGAAGTGTTCCGGAACTCCTTTGCTCAGACTTTTCAAGACCACCAGAACACAGGGAAACACATTTTGGAATACTGGCCTTGACACTATGGACTGTTATCTGGCCTATAGACATCAGTTTGTTTTTTAATCTGACATCACGCTGGGATGCATGCCACAGGGTTTTCTGTGAAGCCCACTATCCTCTACTTGATATGCCCTTCAGTGGGGCCAGGATGTTTAGTGAGAAGGTGGATTCCATGCTACAGCACTTCAAGGATAGTAGATATACGGCTTGTTCTCTGGAGATGCTCTCCCTTGTCGTTTCCATCAGCAATATTGAAACTTTCTTGGATATTCAAAGGGCCCTGCTTACTACCAGAGGCATTCCTCGTAGGCCGTATATGTCAGGGTACAGAAAAAAGGAACAAAGACTCTCCAATGCTCCTCCGTAACCTGGAATGAGCCGGCTTTAAAAAGATCACCCGCTCGCAAAAGGTTGCGGGTGATCGTTGCGCACAACCGGGCATTTCTCCCTGTACTCCCAACAGGGAGGACCGCAGAGGCAGTGGCCGGTCTAGTCTTGCGCTCCTGGACACGAGCGCGGGGTCTGGACCAGCTGTGAAGTGCGCCGGTTGATTGTAGAACCGCGCACTTCACCAACGGAATTTCAGGGTCAAGTAGCTTAACTACAGGCTTCCAGTTAGATAGAAATAGAGTAGTTTTCTGAGCAAGGCTTAGGCGTAGGTTAGAGCGTTTCGGTGCGTCGGTTAGTTAGGTTAATAAGCTAGGAGAAAATCGTATGTTAGAAATATATAGAAACTAGAAAAGAAGAGTTTAAAAAGAACTACCATACTCACCAGCTGGAATCTCCGTTCCGGATTTCCCTTCGTCGTCCCGTTGATGGCGTAGGCTTCAGAAGTTACCTACGGAGAAAATACAAAGACGAATTACTGAAGAAGAGAAAGTAAGGCAGAGAGTGTGTGAGAGAATAAAGGAATGAATGTGATAACATAAGAGAGTCCATAATGGTTAAAAGTACTAAAGTATCGTTTGCAATACAGGACTCGGAAGAATAAAAACTCATTTGAAAGAATAGAAGAGGAGCAAAAGCCATAGACACTCTGGGTAAGAAGAGAGCCAGAGGGAGAGAGTGGGAGAGTGGAGGGAAGTAGAAAGGAATTAGTAATGTGTTCTTCTATTGCAGTGCTTTCCACAAAAGTTTGACGATCGAGAGGGTGTAAGAAAAGAACAGAACAGAACGCTGAAGTAAGAAGGAAGTAGAGTGGAAGCGCCAAAGGCCAGGCAGTCTCTTCTCTGTCCCATTCCCCTTTCCCCCGACGGGATTCGCACGGCCGCTAGTAGTTACTAGTTGGTGGCCGTGGGAAAACCAGTGGTGGAATCAGGGAAATCTCATCGTTCTGCTCCTGGGAGTGTCGGCATTGTGAGTAACCACCGCCCATGACAGAGTGAAGTGCCCACGTCAATACTCACCCGAGCAGAATGGCTGAAGGTTTCAACTTAAAAAATTTAGGGAATGTTCTTAAGGAAATTCAGCATGAGTTGATGGCAGTCAGGGAGGAAAATAAGGTACTCAAAGTGGAAGTGGAGGCCACTAGACGCGAGACCAAAGAGATAGCATCTCAGTTGAAGAGCAAAGAGTCTGGGAATAGGTTCCACCCCTCTCCTTCTGGGACCAGTATATTTAATCGGAGTTCCGCTACTAGTGGGGGGTCAGCTACGCAGGTCATTCCTTGGCGCCTGTAATCCCTTTGGCTCCGCCAGAGCGCTTTGGTGGGGATCCCCAAAAGGCCCAAATTTGTTTGACGCAGTGCTCTTTGCATTTCATGTGTCGGCCCACTGTCTTCCCGGATGCACAGTCTCGAATAGCCTTCATCCTATCTTACCTCAATGGAGACGCAGCCTCGTGGTCTATGCCCTTGGTCACTCAGGATTCTCCAATTTTATATAACTTCGAGGAATTCACGAAAGAGTTTCTGCGAATTTTTGATCGTCGGAAGGTGGCACAGGCTACGGATAATGAACTACTGGAGTTGAGGCAAGGGAATCGAGAACTGGTCACCTACCTTGCCCAATTTAATAAACTCGTCGTCGAAACAGATTGGCCTGAGGCCAAAAGGGCAGCCTTGTTCTATCGGGGTTTAAAAGATGATTTAAAGGACGCCTTGTCACAGATCCCAAATCGCCCCACAGAAGTTTCTGCTTTGATTGATTTAGCTTTGGAAATGGACTATCGACAAACAGAAAGAAGAGGTGAAAGACGACGTGAATTTCGACCCAGTGTACCTCGCTTCGATCGAGTCAGATCGGAAGTGGTTAAATCTGGAGATAGAGAGCATGGAGTTGAACCCATGCAAATTGGAACTATCAGAGGCCCTCTTTCCAAAGAAGAAAAAGAAAAGCGTCGACTAAATAACCTATGCCTTTATTGTGGGACCAGCGGTCATTTTATAAAGGAATGTCCCAAGAGACCAAAAACCTACAAGAAGAAAAACTCTCTGCACCACCAGTAGAAGGAGTTGGGCTGGTGGTTGCTAACAAGGATACAACTCCAATCTCTCACCAAGTGGCTAATACTCTACAATCTTCCGCTCCGCACCTCATTCTGACGATGACTTTAAGGTTTCGAGATAGAGTTCTTTTGGGAGTGGTCGTGATGCTGGACTCAGGAGCCACGGGAAACTTTTGCGACTTCAAATATGCCTCAAGTATTGGGTTGAAAGCCTTACCGAAAGAAAGAAGCGAAGCAGTCCGAGCCGTTGACGGAACAAATTTGTCTTCCGGTCCCATAACCAGTCATACTAAAGTAGTGGAACTTGTCTCTGTTGAAGGTCATAAGGAGGAGATTCAATTCAACTTAATCGATGCCCCACAGTTCGGAATCATCCTAGGTTTGCCTTGGTTAACTGAACACAACCCAACAATTAACTGGAGTGATCGAACAGTGAAGTTTAACTCAAGCTATTGTTTGGAACATTGCTTCGGTGAAAAGCAAAAAGAACGAGATGGAAACCCGGCAGCCTTACTATGCTAACAAAGAATGATGGTTTGTGCGGTGCAAACTGTGAGCTTACCGAAAGAATATCAGGAGTTTGCTGAAGTTTTTAGTGAATCGGAATCAAAGAAATTGCCCCCACATCGGTCGTATGACTGCAAAATTGATTTAGAACCCGGAGCAAATCTTCCTTGCAGTCGTATTTATGCGCTTACCGAGGCTGAGAACCGTCATCTTAAGGATTACATTCAGGAATACTTGGAAAACGGTTTCATACGTCCATCACAGTCCCCAGTTTCTTCGCCGTTGTTTTTCGTTCCAAAACGTGATGGAGATCTGAGAACGTGTATTGATTATCGCGCCCTGAACAAAATTACTATCAAGAATAGTTATCCTCTTCCTCTGATTTCTGTTCTACTAGACCAACTAAAAGATGCCAAAATCTTCACAAAATTAGATTTGCAGGGGGGATATCATTTAATTCGAGTGAGAAGCGGAGATGAATGGAAAACAGCGTTTAGAACGAAGTATGGATTGTATGAGTACCAAGTCATGCCCTACGGTTTAAGCAACGCCCCTGCTGCTTTCCAATACTTCATTAATGATGTCCTGAAAGAGTTCATAGATCAATGCGCTATCGTCTACATTGACGATATTTTGATTTACTCCTCAGAAGAACACCAACACCAGGTCAAAAAAGTTTTGCGTTGTCTGAAGGAAAATGAGCTTTACGTAAAACTGGAAAAATGTGCTTTTGGAGTGAAATCTGTAGACTTCTTGGGATTTGTGATTGCCCCGGAAGGTCTAACCATGGATGTTAAAAAGATTGAGGCAGTATTAAATTGGCCTCCTCCAACCTCTGTGAAAGAAGTACAGAGCTTCATCGGGTTTGCAAATTTCTATCGCAGATTCATTCGAGATTTTTCCCTGAAGGTAGCACCTATAACTAGGTTGCTGCGAAAAGGAGTGTCATTTCAATGGTCTTCTGAGGCGGAAGATGCTTTCCAGTTTTTGAAGAAGAGCTTTACCACTGCGCCCATTCTGCTGCATGCGGATCCTGCTCAACCGTTTTACCTGGAGACAGACGCCTCCGAGCAAGCCATTGGAGGAGTACTTTCACAGAGACACAAAGAAACTGGGCAGTTGCATCCGGTGGCATATCACTCCAGAAAACTGCAACCGGCGGAAACAAATTACACAATTTCAGATAAGGAACTCCTCGCTATCAAAGATGCTTTCCAAGAGTGGCGACATTACCTTCTCGGAGCTAGACATGTGGTGACTGTGTTCACCGATCATCGAAATCTCCAGTTTCTGAAATCAGCCAGGACGCTCACGCCACGCCAACTTAGGTGGTCCTTGTATTTCGCCGATTATGACTTCGTGATAACATTTCGGCCCGGAAGAAATAACGGAAAGGCGGATGCCTTGTCTCGAATAGACACTGATGGAAAGAAGATTCTCATTAGTGACCAAAAAATAATTCCAGAAACTAAAATCATTGGAGCCATAAGTGTGAGAAGTCTCGTAGAACAGGTCAAAGAAGCCTTAACTTCTGAAGAAATGCGAAGTTGGGCTCTGAAGGATCCAACTCGGGAGATTATCGATGGAGTACCATTTCATTCTAAGGCCTTGTATTTACCAATTCAAGAACTTCAACAACAAGCGTTGACTGACTGCCATGACAGTCCGTTGGCTGGTCATCCTGGAATTCATCGAACGGAGGAGTTGTTAAAGAGACAATTTTGGTGGCCAGGGTTGCCCGCAGATGTTCGAGTTCATGTGGAAGGCTGTGGGACTTGTGCAATGGGGAAGACAGATAAGCGGGCTCCTCAGGGTTTATTGAGACCTTTACCTACCCCACCATACCCATGGCACACAGTAACCATGGATTTGATAGTAGAACTACCCTCTAGTCAAGGATTCAGTTCTGTATTAGTCATGGTAGACGCTTTTTCTAAAATGTCGCATTTTGTTGCCCTGAAAGGAAATTCATCTGCAAAACAAATTGCCACACAATTCAACCAAAGTGTGATTAAGATACATGGCATACCAAAGGTTTTGATCACAGATCGTGGGTCCCAATTTCTATCCCATTTTTGGAAGGCTTACACAAGGGGTTTGGGAATTGAGACACGTTATTCAACAAGTTTTCATCCACAAACAGATGGGCAAACGGAAAGGGCCAATCAAGAGTTGGAAAAGTATCTTAGACTGTTTCTCTTGGATCAAGAGGGAGAGTGGCCCGATCTTCTTTGGACCGCAGAGTTTGCGCATAATAATGCAAAGAATGCCTCTACTGGTTTTTCCCCTTTTACTTGAATTACGGAAGGCATCCAAATTCTGTGGTTTCCTCTCAAGAAGTGTTGGTGCCAGCGGCTCAAGATTTTGTACAACATCTTAGTGAGGTACACGAGTCTGCCACCAAGAACTTAAGGAAAGCTAAAGAACGTTACAAACTAAATGCAGATAAGAAGAGAAGGCCAGAACCAGAGTTGCATGTAGGGGACAGGGTTTGGTTAAATACTAAAAATCTAAAACTCAAAGGAAATCGAAAGTTCCAACCCCGTTTTGTAGGTCCCTTTTCTGTGGAACAAGTAGTGAATCCTGTGACTTTCAAACTAAAACTACCTCCACAGCTAAAGATACACCCAGTGTTTCATGTTTCCCTTCTAAAAAAGGTTTCACCCCATTTGAAAGAATTGAGGAGTAGAGAACCCATTTTAGTAGAAGGACAAGAAGAATTTGAAGTTAAAAGAATCCTAGACTCCAAGTCTGTTCGAGGTAAAATTTTCTATCTCGTAGATTGGAAGGGTTTTGGCCCAGAGGATAGGTCTTGGGTGGAACAATCAGATGTTCATGCTCCCCGATTAACCAAAAATTTTCACTCACAGTATCCTCACAAGCCTCAGCCCGGAGGCTTAATCTTGCGGGGGGGTACTGTCAGGGTACAGAAAAAAGGAACAAAGACTCTCCAATGCTCCTCCGTATCCTGGAATGAGCCGGCTTTAAAAAGATCACCCGCTCGCAAAAGGTTGCGGGTGATCGTTGCGCACAACCGGGCATTTCTCCCTGTACTCCCAACAGGGAGGACCGCAGAGGCAGTGGCCGGTCTAATCTTGCGCTCCTGGATACGAGCGCGGGGTCGGGACCAGCTGTGAAGTGCGCCGGTTGATTGTAGAACCGCGCACTTCACCAACGGAATTTCAGGGTCAAGTAGCTTAACTACAGGCTTCCAGTTAGATAGAAATAGAGTAGTTTTCTGAGCAAGGCTTAGGCGTAGGATAGAGCGTTTCGGTGCGTCGGTTAGTTAGTTAGGTTAATAAGCTAGGAGAAAATCGTATGTTAGAAATATATAGAAACTAGAAAAGAAGAGTTTAAAAAGAACTACCATACTCACCAGCTGGAATCTCAGTTCCGGATTTCCCTTCGTCGTCCCGTTGATGGCGTAGGCTTCAGAAGTTACCTACGGAGAAAATACAAAGACGAATTACCGAAGAAGAGCAAGTAAGGCAGAGAGTGTGTGAGAGAATAAAGGAATGAATGTGATAACATAAGTAAGTCCATAATGGTTAAAAGTACTAAAGTATCGTTTGCAATACAGGACTCGGAAGAATAAAAACTCATTTGAAAGAATAGAAGAGGAGAAAAAGCCATAGACACTCTGGGTAAGAAGAGAGCCAGAGGGAGAGAGTGGGAGAGTGGAGGGAAGTAGAAAGGAATTAGTAATGTTGTGTTCTTCTATTGCAGTGCTTTCCACAAAAGTTTGACGATAGAGAGGGTGTAAGAAAAGAACAGAACAGAACGCTGAAGTAAGAAGGAAGTAGAGTGGAAGCGCCAAAGGCCAGGCAGTCTCTTCTCTGTCCCATTCCCCTTTCCCCCGACGGGATTCGCACGGCCGCTAGTAGTTACTAGTTGGTGGCCGTGGGAAAACCAGTGGTGGAATCAGGGAAATCTCATCGTTCTGCTCCTGGGAGTGTCGGCATTGTGAGTAACCACCGCCCATGACAGTATAACAGCTCAATCACCAGGTCACCAACAAGTGCACAAGGTTTATTCAGCTGCCACCAAGGCTCTATATTTCCTTTACCACCTGCCATTTGAGACTGGTCGGAGGACGAATTCAGTATTGCTTTGCTAGGTGGCGTGTGATTACTTCAGACCAGTGAGTCCTTCAGATTGTTTATTTTGGTTACTCTCTCCCTTTCTTAGGTGCTCCTACCTGCATTCCTCCAGTTTTTACTCAAACATTGGCGGATCATGCTTTTATATTCTCCAGGGAGGTTCAGACGCTACTTGTCAAGTGGTCAATCAAACTAATGCTGAAGGAGTAGAGAGGTAATGGATGTTATTTCCGATGCCTCCTGGTCCCCAAGAAAGCCAGCAGTGTGAGGCCAATCTTAGACCTCCTACTCTTGCTCTCCTTCCTCAGGAAATGAAATTTCAAAATGTTGGCAATGGCTGAAGTCCTGTTGGCCTTGGACCCTGAAGGTTAAAAGATGTGCTAGGCTTAAAGGATACAAACCTCCATGTGCCGATCCTGCAGTCCCATAGGCAGTGCCTCCACTTAGTGTTGCAGTCAGAAAATGTGCAATTCACCATCCTGCCCTCTGGTCTTGCGTCAGGCCTTCGGATATTCACAACGATCATGGCAGTGCTTGCGGCCCATCATTTCATGTCGTGGATAAATATGTTTCTGTATTTTGAAGACTGGCTCCAGGAGGCTAGTGCACCTTAACTAGTCTTGGACCACCTACAGGTGACTTTTTTCATTGCTGTGTACCCTGGAGTTCTCAATTAACAAACTGAAATCCTTCGTTCAGCCTGTTGAAAGGATTCCCTTTACTGGACACAGTGGCCTCAGTCACCTTTCTGCCCTCACATAGAGTCCAAGACCATTCCGCCTGTGATCCTGATGAAGTGACCATTCGTTCTGGCCTTGCTGGTTCTGAGATTTCCTGGGCTCTCAGCCTTGTACATCCTGCTGATGGCTCCTGCCCTTTGGTACATGTGTTCCCTACTGCGGAACATTCCCTTTCAGTGGTCCCAGCACTCATATTGCCTCTTGGACAAAATTCACATTTTGGATGAGGCAGCTGGGGGATCTGTTGTTGCGCATGTTGGATGTCCACGTGCTGCATACCGGGCAAGTCTCCATAACCCAGCCAGAGCTCACAGCGGTGTTGTGTGCAATGTATCTGGACTTGAAGGCCATGTAAATACTGTGTAGATCAGAAGTCTCTGGTCACCTATGGAACAGCACCGTAACATCAATATTTTGGGGTACCACACAATCTGATTGGACCTCAAGGCTTTTATGCCTTCCATCAGGGCAGGTCAGCCCAGGTCCTGATGGACGACACAACCGCCATGTGGTACTGCAACCCACAGGGCGTACTGGGGCCCTTTGCCCTCTGTATGGAGCCCTGAGGCTGTGGAGGTGGCTAGAACCAAACAGGATCTTCCTGATAGTCACCTTGGTAATACAGTGGATGAAATCCTTCAACAACTGAAGAAAGTGAATGACTCTGCAAGGTCAATGGGAGCCCTACAATTCAGAGGGCACATGAGATTCCACACCTGTCGAAGACCAGTAGGTAGAGGACGTTTTTCCAGTAAATCCTCGCACCAAGGGTTTCAGGAGATGAGCCAAAGCCAAACACACCAGCTCAACATTGGCAGTACCAAACACCACTGTGCCAACTTTTTCGGGGGGGGGGGTGGAAGAGGAAGATCGCAGCCACAAAGAGGAGGTGCTGCCCCCACAAGCAAGTGACTCAATACACCATCTCCCCCTTGCACAAACAACACCTTTGGGGGGGGATAAAGAACTTTCCTCCAACATATTTCCTTATAACAAAGCAAGACGGATCACTACTTCCTATACTAGACCTCCATTTCTTAAACAAGTTCACAGACTCAGAAATTTAAGATGACAACGCTGCAGCATGTCATACCACAACTACAAGGAGATTATATGACAACTATAGATCTAAAGGATGCATATCTACACATCCCAATAAATCGGACACAAAAGGTACTTGCGCTTTGTGGTGAAACGCGCACACTATCAATTCAAAGTACTAGCTGTCGGAAAAAAATCAGCTCCTAGAGTGTTTACAAAGTGTCTAGCAGCAGTGACGGCGCACTTAAGAAGGCAAGGGATACATGTATATCCTTACCTAGGTGACTGGCTGGTGAAAGCAAACTCCCTACACAAGTGCAAAGAACACATAGATACAGTAATATCACCACTCCACAACCTGGGGTTCTCAATAAACACAGGAAAATCATCTCCCCAACCAGAAAAAGTGAAAATAAGCCTTGGAGCAAGAATAAATTCAACATGGGCAAAAGCTTAATCTTGCGAGACGAGGATGGTATCTAAAATACATGACTCACCAATTCCTGAAGGGTCAGTCTCTGATAGGACTGTGGGGAAAATGCAGGGAGTAATGGCCTCCTGCATACCTCTCATACCATATGCAAGGCTACATATGAGACCATTTCAGGAATGGCTACAAAACCAATGGTCTCAAGCCACAAGTAGTTGGGAAGGTCTAGTCGCTGTCACGCAGAGTATACTGATCCAGCGGTCTACTAACAACAGATACTCTACTACCATATACTCGGGCCCATACAACTTGCTTCCGCTGCGCTCTAAGTAAACCACTGGAGTTTATTAGTTTTATATGTTACTCGTACCTCAAGATCTAGTTATTACTTCTTTAACTAAACCTTCTGCTGATCAAAAAGTTCTTTCCTCTGGTCAATGGACCAGTTGGGTAGATCTAGTTGATGGCGATAAATGACATGACTTATTATGCATTTCTTAATAAGTGTAAAATAATGACAGACTCGATAAGTTTTTAAATCTTTATCTAAATTATGGGTTTTGAACCATCTCAAATGTCGTCTTTCAGTACAAACACCCTCATTCGCGGGAGTGCCAATTCAAAAATATCTCAATAACACTTATCAATTCAGATCCACACTAACTATGCTCAGAAAGGAGAGGATAGAGACAGAAGAGCATTTATCAAACAATGAATTTTCATATTTACCAAAGTACGGTGTGAAGACCAACCCCCTGGCCAAAGGGCTGTAAGGGCCTCCCGGGACAGATCAGGAGACAAAGGCTTTAGGACAGGAATCAAGACAGGATACTTCACCTCTCTAGTTACCGACGACTACGTCGCACCCCTCTCTGACACTCTCTTCCTCCTCGTGGTTCTTCCGCAAATCCCCTTTCTAACCCAACCAAGTTAAGTAGATGGTTCTGCATTCGATTTCTTCATCAGCATTTCAGAGCATCAGCACCACCCCAGCACCAACAGCATCCCAAGCTCCGAATTGTTTCAGCAGCTTCCGCTCCCAACAAGCGGAGCTCAGCTTCCCCGACATCGACCTCGACTTCGACCTCCTTTACTAACTAAACTACTTCAGTTATACCCTTTTCGTAGGCATGTACCACCCATTAATGTTTCACTTGCACAGAATATTAACTTCTGATTGGACGGCTAGGGGGGGGGGATGATCATCACACCACACTTATATTTTATTTATTCTCTTTTAACCATTGTTTCCAAACCCCTCCCATCAAACTTTATTCCGCCCTTCCTTTCCCATACATCTTTTAAACTTTATTAAATACATTTGTAACTGATTTCTTGAACAAGTTCCTTCATATGAACTCTTCACCCTCATGTTCCCAGGGCACATCTCCGCCGACCTTGGACTCGTGACAAATCCTTAGTCATCTTCCAAGCTTCTGTATCAGGGCGCATGCGTCGCGCCATATTGGTCTGCTCGACTCTGACAACTTTAACAGGCCCAAAAACGCACTAATAATAAAGTCGAAAAAGAAAAATGTTGTTCTTAAAAATAAATGGTTTCACTGTATACCACCAACCTCTACTCTAACCCATACCATTTGTTATTTCTCTCTCTGCATTTGCGTTAATTATAAACCCATTTCTAATTTCAGCAAGCAGGTGCCATGCATGTGAGCTTTCAAGCGGCCATTTTATAGCTCTTTGCGCAAGCGCCAGAATTTCCCTCCAAGCGAAAGCACGTCATACTACGTAGATGCAGTAGACGCATGCGCAGTAAAGATCCCATGTTAAATGCGTTCTAGTCCTACGTCTGTTATTTGCAGTTAGCAAACACATAGGCAAGCTTCGTTTTTTCCCGCGTATAATGAAAAATGTATATTAATCACGAGACATGTCGTTAGTAATTAGTTAGTAAGTTAAATCGAGAAGATTGCTTCCGAGCAAGTCTCGTGTCCGAGACCTTGCTCCATCAATACAAAAAGTGATGGCATAGTGGAACAGGAAAAATATAGCTTCTGTAAGACCATCCATTACTCCCACAGTAGCCATTACCAGAGACGTCTCATGTATGGGTTGGCAGTTCATTTGGGGAAACTGAAAGTCGGAGGAATTTGGAAAGAGCAGGAAACTGTTCAGCATATCAATGTACTGGAACTAAAGACAGTGTTCCTAGTCTTAAAAGCCTTTCAGAAACTGCTGTGGGTAAATCATTAAATAGTTCAAACGGACAATACAGCAACAATGTTGTATCTCAACAAACTGGGAGGAAAAAAATCCTTTGTACCATCAAGGCTAGCTTAGTAAATCTGGGGATGGGCCATCTGCAGACAAATAAAGAGAACAATACACCTTCAGGGGAAAGACAACGTGGAGGTAGACAATCTGAGTGGACTAGCATTCTTCTCTCATTAGTGGGAACTCAATTAAACAGTACTCAGATATTCGGACAGTGGGGAACACCAGAAAGAGACCTGTTTGCAACACCAGAAAGAGACCTGTTTGCAACACCAGAAAACACAAAATGCCATTCTTTGCGTCCAGACACCCACACCGCCACTCCCTAGGGAATTCTCCATTGATAGACTGGTCAGGGAGATTTACTTAGACTTTTCCCCTGATCCCACTGTTACCCAAAGTGATCAGCAAATGCAAACTGTCTCAAATGACACTAACACTTATAGCCCCACAGTGGGCGAGACAAACTTGGTTCTCAGACCTAATAGAGATAGCCCAAAACAATATACAGAAATTATCGGGACTAAAAGATCTACTCTCCGTGCAAGGGGGGGAAGAGTTCTCCATCCAGAGCAAGAAACTGAGTTTAGCAGCATGACTCCTGAGGACGTGGAGTTTGGACATGTAGGTCTGCCAGAGAACACAATGGTGATTTTCAGAAAAGCATGAAGACCGACAACAAGAAAATGTTTTACAGCTAAATGGGAAAGATACTCAAGGTGGTGCCACAAATTCGGCTTCTTAAAGGAAAATACAAAGGACACAGCAGCCCTTCAATATCTCTCACACCCACTAGACAGCAAACTAACTTATGCTTCATTGAAGATACATTTGGCAGCGATTTTGGCCTACACAAGAGGTCATATAGGAAGGAGTTTCTTCATTGGAGGGAGTAAAACTAATAGCTGCACCAAAAAGGGTGCCCACAACAACATGGAACTTAAATTTAGTACTAACACAAGGCCTCTCTAAAAATGATCGCATTGAAGACTGCTTTCCTTATCGCAATGACATGTCTTTGAAGAATAAGTGAAAAGCATGCGCTCACAGTGCAAGAACCATACATGCAAATACACAGACAGGATAGTCATGAGGACAGACCCACACTTCTACCCAAGATCTCACATTTCCACATCAACCGATCAATTCAAATACCAAGTTTCTTCCAAGAATCTAAAACTCAAGCGGAAATAGCACTACACAAGCTAGACGCCAGAAGAGCGCTCATTTACTATATGGAGAAAGCAAAGCCAATCCAGAGGGGAAAGCAACGGTTTGTGTCATTTGCAGACCATAACGGGGAAACCAGTTACGAAAAATACCATCTCTAGCTGGATCACGCAAACAATCCAAATGTTTCGCGCAGCAGCTGGAAAAAAATTACAAACCAAACCTAAGGCACACTCGACCGTCAAAAAAATAGCAACGATAACCTTCCTGGCATATATACCATTGCAGATATTTTTTAGTGAGCTAAAGAATGATGATGGATTCAACCCAGATCTGTGACTGGTGGTGTGTCTGAAAGGTTTCAGCGCTCCGTCCATCATCTCCTTGTGTTTGCGATATTTGTATGGCAGCTACTTGGTCATCCGTGCACATGTTCACTAAGCACTGTTGCATAGACCTACAAATGAACGAAGAAGCTCATGTAGGACAAAAGTTTTAAGACAATTTTTTTACAAGCTCAAACTCATCTTCAACCCAACCACCACAAGGATGAAAAACAGCTACAAAATCTATGCACAGCATGTGAATCCAGAGAAGATTCATGCTGCAAAACAAAATGGTTTCTTACCTGTAGGAGTAGTTTTGCAGCTTGAAGAATTTTCTGGATTCATAGGTGACCCTCTCACCTCCCCATGCTTTTCCATGAGTTGAGACGAAATCTCGACGGACTGCAGGAACACTAACCGGGCTCTTATCAAGGAGGCCCACACCACAGGCGCAGTCCAAGATCGACACACTAAGTCTTCACTTCAGACCGGGTCTGTACCGGATTGGGCCCCAAGACCCACTTTGCAACGGGCGCAATATTCGCCACTACTCGCCAACAATTACGATTGCCCTGACGAAGTTCAACAATTGAACGAAACGCGTTGGCTGATGCTTTGCATAAACCTTATGGATTGTTTGAAATAAAGACGTATATTTTTGCAACGAATATACTGATCAAGCTTCCTTATTGACATAATACTCACTTGGGAGTGCACCGCTCCAGTGTTCTCAAAGTACTGTATATCTGCTTGGCAGTTGGCATCCTACAACGGCGGGTGCAGGAGCTGATCGTGCACACCGACTTTCAACATACTACTAAACTATCACTTGGGGAACACATCGAGGAGGTGCGGCCACTGGAGTCCGCCGTTGGTTCTCTATTTTAAAAAAATCTGAAGATGTTGACCAAGTGTGGTAAATCCGAGAAGGGCATATGACTTCAGGAAAAGCTGGATTAGGCACCAAATGGTTGAATAGTCAACGCCCAACAACATAAATGAAAATGGAAGGAGGAGTAACTGATAGAACCCGTGACTGCATTGTTGATCCCATGGATCGTTGTAATCGCTGTGTTTCTGCACTGATATTGTTGAAAAAGATGGTAACTGCACTGGACTGGATTTTATGATTTTTTTTGTTTGTTTCTGCAATAAAAAGATTTGTAAAAAAAAAAAGAAAATGGAAGGAGGACTCCGAATTCAGTGGAGAATTCCAAACTACCACTAGATGGCGGAATAATGCACAGCATGTGAATCCAGAAAATTCTTCAAGCTGGTAAAACTACTCCAACATGTAAAAAGCCATTTTGTTCCAAGTTAGGTGATGCACACTGCCGACGTTCTCAATTGGGTGAGTCACCTGCCGCGACCAGGGGGTGCAAAAAATGTCATGGCATAAATTGGCATCAGCATACAGCACGGATTTGTAGCTTCATGTTGCCATATCCTTATATGGGATGGAATCACAATGAGTCAGATGGGACCACTGGCTGGCACGTTGGAGCCAATTGGGGATAGTTTTCTGGATCTGTTCTAGTTTCTGTGGAGATTCACATGGTGAGGAATCTACTTTTAGCTATACCGTATCCACCGGGCAGTGTTCCCGTAATGTAAGTAATTTGTTCATCTGGGCACTTCTAAAGTTTGAATCCAGTCTGTTTTCATCCGTGTCTAATCAAGTACTCTTCTGTTCACCTGGCGGCAGTATCAAAATACCTAAGGACCCTATTTGATAAGAGAGACTATGTCTCTCTTATCAAGTAGGGTGGTTCAGAAATGAATGAAAGTACCTTATCATATTTTCCCTTTTGTCTGGACCCTTTTCTGGCATCCTTGATGAGGCACTATTTAAACCCATCCATAAAAAGATACGTTCATGCTAGCGATCACCTCAGCGATACACATGGCTGTTAACTGCTTTCTAAATAAGACAACTGCATTTCAGTTTCTTTATTGACAGGATCTTTGACAGGACTAATCCTTGTCTCATACCAAAGGAGCTGACGACTGTTCACCTAAACGAACAGATCATTCTTCCCACTCTTCCTCAGCAGCAATTGGGGGCTTTACATACTGTAGGCATCAAGAGATCCCTGAAATTATACTTGGATAGAACGTCAGAATTTCGACTTTCCTGCCAGCTTTTTATGTCATTTGGCATTGGCAATGCTGACAAGGGGCAGGCCCTGTCTAAGCAGTGTAGTGCTCGATGGATTGGAACGTAAACTGCTCTACATCACTCGAAGACTGACAGGACATTGACGAACAAGGTTCACTCCTGCTGAGGCCTTTTAGCAGCTGTGGCTCATTAGTATCTCATTTCCAGATATTTGTAAAGCTACAGCAGGAAGGAAAATGCATTCCTTCTCGAAACACTATTGCCTTGATAACCCTATGAGGTCTGGTACAGCCATTGGACAGGCAGTGCAGCATAAACTTTTTAAATGAGATGAGCTTTGGTCCTCTTTGTGTTGCCTGTACTGTTTTATCTTAATCCAAGCATGTGAATCTAAAAAATACCCGATGCTGAAGAATGAAGTTACCACGAATTACAGGTTTCCAACGTTGTCATCTTTCATAGATTTGCATGTTGCCTCTCTCACCTCAAATACATGTAACCTCCCTCACCTTTTCCAAGGCGCTTTATTTTCTTTTGCTTGCTTTGCTGCAAACATCTGAGCAATGTTAAACTTTCTATTGGTGGGGGTTAAAGACTCCCCACTTCATTGGCCGGAGTTTGTTATTCATTGAGGTAAATAGACTGCAATACTAAATGTGTTGGAGTTACAAGTAAGTACATTTGATCTCTATGGCAAAGCAATACTAGCACGATGGCCAGAGTGCCATTACTCCCACTAAGAGCTAATGTGGCCCAGCGTGGATGGAAGGGTGGGAAAATGGCACTTGGTCTAAATCATGCTTTCACCCAACCTGTATAATAGTTACCCTTCTGGATACCACTCCAGGCAATGCACAAAATAAAAATTCAAAGTGGCCAATGGATCCCTGACCCAATAACAATCAAAAGCCAAATCCAGCTGTGTTGTAAGGAACATATGGGGGAGCTGGATTGTGAGGCTGAAACGGAGGAAACTCTGTAGAAAGGAACCTGCTTACTGGAGTTGTTGATCCATTACTTTACAACATGAACCAAAGACAATAAGAGACTGCAGCTCAGCTGCCGAAGAACCAATAGAAAGTGCTTTGTGAGCCCTTAACAAAGAAGTCGTTATACTGGAGCTTTCCAAGACAAATGACTGGAAAGATTATTTCTTTAAACTAGAGGAAAGCAAATCTAGGCTTACTCCATAATAAAAGGTCTGATTAAAAAATAAATAAAAGGAAACTGGCTTTTGTATATCATTCAGCCTGACAGCACAGTGATGGAGAGATTAATGTCAACACCAGAAAAGTAAAGAATTATTAAAAAATGGGGAAACATCTGGTTACATTGTTGTCAGAGGTATAGCTTCTGAAGTGTAAAGTCAAATTGGCTTTATGAACCAGTCCAAGCAGAAAACTTGAAACAGTCCAGCTGCCTTCTGATGGAAACCTGGCTGGAAACTGGATACAGAAAAGGCACAATAAAGGGAGACTAGGGGTGCTGGTAAATTGAGTCCGTTCTCTGGACATAGACCGAGATAGTCTTTGTTTCTTTAGTTGAATCTAAAAAATCATTACAACATCTGATTAAAATGCAATTTTTAAAGAATAAAAAGAAATCTCAAGAAGCCAGATGTTGCGTGCATTGCCACTTGTTACAGAATCTCAGTCACCTGTTATATTATGGGTTTCCTTGTTTTCAAATCAGTTTGAATAAAATTAACTACTGGCAAACAACATGATTTAGCCGCAAGCTGTTGCAGTGCATCAACGCCAGCCTGCAATGTCTAATAATAAGTAAACATAATATTGGTACCAGGTAGCGTTTCGTAGTGGAATATAATTTTCAGAATAAAACAAAGTGCAATGTGCTTTGTTCTGAGCTGTTATCACAAGAACATAACTTACTATTCACAGATCAATGGGCACAATCAGGGAACTGGACAAAAAGGTGTACAATGTTCAATCTTAATAGTTTCAAGTAAGATCTATGACTCGGGTTCTTTACAAACCAGAGTTATAGCTCAGGGCCATCTCCTATCGATAATTCCATATGAGAAATCACCGAGAATGTACACAACTCCGTCTCAATACAACAGGGGCGGCTCCTCCGCTAAGGCGGAGGAACATCGCCCCACTGCCTTTCAGCACGGCAAAAAGGAAAAATAAAATTCTAATAAATGTTATCTTAATTTTCTGAGCTGGCGCAGTTTTGTGGGGCAAGGCTAGGCTTTGCAGGGGGGAGGAATGGTGGCACCCTCCTAAGTGCGCATGAATGTTTGGCTGGCGTTCTGGGGCTGGCCAAACATTCATGTGCACTTTGCATGCTCTCCACCCAGGCTGCATTACAGCATGGGTGGAGATCATGCCCAGGCTACCGTTCTCCATCCGAGTGCCGAACCACGGCCCTCGGACCAATCATTGGCTCAGGGGAGCCTGGGTGCTTACCAATGACAATGCCGCATTGCAGCATTGTGATTGGCTTAGGGCAGTCTATCCTGCTTCCTGTTCCAACAGAAGCCAGGAAGACAGGTGGCGGCCGGCAGGTAAGTGTTTTTTTTTTTTTTTTTTGCATTACAGGGTAAATGACATGTTTTAATTTTTATAAATATTGAATTATGGTGTTCAAGTAGGGTAGGCATGCTATTTTAATGAATGACGAAACACTTCTACCTAAATTAACTTTTTAATTTATATATAGACACTAATCTATAAATAGTTTAAAATGCAGTACACGTGTCGGATAAATTTATAGCTAGAAGCATAACATATATGTAAACGTGTTTGGGAACTTAGTGAAAAAAGAAGTCTGTTCAAATGCCTTTATACAATAATCCTCTGGTTATTCTTAACTATTTTGATATACCAATAAGCAGTTCAACATGCTGCCAGAATGTAGGACAGTAATTTATTTTAATTACAATGTACTGAATACACAACGTCATTGAACCCTTTAACCAAAAAAACCTGTTAGAGTAGATTGCCGACCTCTTTTACAAATGTCCCCTAAGCCTAGCCTGTAAAGACCTAAATACAGCAGATGTTACTTTTGAATGAACCAGTAAATCCCATTTATAACTGAAGCGGCGGCGGGAAGAAAGGCTCTAACCCCCTTTAAAGGACTACGACTTGCTTGCTGGGTTTCCTCACCCGGAAACTTTCTTGGGACGTGGAATGGGTTACCTGCTTAAAAGGGTCATCTGTGTTGCAATCCTGGAAGCGAATTGGTTTTCCTCACCCAGTCCTCTGCAAGGGGTATAGCATACCACCAACACCAGAAGGCTCTTAGAGCCATTTCCGCACACATCTCGCACTGCTTCAGTTGTGCAGGTGGTTGGCACTTATTTTTCATCATCGAACTTTGACACCAAGCAAGAGAGGATTATGCAGAGAATGGGGAAGATAGGAACACAATGACAAAGGAGAAAACAGGAATGAAAAAGAAAGAACCTACATAACTGGGATGAAGACAGGAAGTGTAAATTGAGTGAAGAATGATGCATTAAATGGAGTAAAAACTAGAAAGCCTTGGTATTCCGCAGCTTTGGCGGCAGGCTCCTATGATAATTTTTTGCCCCCTGTACATATTTTTATATATTTTTTCGCAAATTAGGCACTTACTGCCACTGTGGTTGGTTGAGACTTGGGTTAAACAAAGTCTAACGCCTCCAATCAGTTTAGGCTTGTATCTGAAAGAAACACATAGTGATAGATTCCTTACCTTAGAATATCCCCAGGCGTCAGACTGGATCCGGAAAGTTTTCGTCAGCAGTACCCCTGCGCGTCGGTAGGGGCGTCGTGCGGCTCCGTGTCCATCGTTGGCGTTGTGGTTGCCGAGATGACGTCGCGGGCGCTACTTAGACGCCGCCCACGCGCGCTGACGTCAGTTCTTTCTTTTTCCGCTCCAGCAAGCGCAGATCCGGAGAGAGCCGTACCCCTAGTCTTTTTTTACTACGTTTTTGAGATCTTTTTCTCACCTTTTTTCGAGTCGATATCGACTCCTGGTGCAGTAGGGATGCCCGGATTTAAATCCTGCGAGGACTGTCATCGAATGAGGTCGGTGACGGACCCGCATCGCGTGTGTCTCTTCTGCCTGGGGCGCGACCACGACCCCAAGTCGTGCCCCGACTGCCGGTCCATGGCGCCGAAGTCTTTGCGGGAGCGGTCCCGAAAGCTGCTTGAAGCCCGGCAGTCGGCTCCGTGCCGTGACAGGTCCCGGTCCCGAGGGAGGTCGAGGGACCGTGCGCGGAGTTATCGAAGATCGTCGGGATCGAAGTCTTCGCACTCAGGGTCAGGTAAGGCGAAGCACAAGAAGTCGAAGAAGCGTCATCGCTCTCAGACTTCCCCTCGCTGCTCGCGCGACGCGGCTGAGGGTCTGGGTGGTGCCACCCCCGCGGCTCCGGCGGAGTCCATGGAGTCGCCGCCCGATTACCCGCCCTTCCCGGGGTCATCGGCGACTCCGGCCCAGATACAGGACTTCCTGTCGGCCATGGCTCGCCTCTTTGGGCCGTCGGGTCCCGCCGGTGCGCCTTCAGGCCCTGCGGTCCCGCATGGGTGTCCTCGCATTCCATCGCCGGCGGCTCCGGCGTCGCTGTCTGCTCCGACCCCGGCCCCGCAGGACACCCTTGGATCCAGGCCTGGATCCCGGTCGACGCCGGTTGACCTAGTTACGCCTCCACCGACGTAGACCCCACCGGCACCGATCCTGACGCCGCCCGCTCCTCGGGACGACGTCAACCTCAGATTCAGCCCCGAAGTGGACGCGGCGCCAGCTCGGTGTCGGTCGATGCCGTTCTCGACGCTGCTTGGGGATTTCTATCCCCATGTCCCGGCTCCTTACTTTCGGCCTGTTGAACAGCCTGAGGAGCAAGGGGAGGACTGGGAGGGGTCGGACGACCCTCTCGCTGCAGCCTGCGAGTCAGAACAGGACTGGGCTGAGGAAATGGGGGAAGCCAGTGGCCTGGCTACCTCACCAGACCTTGGCATGCTGTCTCCTCCTACCGTGGCTACGGAGGAGGGAGCCAGTTTCGCAGTTTGCGGAGGCCCTACACCTCCAGCTCCCTACTGTGGCCGTCAGGACTAACCTCCTGACAGAGGTGCTTCAGCCAGCAGCTGCTTCTGCGGAGCCGCTGCTGCCCTTTAACGAAGCCCTTTCGGACGTTCTTTTGGGCACTTGGTCCAGGCCCACCACAGGGGCTCCTGTGGATAGGAACGTGGCCCGACGCCATCGCCCGCCTCCGGGTGACCCCCTCTTCCTTTCCCAACACCCCACCCCCGAGACCTTGGTTGTCCAAGCCTCTGCTTCCCCAACCGCCTTCCCTTCCGCCCCGCCGGATAGGGAATCCAAGAAGCTGGACCAGTTTGGCAAGAAGATTTTCTCTTCCTCCAGCTCTGCGCTGCGGTCCGTGAACACTGCATGCCTCTTGGGCCGTTATTCCCACTGCCTGTGGGATACGGTGGCGAACGTGCTGTCTCAGTGTCCGGAGGAGGCCCGGCCTACTCTCGCCCAGGCTGTTGCAGAGGGGAGAGACGCAGCCAAGTTCATGATCCGTTGTGGTCTACACACCGCCGACTCACTGGGCAGATCCATTGCAAAGACGGTGGCGGTTCGCCGTCACGCCTGGTTGAGGACAACTGGATTTTCGGGGGATGTCCAAACCACCCTTATGGACATGCCCTTCGATGGCCGTCGCCTCTTCGGCGACAAGGCGGACAGTGCGTTGGAGCGGTTCAAGGACTCACGGGCTACGGCCAAGTCCTTGGGACTCTCGGCAGTCCGCCCTCCTCCGCCTTCCGCTTTTCGCTCCTTTCGTGGCACAGGGAGGGGCACCCCGCCGCATTTGCAACAGAGCCACCGGCCGGCGCAACAGTCATCCCAGCGCGGACGCGGTTTCTGCCGTGGCGGACAAAGGGGCCAGCGGGCGGGTCATACCACCACCACCACCCCGCCACCTCTGCCTCCAAACCTTCCTAGTCCGAACTTTCAGGCCCATCAAACGCCAGTGGGCGGCAGGCTCCGCCATCACCTCCCCCACTGGCGCACCATCACTTCAGACAGGTGGGTTTTAGAGATAGTCCGAAGGGGCTACTCCCTCCCCTTCGAGACTACTCCCCCAGCCATGCCGCCTCAATACCACCGCATGTCGGGGGATCACTTGGTGCTTCTTCAGCAGGAAGTTGCGGCCCTCTTGGCCAAGGGGGCCATCGAGCGCGTTCCGACGCCCGAAGTAGGTCGTGGTTGCTATTCCCACTACTTCATGGTGCCCAAGAAGGACAAAGGCCTGCGTCCTATCTTAGACCTCCGGAACGTCAATCGCTTCCTCCGCAAAGAAGTTCAAGATGCTCACCCTAGCTCAGGTCTTGTCTGCGCTCGAACCACAAGACTGGATGGTGGCGATGGACTTGCAGGACGCCTATTTCCACATCCCCGTCCTGCCAGCCCACAGGCGTTACCTACGGTTCATGGTAGGCCACAAGCACTTTCAGTTTACCGTGCTCCCCTTTGGCCTTACCAGTGCCCCTCGGGTGTTCACGAAGGTGATGGGGGCGGTCGCAGCTCATCTGCGCAGATCAGGGGTATCCGCATTCCCCTATCTCGACGACTGGTTGTTGAAGGCGGGCTCGCCCCAGACAGTCGTCTCCCACCTCCAGGCTACGGCCTGACCTCCTGCATTTGCTGGGGTTCCTCATCAATGTGCCGAAGTCGCACCTGATTCCCTCCCAGAAGCTCCTCTTTATCGGAGCGGTTCTGGACACGGCGCAGTTTCGGGTCTATTCTCCCGAACAGCGAGTCCGGGACATTCGGGCTCTGATTCCCATCTTTCAGCCCTTGTCCCGGGTTTCAGTCAGAGTGACTCTGAGGCTGCTGGGCCTCATGGCCTCCTGCATCCTGCTGGTCAATCATGCCAGGTGGCATATGCGGGCTCTGCAGTGGGACCTGAGGTTCCAGTGGGCGCAGCATCAGGGAAACCTCTCCGATCACGTCCAGATCTCGGAGGGCACTGCACAACAATTGCAGTGGTGGCTCACGAACCGGCATTGGGTTGACGGCAGATCCCTCTCCCTTCCCCAACCGGAGTTCACAGTGGTGACGGATGCGTCCCTCCTGCGATGGGGCGGCCACATGGGAGAGGCGGAGATCAGAGGCCTCTGGTCTCCGGCGGAGTCCCGGCTCCATATCAACCTTTTGGAGCTGCGGGCGATCAGGCTTGCACTGAAGGCATTCCTTCCCTCTGTCAAGGGGAGAGTAGTGCAGGTGTTCACAGACAACACCACCGCCATGTGGTACTGCAACAAACAAGGCGGGGTGGGGTCGTGGACCCTATGTCAGGAGGCTCTGCGTCTCTGGACATGGCTGGGACATCAGGGCAAGTCCCTGGTGGTTCAACACCTGGCAGGTTCTCTGAAAGCCAGGGCGGACGAACTCAGCCGCAGGTGCATGCTCGATCACAAATGGAGTCTTCACTCGGAGGTGGCGCAAGGTCTCCAGCAGTGGGGAGAGCCTTGGTTAGATCTATTTGTCACAGAAGAGAACGCGCAATGTCATCAGTTCTGCGCGTTGGAATTTCCAAGGCAGCACTCGCTTGGCGACGCTTTTCGTCGCGAGTGGAGTTGCGGTCTGTTGTACGCCTTTCCGCCTATACCACTTCTGCCCAGAGTGCTGAAGAAGATCAGGCGCGACCGGGCCCAAGTCATTCTTGTGGCTCCGGACTGGGCTCGAAGAGTATGGTATCCCGAGCCACTCAGTATGAGCATCGATCCCCCGATCAGACTGCCTCTTCGGGAGGATCTTCTGTCGCAGCAGCAGGGGACGGTCCTCCACCCGAACCTGTCCAGCCTCCACCTCCTTGCGTGGAGATTGAGCGGCGGCAGTTGATTCCTTTCGACTTGCCTCCTGAAGTTTGTAATGTTATTCTGGCAGCCGGGCGTCCCTCTACTAAAGTGGTATACGCCTGCAGGTGGAACAAGTTTGTGGCATGGTGCACAGCAAAGGCTGTGGATCCCCTTTCTGACCCTCTTTCTGAGGTTCTACTGTTCCTTCTTTCTTTGGCCCAGCAGGGCTCTGCTCTGGGCACTATCGAGGGCTATCTTTGTGCTATTTCGGCCTTTCTCAGGCTCCCCGATCAGCCCTCTCTTTTCAAGTCCCCTGTTGTAAATAGGTTTCTTAAAGGCATTACACACTTTTTTCCTCCTATTCCTTTCGTGATGCCTCACTGGGACTTGAATCTAGTTCTGACATACCTGATGTGCGCTCCCTTTGAGCCCCTTCACAACTGTCCTCTTCGTCTTTTAACCTTAAAGACTGCCTTCCTGGTGGCCATCACTTCTGCTAGGCGGGTGAGTGAGCTCCAGGCTCTTTCTTGTAAGCCTCCTTTCCTTTCAGTCCATCCGGACAAGGTTGTGCTCAGGCCCCGTCCTTCCTTTTTCCCAAAAGTGGTTACGGCCTTTCACATTGGGCAGACTATTACCTTGCCCACCTTTTTTCCGCCTCCGCATCCTTCCAGAGAGGAAGAGCGGCTCCACCGTCTGGACCCAAAATGTGCGCTTTCTTTTTACCTCAACCGCACACAGCAGTTCCGGGTGGATGACCAGCTTTTTGTTGGCTACGTTGACACCAAGAAAGGTCGGGCGGTCCATAAGAGAACCATCTCCCGCTGGGTTGTCTTGTGTATCAAAGCCTGTTACTCTTTGGCTAAAAAAGAACCTCCAGTGGGGCTGCGTGCTCATTCCACCAGAGCTACTGCAGCCACTACTGCATTGGGACGTGGTGTCCCCCTGCAAGACATCTGTCAGGCAGCCACGTGGGCCTCGCTGCACACGTTTACTAAGCATTATTGCCTTGACAGCCAAGTCCGGAGAGACGGCTTCTTTGGCCGTTCTGTTCTCCGTGATTTTCTGGTGTGATCTTAGTTCGCAGACCCACCACCGGGGTTGGTATTCCTGGGGTATCTATTCTAAGGTAAGGAATCTATCACTATGTGTTTCTTTCAGATGAACAAGTTACTTACCTTCGGTAACGATATATCTGTAAGAAACATTAGTAGTGATAGATTCCTTACCGCCCCACCCATCCTCCTCGTTCTGCGAACTGATTTCTAGGGTGAAGGTCATCCCTTTCAGGGCCCTAGTTTCAATGCACCAGTGGTCAGTATCTTGCATGGCTCTGCGTTCCTGGCGCGGAAAGTCGTGTACAGAACTGACGTCAGCGCGCGTGGGCGGCGTCTAAGTAGCGCCCGCGACGTCATCTCGGCGACCACGACGCCAACGATGGACACGGAGCCGCACGACGCCCGTACCGACGCGCAGGGGTACTGCTGACGAAAACTTTCTGGATCCAGTCTGACGCCTGGGGATATTCTAAGGTAAGGAATCTATCACTACTAATGTTTCTTACAGATATATCGTTACCGAAGGTAAGTAACTTGTTCGTTTGCTCCGATGAGCTTTTTCTCACTGCTTTGTTTTGGGGCAGGAGGCCCCGCAAGGGTTGTCTTCAGTTGGGTAACAGTTTTTGGACTAGTACTGAACGGAACCTGCGAATGGCTCAAACGGACAAGCCTACGGTAGTGCTAGAGTGCAGGAAGATATTTGAGGGTATAATTCAGAGACTTTAAAGACGTTTTTCTATGTAAAGCTGTGGGAGAAGAAATTTCAGGAGAAAGTCGCAGCTAAGCTTTTAGAAACCCCCAATTACAGAATAGAAATTGTGAATCTAATTTATACAAAAGAGATTGTTCATGCATATCTGAAAGAGACACGTTAGTGACAGATTCCTTACCTTAGAATATCCCCAGGCGTCAGACTGGATCCGGAAAGTTTTTGCGTAGCAGTACCCTTGCGCGTCGGTAGGCGGCGTCGTGCGGCTCCGCGTCCGTCGTCGGCGTCGGGACCGCCGGAAGGACGTCGCGGGCAGTACTTAGACGCCGCCCCTGCGCGCTGACGTCAGTTCTTCTTTTTTCCGCGCCAGTAAGCGCAGATCCGGGAAGAGCAGTGCCCTAGTCATTTTTTGACTAACTTTTTGGTGATTTTTTCACTGTTTTTCTTCGAGTCATCTAGGCTCCGAGGTGTCGGTAGGGATGCCCGGCTTCAAGCCATGCGACGCCTGTGGTCGAATGATGTCGATCACAGACCCGCACTTAGAGTGTCTCTACTGTCTCGGCCGCGACCACGACACGAAGTCGTGTTCCGACTGCTGGGCCTTACACCCGAAGGCTTTGCGAGAGCGGTCTCGAAAGCTACTCGAGGTCCGGCAGTCGGCTCCGCGCCGCACCAAGCCCCGGTCACGAGAGAGGTCGAGGGGCCGGTCGCGGAGTCGTCGTCGGAGTCCAAGTCTTCGCACTCCTCGGGTAAGTCGAAGCACAAAAAGTCTAAGAAGCACCATCGCTCTAAGACTTCGCCTCGCCGGTCTCGCGACTCGGCTGAGGCCCCTGTCGGCACCGTCCCCGCCGCTCCGGGAGTGCCTGTGGAGCCGCCCCTGCATTACCCGTCCTTCCCGGGTTCGGGGGCGACTCCGGCCGAGATACAGGAGTTCCTGTCGGCCATGGCCCGCCTCTTCGGGCCTCAAGGTCCCCCCGGCGCGCCTTCGAGCCTCGCGGGCCCTGATGGGGTGCCGCCGGCGACTCCGGTTCCGGCGCAGCCTGTCAACCAGCCTCAGTCCCGGCTCCGGCCTGACCCCGGCTCCGGTGCTGCCACAACCCCGATCGACGCCGGTTGACCTGACGACACCTCCACCGGCGCCGATCTCTCCGGTGCCGTTCCCGACGCCGCCCGGGGCTCCGGGCGGCGTCGTTCCCCGGTTCTCTCCGGATCCGGACGCGGCGTCGGACCGACGTCGCCGGCTCCGGCGCCAATGAGACCTTGGGTCCCTGACGTCCCCCCTCCTCCTTATTTTCTGTCGGAGGAGGACCAGGAGAGCTGGGAAGGGTCGGAAGACCCTCTCACACAGCAGTGTGAGTATGATCAGGACTGGGCAGAGGAACTTGGGGATGCCAGTGGTCTGGACACTTCTCCTGACACTGGCATGCTGTCTCCTCCTTCCGTGGCTACGGAGGAGGGAGCAAATTTCGCAACGGTGTTGCGTAGAGCAGCTGGAGCCTTACACCTCCAATTGTCTACAGTGGCTGTCAGGACTACCCTCCTGACGGAAGTGCTTCAGCCAGCAGCTACCTCCTCGGAGCCATTGCTGCCGTTTAATGATGCACTGTCTGACGTTCTTTTGGGCACCTGGTCCAAGCCCGCCACAGGGGCTCCTGTGGATAGGAACGTGGCCCGACTCCATCGCCCTGCTCCGGGCGACCCCTTGTTTCTCTCTCAACATCCCACCCCCGAGAGCTTGGTTGTCCAAGCCTCTGCCTCCCAAACCGCCTTCCCTACCGCCCCTCCGGATAGGGAATCCTAACGCCTGGACCAATTTGGGAAGAAGGCCTTTTCTTCCTCCAGTGCTGGCTTGCGGTCTGTCAACACCGCTTGCCTTTTGGGCCGATACTCCCACTCTCTGTGGGATTCGGTGGCGCTTGTTTTGCCCCAGTGTCCTGAGGAGGACCAGACACTGCTTTCCCGCACCATTGCGGAAGGAAGAGATGCAGCAAAGTACACCATCCGTTGTGGCCTTGATACCTCCGACTCGCTGGGCAGATAGCTTGCACCGACTGTGGCGCTGCGTCGCCACGCCTGGCTGAGAACAACTGGTTTCTCGGGTGATGTCCAGAATACACTCATGGACATGCCCTTTGATGGAGTCGGTCTTTTTGGTTCCAAAGCAGACCATGCGCTGGAGCGTTTTAAGGACTCACGGGCTACTGCCAAGTCCCTGGGCCTTTCTGCTGTGCGCCCTCCGCTAACCTCTGCTTTTCGCCCCTTTCGTGGCCACGGAAGAGGCGCCCAGTCACGTCCGCTGCCCAGCCACCGGCCCGCGCAGCAAGCGTCTTCGCGTGGCCGAGGACGTGGCTCCCGCCGTGGCGGGTCAGGCAACCAGCGTGCGGGTCAGGCCACCAACTCCACCCCGTCCGCGGCCTCCAAGCCCTCCTAGTCCTTCCTTTCAGGTGCACAGCACGCCAGTAGGGGGCAGGGTCCGCCATCACCTTCACCACTGGCGTGCCATCACCTCGGACAGGTGGGTCTTGGACATTGTCCGAAGGGGCTACTCCCTCCCCTTCGAGACCACCCCCCCAGCCATGCCACCTCAATTCCACCGCATGTCAGGGGATCACTTGGTGCTTCTGCAGAAAGAAGTCACGGCCCTCTTTGCCAAGAGGGCCATCGAGCATGTTCCGACCCCAGAAGTAGGACCTGGTTGCTACTCCCACTACTTTCTGGTGCCCAAAAAGGACAAGGAGGACATGCGTCCTATCTTAGACCTCCGGAACGTCAATCGCTTCCTCCGGAAGGAGAAGTTCAAGATGCTCACCCTAGCTCAGGTCTTGACTGCCCTCGACCCTGGAGACTGGTTGGTAGCGTTGGACTTGCAGGACGCTTATTTCCACATCCCCGTCCTGCCGGCCCACCGCCGTTACCTGCGGTTCACGGTAGGCCTCGAGCATTTTCAGTTCACCGTGCTCCCCTTTGGCCTTACAAGTGCCCCTCGCGTGTTCACGAAAGTGATGGCGGTGGTCGCAGCTCATCTGCGCCGGGCAGGGGTTCCAGTCTTCCCCTACCTCGACGACTGGCTGCTGAAGGCGGGCTCGTCCCAGGCAGTCGTCTCCCACCTCCAGACTACGGCCGAACTCCTGCACTCGCTGGGGTTCTTCATCAATGTGCCGAAGTCGCATCTGATTCCTTCTCCACAGCTCCTTTTCATCGGAGCAGTTCTGGACACGACGCAGTTTCGGGCCTATCCTCCCGAACGGCGAGTCCGGGATATTCAGGCTATGATTCCGATCTTTCAGCCTTTATCCTGGGTTTCGGTACGGATGACCCTGAGGCTGCTGGGCCTCATGGCCTCCTGCATCCTGCTGGTCGATCATGCCAGATGGCATATGCGGGCTCTGCAGTGGGACCTGAAGTTCCAGTGGGCGCAGCACCAGGGCAACCTGTCCGATCACGTCCAGATCTTGGAGGGGACTGCACAACAGTTGCAGTGGTGGCTCTCGAACCGACAATGGGTCATGGGCAGATCCCTCTCCCTTCCCCAGCCAGAGCACACAGTTGTGACGGACGCGTCCCTTCTGGGATGGGGCGGTCACATGGGAGAGGCGGAGATCAGAGGCCTCTGGTCTCCGGCGGAGTCCCGGCTCCATATTAACCTTCTGGAGCTCCGGGCGATCCGACTTGCACTCAAGGCATTCCTTCCCTCTGTCAAAGGGAAGGTAGTGCAGGTGTTCACAGACAACACCACCGCCATGTGGTACTGCAACAAACAGGGCGGGGTGGGGTCGTGGACCCTATGTCAGGAGGCTCTGCGCCTCTGGACATGGCTGGAACATCAGGGCATATTCCTGATGGTTCAACACCTGGCAGGTTCCCTGAACGCCAGGGCGGACGAACTCAGGTGCATGATGGATCACGAATGGCGTCTTCACTCGGAAGTGGCGCAAGGACTCTTTCTACAGTGGGGAGAGCCTTGGTTAGATCTATTAGCCACCGAAGAGAACACGCAATGTCATCAGTTCTGCGCGTTGGAATTTCCAAGGCGGCACTCGCTCGGCGACGCTTTTCGTCGCGAGTGGAGTTGCGGTCTGTTGTACGCCTTTCCGCCTATACCACTTCTACCCAGAGTGTTGAAGAAGATTCGGCGCGACCGGGCCCAAGTCATTCTTGTGGCTCCGGACTGGGCTCGAAGAGTTTGGTATCCCGAGCTACTCCGTATGAGCGTCGATCCCCCGATCCGAATGCCTCTTCGGGAGGATCTTCTGTCGCAGCAGCAGGGGACGGTCCTCCACCCGAACCTGTCCAGTCTCCACCTCCTTGCGTGGAGATTGAGCGGCGGCAGTTGATTCCTTTCGACTTGCCTCCCGAAGTTTGTGATGTGATTCTGGCAGCCAGGCGTCCCTCCACTAAGGTGGTATACGCCTGCAGGTGGAACAAGTTTGTGGCATGGTGCACAGCAAAGGCTGTGAATCCCCTCTCTGCCCCTCTTTCTGAGGTTCTTCTGTTCCTTCTTTCCCTGGCCCAACAGGGTTCTGCCCTGGGTACCATCAAGGGCTATCTTTGTGCCATTTCGGCCTTCCTCAGGCTTACTGATCAGCCCTCCCTTTTCAAGTCCCCTGTTGTTAACAGGTTTCTAAAAGGCATTACACACCTCTTCCCTCCTGTTCCGTTTGTGATGCCTCAGTGGGACTTGAACTTGGTTCTTACCTTTCTCATGTGCGCTCCCTTTGAGCCTCTGCATAACTGTCCTCTTCGTCTTCTAACTCTGAAGACAGCCTTTCTGGTGGCCATCACCTCCGCTCGGCGGGTCAGTGAGCTCCAGGCTCTATCATGCAAACCTCCCTTTCTGTCTGTCCATCCAGACAAGGTTGTTCATAGGACGCGTCCGTCCTTCTTGCCAAAGGTGGTTACTGCCTTCCACATTGGGCAGACAATCACTTTGCCCACCTTCTTTCCGCCTCCGCATCCTTCCAGAGAGGAAGAGAGGCTCCACCGTCTGGACCCAAAACGTGCGCTTTCCTTTTATATCAACCGCACACAACACTTCCGGGTGGATGACCAGCTCTTTGTTGGCTTCGTGGGCGCCAAAAAAGGTCGGGCGGTGCACAAGAGAACCATCTCCCGCTGGGTAACCTTGTGTATCAAAGCCTGCTATTCTTTGGCTAAGAAGGAGCCTCCTGTTGGGCTGCGTGCCCATTCCACCAGGGCAACGGCTGCTACCACCGCTTTAGGCCGCGGTGTTCCGCTGCAGGATATCTGTCAGGCAGCTACGTGGGCCTCGCTGCACACATTTACAAAGCATTACTGCCTTGACAGTCAGGTCCGGAGGGACGGCTTCTTTGGCCGTTCTGTCCTCCGGGACTTCCTTGTCTGATCTTTGTTCGCAGACCCACCACCGGGTTTGGTATTGCTGGGGTATCTATTCTAAGGTAAGGAATCTGTCACTAACGTGTCTCTTTTAGATGCACAAGTTACTAACTTGTGTAACGATACATCTGTAAGAGACAGTAGTTAGTGACAGATTCCTTACCGCCCCACCCATCCTCCCCGTTCAGCGAACTGATTTCTAGTGTTAAGGACATCCCTTTCAGGGCCCTAGTATTTTTCAGACACCTATGTCAGCTTCTTGCATGGCTCTGCGTTCCTGGCGCGGAAAGTCGTGTACAGAACGGACGTCAGCGCGCAGGGGCGGCGTCTAAGTGCTGCCCGCGACGTCATTCCGGCGGTCCCGACGCCGACGACGGACGCGGAGCCGCACGACGCCGCCTACCGACGCGCAAGGGTACTGCTACGCAAAAACTTTCCGGATCCAGTCTGACGCCTGGGGATATTCTAAGGTAAGGAATCTGTCACTAACTACTGTCTCTTACAGATATATCGTTACACAAGTTAGTAACTTGTGCGTCACGTACTGTATATATGTCAATTAGAAGTTGAAATGTGTTTGGAGAATAAAGAGAAGAGTGGCATGCAGTCAATAGGGACAGCCTGGAGCCTTCTATGGCACTTCGGGAAGCCAGCTACCCATATTTGGGAGGTGACTATTCGTTTCTGACACCCCTAACTTCTGTGGTTCGTTGAAGTGCCGAATGATCCCAACAGACTTCGCAGACAGCCTCGCCCCTCCCCTCGAAGCCCTTGACCTTTCATTGAACATAAATGGTTAGTTTTGTTTTTTAAATAACTGTTCACACGGTCTGCTTTTGACTCTATTAGTTTATATTAATTGTAGCAAATGTATTCTCTTATTCGCCATTGTCTTGTGAAATCTTTTCAGTCATGTTCTAGTCTGGCTCGAACTCTTACACTGGTCTTGTGTTAAACTGCTGGAGCTATGAAATGCATTAGCGCACTCAAGGCCACGATCTGCGCATTACTCACCCCGGCTTTCTATTTATAGAGATTTGAGAGCCAAGGTGACAGCAAACCAGCTTGTAGAAGGCAGCGTTTGCTGCTGCTCTCTGGTTTCACGCGAAGTGGAAGTTTGGAGCTAATGTTGCTTTTAAATGCGATGTATTTCCTACCAGCAGTCCGCTTATGGCTTGTAGGCCCCCTTTAAGTTGTGCGCCCTTTGAAGGAGCGGCCAGCATTCTGTGCGCCTCACTCTCTTCCTTTCTTCCTACAGGTACATGGTGAAAAATAAATCTCACTTGAGATTTTGAAGTGTTTGGACTCCTGTTGCTGCACATTTCTGAGGAGCTTGAGCAGAGGACAGTACAAGCTGTTGAAAGTGGAAGGCTGGGACTGTTGACATTCACTTTGAACTTCCAAACACTGGGTCACCCTGCATTTGTTTGCAGGCTTTTCCATAAGACTGTTGAAGTGAGACACTGATTCGTACAGTTGCTTAAAAAAGAAAGAACCGGGGGCTTTGCTTTTTTTTTTTTTTAATAATGTTATAGTCTTTAGTCTAGAAAGCAAATTGTACACTTTGGGAGTTTCTCCTCCCTCATTTGTTGAAATGCATTTTGTTAAGATTTAGAAAATACATAGATCTTTTCTTGTTTACTCTCTTTGCAAAAGTAATTGTATAGCTGGCAAGGTAGGCGCATTGCTTAAACGATTTATTTTTTCTGTCCTTTTGTTCCCCGAAAATTCTTTTAGGTAGGCATTACTTATACGCAGCTCTGTGGGTTAGATAAACTAATCATCGTGAAAAAGCTTGCTCTACGTGAATCATAATGGCCCCTGTGTATTTATTGTATATTTTATCCCTTGGCAAAAAAAAAGTTAAAGGGATGTACAAAAAATGTAAAGCTATTGCTATATCCAAGTTTCTCTGATAATTTTATAATCTTTGTTATGAATCCATTAAGATGTTAGACCTTTAAACATTCACTTCATACAAACTGTGTGAAATGTAATTTCTAGTGAGTGTGCATTGGTATACATTGAAGAATTTAACGTTCTTTTTGAAAATCTTTGTTTATGCTGGAAATGAACAGTGGTTTGCTAATTCTCTTTGCTAATGTTTTGTGGGAAGGTTGAAGTGTAAATGCAATCCTAGTTCATAGGGTTTCCTAATGCGGTAACACAGATGACGAACAACCTCAGGAATCCGAATACATGGAGCCAAGGGCATATCCTGCCTGATGTACTTGATGGAATACACATAATTCGGTGTCTGCTCAACTGCTCTTTCCTGGGATCCCTTATTCATCAAAGCCACCTTTAGGTTCTTCTGAGTTTCTATAGTACAGTAAACATTTGGTTTACTGTACACTTCTTTTGCATTTATTGTGACATTCTACGATGTGCACCCCTCAGTTAAAAGCATAGATATTTGCGTATTTTCTAATTGAGTTATAAAAGCAGTTTGTCTCTGCTTAAACTTTGCAGCCATTTTCACAGTTTCTGAACATCAAGCACTTCAATAACAAATGTAGGAATGAAAAATATCACTTTACAAAATTAAAATTTGATTTAAAATAATCTGATTCTTTTAAACTGAGCCCAGAACCCCGGCGAAATAGATACAAAGCCTGATTTGATTTCTGACATTATCATCAAAGAAAGGCCATAGTCGTATATGGTTTTTATAATACATTTTTTTCAGATCTCTGCCATGGCCAATAGTTATGAATTCACCCTTTCAGTGAGTTCGCACCTTTCGGATGTAGAGGTTCCTTCAATATTGAGCCCTCCCAAAACCTTTTTTTCAGCAGGTGCCCACATGTCAAATGTGGAGGTGCCTGTAACAATGCAATTCCCTTTTTCCCCCCACTCTTTCAACAGGTGCCCACATATCAGGTGGGCAAAATGTACATATTTGCGCAAATTCCATTTAAAAAAAAAAAAAAAAAAAACTGTTTTTTTGAGTTGGCAAGCTATTGTTTAAATCTTGTTTCTGGCCACTGCAAGGTAAGCCCCCCAAAAAAGAGACGAAGTATGTTTAATAAGCTGTAAAATATGTTCAAACTGATAGTCTTGATTTACACCATGTCTAAACCTATACATGTGTATATACTGAAAATACGGAAGCAGTGTCCTATTGAAAGTTTAATTGTGACATTGAAATAGGCTGCCTGTGTTGAATTGTGATCTTTGGTTGCCAAAAAAAAAATCTCTCGGCACAAACTTTGAAATGAGAAGTGAGCCCAATTTAGATCAGAAAAACAGTACCCCAAAATAAAATAATAAATCTGCAATATTCAGGTTAATTTTTGGATATTTGCTACATACATAGGTCGCACAGTTGAGGTATAATTCGGAAAAAAAAGGCATATGGACAGAAAGTGCTTTTAACATTGTGCAAGGCAATACAGACCTAAGTGGAGGAGGTAAAACGGGTGTACACAAATATGTATTTTGTTAAAAAAAAAAGTATTTCAAATGTTTGTCTATACTTGAACTGTTTGTAATAAAAATGCAAAAACTAAAGAAAAAATATGGCAACGTAAACAGTTGGACTGATCTTTCAGATATCTTACTGCTGTATCCTTGCTCTGCATTTCAAAATTATATTTTCAGCACCTATTCTTGTATAGTCACAACGAAGTAGCTCCTTGGTGGGCCAGAAAGGAGCACTCTCCTTAGGGGTTACTACCAAGTGTTTTTTAATTGCAGATTATGGGAGAGGCAACCTTAATTTGCATGTTCAGCTTCCAACTGCTGAGGCTTGGACCATCTACCTCATTCCAGATCCCTTACCCTTTATTTGATCCTATACTACATTGCAAAACCTCATGTGGTCCCCAACCTAATTTACAACATTATATCCCAATTTCTGTCAATAAAAAAGTAAAATAAAAGCAGTAAAGAGTACACATAAAAACAAATATATTGGAGTAAGGAGCGTTAGATTTAGTAGTCATCTTTTTATAGTTGCTTCTAACCACAGATTCCTCACCTTTAGAAAATCCTCAGAAGCCAGACAAGATGCAGAAGATTTCTTTTTTTTTAAATTCTTATTATTAATAACGCAACAACAAAGTCGCAGACTTACAATACTTCAATGCAATAATATGACATCAATTATACTTCACATACAGCATTATATATACTTTTACCATGCTTTCAACCGACAAAAATACTATTAGGGTGTTGACTCCACCAAGGAGGGTTCCGTCGGCAGGACAGGTCGTTGACAAATATCACCCCTGTATCCATTCCATTTGCCCCATATTTGCAACCATTTCTTGGGGCAGCCTCGTGCCACATAGACTGATTTTTCACGGAACATGCACCAGTCCATGTCATCTTTCCATCCTTTAAGGTCCGGAGTTTCCCTCACCCCCCACTTTCTTGCTACGTTCCTTTTGGCTATTAATAAACCTAACGTCACCCAAACCCTTTCTTTACTGCTCAGGTCCATCGGCTCCCAACTATTTAGGAGACCGCGTTTGGCCTCCACAGTGAGTGTCTGACCCATGACCTCACCCATGCCTGCGTGGACCGCCCTCCAATATCGAGCTATGTACGGGCACTCCCACAATATGTGGTAGAATGTGCCTTCTTGGCCACAGTACCGTCTGCAACTGGAATCAGCGTTGAATCCCATCCTAACTAACTTGGGCCCGGAGACATATATCCTATGGAGTATTTTCAGCTGTACTAGTTTCAATTTTGAGGAAATTGCCCCCTCGAGTGGGGATGCCAACGCTTCCATCCATTCATCCTCATCGAGTTCCTGTAGGTCACCCTCCCATTTTGTGCGAAGCTGAGGAAGGGGGTCGGGGGCGTGGTGAATTAATTTCAGGTATGTCAAGGAAATTGCCTTTTTAGGCATATATCCGTCCAAAAGCCTATCCTCGAGAGGAGAGGCTTCCGGAGGGGTCTCTCCCTTTGGAATGGCTGTCTGCAACGCGTGTCGTATCTGGAGGTATCTAAACCTTTCCGACTCAGCAAGTTCATATTTCTGTTGGAGTGCTGTGAAGGGTAAAACCTCCCCCTTTTTCCAAAGATCCGTTACACGTGAGATCCCTATCCGGTCCCATCTATCAAAACCTTTAGTCTTCCAAAGATCGTCCAACTGTTCAGAGTCCCACAGTGGCGTGCTTAGAGTTATGATCTTGGCCCATCCCATATTTTTCTGAACCGAATGCCACACCTGTACCGAGTGTTTCGTGGGTCCCGTCAGAGGGAATTTTGCGGGTCTCGAATATAATGCTCGTGTATAGTTACCACCAGGGAGAAGCCATCTATCCCTAGCCTAGCCCGGATCAGTGGGAGGTCGATAAATGCAATGATTGATGGCCGCCAGTTGTGCTGCCCAGTAATATTTCTTAATGTTCGGCAGACCTATACCCCCATCATACCATCCCCTCACCAACTTTGAAAAGGAGATACGCGGCGGGCCTGTACCCCAAAGTAGCCTCCTCTGCATGCTCTCCACCCGCCGAAAATATGCAGCCGGAACCAAGGTAGGTGAGTTTTGCAGAACATACAAAAAACGGGGTAACAACATCATTTTGAACAAGGCAGCTCTCCCCAAAAGGGAAAGTGGGAGACACTGCCTGTGCTCGACATCACACTCCAGGCGCCGCAGAGGAGGCATAAGGTTCATTTGATAGAAAAGTTTGGGATCTGTAGTGATAAAAATTCCTAGTTATTTGAATCTCTCCCCCCCCGAGGCGATATGAAGCTGATATTCACTGGGCAAAGTCGGAGGGTCACCCTTAAGCGCAAAAATAAGCGATTTCGTCCAATTGATCCTATACCCCGAGTAGGTCCCGAAATTAGTTAATATATTTAGTACCCGGCGCAGGGATCTGTGTGGAGAGGCTAGATATAGTAAGTCCGCATAGAGCGATATGCGATCTTCCCAGCCATCGGTCCTGCGCAGCCCTCTTATTACAGGGTCGCAACGAATCCAACAAGCCAATGGTTTTAGGGTAAGCGCAAACAGCGGGGACAGCGGGCACCCTTGCCTAGTCCCCCTATGGAGATGAAAGACAGCCGACTTTTTATTGTTGACTACCACCTGTGCAAGTGGGTCGGTATATAGTAACCAGACCCAACTTATAAATTTAGGACCAAAACCGAATCGCTCCAGGACCGCAAACAGGTACGGCCATTCAATGGTGTCAAACGCCATGGTGGCGTTGAGTGACACCACAACTGCCTCCTCCATAATAGTCTCGACCCTCCCCAAAACCCCGTGCAGCCTTCTAAGATTTAGGGCAGTATTTCTCGATGGCATAAATCCTGATTGGTCCGGATGAACCAAATCAGGGAAGACACGAATCAAACGGGTGGCGAGTACCTTGGCCAATATTTTGGCTTCTGCGTTTAGTAGCGATATGGGGCGATATGACATGCAGCTATCTCTGGGTTTCCCCTCCTTATGGATAGCCACCAATGTGGCAAGTCTTCGATCCAACGGAAGGAGACCCGCAACACGGCTTTCCATACACATTGCTTTAAGGTAAGGGGGCCACTTTGTCAGGTCATAACTTATAAAGTTCCATAGGGAGGCCATTAGGACCCATCGCCTTTCCAGTCTGGAGAGATCGGATGGCTTGCGCTATCTCATCAGACTCAAGATCTCCCTCCAATGCCTGCTTTTCGTCTCCCTACAACACTGGTAAACGAATCTCGGCCAGCAATTCTTTGACTTCGAAGACTAACCTACAAGGCCTAGCTGAATAGATCTGTGCATAATGTCTGCCGAACTCATCCGCGATCTCTTGTGGGTTGGTGAGTGTAAAACCGGCCTCAGTCCTGAGTTCCGGTACCATCCGGTCCGCTACTTCTTTCCTATCAAGCCATGCCAGCAACCTCCCAGTTTTGTCCCCCTGTTCATAAATGCTCCCTAATTTATGACTGAGCATGGTTTTAGCTGCCTCTTTAGCTTCAGTTCTGTACTCCTCTTGCGCTAAGCTGAGAAGGTGGGCTGCTTCACAATCTGTGGTTGTCAAGAGACCCTCTTCCAGCCTTAATATGTCCTCCTCTAATCGAAGTTTGGCTTTTTTCTTTTTTGACCCCAGAAATTTGTGAAAGCGCCTGCCCCCTTATCACAGTTTTAAAGGCTTCCCACAGGACTCGTGCCGAATCAACCGTGCCCTCATTCTCTGCAAAATAGTGCTCAATGTCCTGCTCTAACTTTAACTTAATTGTTGGGTTTTTGAGGTACCAGGGGCTGATTGGGGCGACCCTAGTGCATTCCCCCCTGCCAAACTCCATCTGTAACCATACCGGGGAATGGTCAGATATACCTCTGGCTAGATGTTTGATTTCTGCAACATAGCCGACTTGAGTTGCCGGGGCAAGGATGTAGTCCAATCGGGACAAACTTTTGTGAACTCCAGAGTAAAACGTGTATTGCATGTCAACGGGGTGATACGTTCTCCAAAGATCTACCAGACCCATCGCCTCCAAGAATCGCGGGAGGCGCAACTGTGAAGGAGGTATATCCCTAGGCGGGTGACGATCCAGCCCACCAGAGACAACAGAATTTAGATCTCCCCCTACTATTAGCCTACCCTTGGGCAATTCAAGCAGCAACCCTCCCAATTCCTGAAATGTAGATTCCTGCAGTCCCGGGGGCAAGTATAATGATAGCAGCGTTAGTGCTTCCCCTTCCCATCTACCCGATGCAGCAACATATCTTCCCAGCTGGTCAGTGCGAACCTTGTCTAGCGTCATAGGAAATGTGCGTTTCGTTAGTATACCTACCCCCCTGGAACCTGTCGTAAACCCTGAATGTGCAATCAGCCGATAGCCCCCCCCTCGCCAGGGCTTTACACACATTACCTATGAGATGTGCTTCTTGAAGAAGCACTACATCTGGGGCATGTCGTTTAAGGAATTGCAGAACGATCCCTCTTTTAAGTTCATCACGCAAACCATTAACATTCCAGGATAATAATTTGAGCCGCGCCTCACCTGTCACAACCATGGCCCTGGAGAGTATCTATTATTGAAAGGGCACCCAGCCACCCCTCGGAAACACCCCTTCTTACTCGAACCAATCGGATAAGGGTTCTCACATGGTCAACACCATAGCCATAGTCGAAACAATACTGCTGCTGATCGTCATTGCACCCAATGCTGCGACAACTTAAAATTAACATTGTAAAAATAATCCACCCAACACCCCCCACTCTGTTGCCCTCCCTGCTCCCCCGCACTCTGGGCTCCAAACTGCCCATGTACCCCAACCGTGCAGAGTGTCTGTCGCCCTAACTAAAAAGTGAACTAGTGATAGATGGGGGGGGAAAGGGGCTACAGACTCCTACCCCTCATGCCTCCCACCGCTTTATCATTTATTTCCAAATTGTTGTGTGGACCTGTATCAGAAAATAAGAATTTTTCCCAATTGAAAATCACAAAACAATTGCTTAGCTGGATCTATGATGCGTCTCCAGACCCCGGGCATCTAAGGAAGAAAAAGCAAGATAGGAATTTCTCCGCCCACATACACAGACTGTTCGGAGTCCCACCAAAAGTCTGGTTCCTCATTTCGCGTTATGCTGCTTAGCTGGTCTCCAACCATTCCTGCGCCGTGTCTGGCGCATCGAAGAACCAAGTCTTACCCTCAGACTCCACCCTGAGTTTAGCTGGGAATAACATTGCGTTGCGGATACCCTTGTCTCTTAGGGCCTTCTTTACATCCAAGAAGGTGCGCCGTTGGCGTTGAACCGCAAGGGTGAAGTCCGGAAAAAAGGACAGTTCACTGTTTTCGATTTTAACGGGAGGATTATTGCGTGCTGTGTGCAGGATACTGTCTCGGTCTCTGAAATTAAGGAGTCGTCCCAGAATTGGTCTCGGAGGGGCTCCGGGTTGGGGCTTCCCCCCTGGCACCCTATGCGCCCGCTCAACCGTGAAGAATTTCGACAGCTGTTTGGGGCGTAGATGTTTCACGATTAAGTCTTCAACGAACAGGTCTGTGGCCGGTCCCTCCGATCTTTCCGGAAGTCCAATAATCCTGATGTTATTGCGTCAAGCGCACCCTTCGTAATCATTTAGTTGGGCAGCTAGTCTTCGCTGCGCCATTTGAAGCTCTTTTATGTCCTTACCCATTCTCTGGGTTTCACCACTCAGTTCCTTGGTCACCCCCTCCATGGTTTTCACCTTTTCGTTCACCTTTTGCAAGTCGGCACGGATTAACGCCATGTTTATGGAGATGGTGTCCATTCTGTGTTCGAGCGAGGTGCGTACCCCTGCTATGGCTGCCATGACGTCGGTTAGCGTTGGCTCGTCACCGGCTGAGGTGGATGATTTTCCTACTTCTCCGCTTCGTGCCATCTCCGCTTCTGTCGTTTTATGGGTGGTATATTTATCCAGTTTTGTCTGCAGCGTGGACCTGTGGCCCTTGGGCCCAGACATGGTATGTTATCACTGGTGAAGCCCTATTGCTAGGCGCCTTCACCCTACTTGTTCACCGCAGTTACAACGGGCAAAGTCCAGCTCCCCAGACCGTCCCAGAGCAATAATCCACCTGTGCCCACAACAATGTAAAGTCTTGCCTTCAGGAGAGTAGAAGTGTCTGGAGGCACTCGTACCGCGCTGCCAACAGGTCTCAACTCCTTGGCCGCCGATCGTGCTTGAAGTTCTTTTGTATCTGCAGTGCCCCCAACGCTGTGCCGGGTTTGCTCCCCCTGCGCTTCCGCCGTGGAGATCACTGGCAGCAGAGCCAACTCGCCCGGTCCCCAATGGGTCGGCGGCGCTTCACGGTATCATGGACGCCGATGCTGCCCGTCAGTCCATGTACGTGCCGGGAGAACAGGGGAATGACCGCCTCCGCTCCCGTCCGCCGCCTCCACTGCACAACACCAGGAGCAGCGAATTCAGCCCGACCTGAATCTCAGGGGCCTGGGCTGCTTAAGGCTATACCACTGCCAGGGGTAGACACTGCCGTTAACGGCGGGCCGCACCACAGGCCTCCGCCATCACACGGAACTCGCAGCAGCCGCCGATGGAGAGGAAGGCACCATAGCGGCGTCCGCTATGGTGCCCGTTCCTCCGGGGCTCAACAGGGGCACAAACAAAAAAGGAGAGGGATCCGTCTGGGCGCCGCCTCGACTCGTCACTTTCGGCCGCCCTCGTGGAGCCTCCGGCCGGCCACCTCCAAACTTGAGGCCGGTGATCGTGGGCCTACTGCAGGAGCGGCTCCGAGTTCGACCGGAGCTGCCGCGTCAGCGACCAAACAATACGTGGGGCCTCGGCGGGTGTCACCTACACCCTCCGCTGGCTGTGGAAATCCAGATGAATGAGCGGATTTTAAGGCGGTTTTAGGCCTTCAGGGCACGGAGCTTCACCGCCTTGCAGCCATTTCGCTTCGCGGCCAAGCCACGCCCCCAAGATGCAGAAGATTTAAACAGCATTGCTTATGCGTGCCAGTGAATGGCATTGTGCGTCTCCTTGCTGACTTTTTCCACCCAGGATAAAAGCACCACACCTGTTTGTTGACTTCACTTTATTCCTTTTTGTACCTATGTACGTGGATCGGTACTTGCTTCCAACTTTTTCCTCGTCCGTTAATGAGATTTTTCTTGTTAAATTCTGCAGATTTCCACTGTTCTAGTGAATGATGTTCCCTCCTAAGTTGACCGGGTATAGGCCTTGTAGGAACTGTTGCAAACTGGGTTCGGCACACAACTCCATGTCCTGCAAAGTGTGAGACCGTATGGATCTGAAGGCGAAGCCGGAACATGAAGTGATGCTATACATCACTGAGCACCGAAAGAAGCCACGGAAGTCCGGCACCTGCTCGAAGTTGAGTGTCGGACCCGTTCCCTCTCTCAGCGGCATTCCTTCGAGAAGTCCTCATCACGGTCCTAATCTTTTGGTAAGTCGAAGCAGGAGCACAAGAAGGCCAAGCAGGATTCATCCCAGTCCTGCGCTTTCAGCCTTAGAAGTCATAAGAACATCTGGGTGCTTCTCCGTCTCGTTCCTGGCCCTCTGCAAGGGGCCAGTTCTGCAGCTGTGTGCAATGCACACTGAGTTTCTGGGGCCATCTTCAATATTGTAACAAATTGAGGCCTTTAAAGAGGTCATGTTTTGCATCTTTGGCACTCTTCCAGCTTCCTGTGGCATGCCTTCATGCCCCAAGGATCCATGAAAGACGCCAGTTGGATTCCTGCTGACTGGTCCACCCTCAGCGCAGTCTGCCTTCTGAACCAGTCTGGTTCTTTTTTAATGCCAGAGCCAATTTTCAAACGGGCACCAAAATCCACAGCGCTTCCTTGAAGGTTGAACCCGGTCCCCTGGACTTAGACTCCAGTCCCCTCGGGGCTGGAGGACGATCCTGCCCCAATAGTCCTTTCTGACTCGAAGCCAAAGTGTATGGGCCTCGACCGAAGTTGTACCAATACACCCAGTCCCAGTCAATCAAAATTTTGACTGAACCATGTCTTTGCCTCAGAGCTGCACCTCAGTGCTGCAACAACGTTTCAGATTTTATCAGAGCCAGCCAGCCTGCCTTAGGAGTTGTCAATTTTGGTGGTGGTGGGGGCCCTAGATGCTAGTTGGTTGAATACTCCACCCTCCACTGGTTAGTGCCCTCTCTCGGCCATCAACTAAAGAGAGTGCCTCTAATGCTGTACTAATAAGACAGGCAGCGAAGCTACTGGAATTAAAACCGCCAACTATGAAAGTCAAAGCTAAGGTACTGACATTCTGGACAACTTTATCTGACCCCTTCCATTTAATGAGGTACTGACTGTCGCACCTTTATGGGCACCCAGTCTAAGCATTGTTCCTGTCCATCAGTGAACAGGAAGGTTGCCACATGCAACCTGCCAGGCCAGTGCCAGATGACCATGACTTTTTGACATTGCACCATAAAGCAGAAAGTTTGGTGGTTCAGGCTTCCATCAGGGTGAACTCCAATTCATTCCCTTCAACTCCCTCAGACAGAGACACCAAACAAATTGAAGCATTCGGTGAGTGAATGTTTTCCTCAGTCAGTGCCAGCTGTTTGCTGACTAGATATATCCGTTCTATACGGGACGTGGTTTCAAAGATCGTGCCACCAGCCCCATAGGAATTTCAGGTCAACCTGGCTCAAACCATCCAGGATCCGCAAAATACAGTATCCACTCTGAAGTGGCCACTACCGACTGCTTGAGATCTTTGGGGCATGCTTGGATCCATGGGCTTCTCTGAGGAAGTGCAAGTTTCCCTGATGGACACCCCAGTCAGTAGATCTCCCTTGTTTTGTGAGTAGGCCGATTCAGCTTTGGAACACTTTAAAGAAAGCCGGGCCACAGTGCATACTCCTGCGAGACAGTTTTGCCCCTTTCAAGGCTACTCCAGAGGGTTGGCATATCGCCACGGCTCACTGCACCCACAGCAGGCACCCCAGTCCTTTTGGATACTGGTGGGGATCAAGCAGACAACGTCCAAGACATGAGGGGCAACAAACTTTCCAGTCCCCTGCCCCTACAGAAGCAGCCTCCAAACCCTTTTAATTTGCCCTCAGTGGGACAAAACCATCCCATGGGAAGCAGAATCAGATATATCTGAAAGCGACAGTTAGTTATAGATTCCTTACCTTAGAATTACCCCCAGGCGTCAGACTGGATCCGGAGAATTTTTCATCAGCAGTACCCCTGCGCGTCGAAAGGTGGCGTCGGTCGACTCCGCGCTCGTCGTTGGGGTTGTGGTCGACGGGGTGACGTCGCGGTAGCTACTTGGACGCCGCCCTCGCGCGCTGACGTCAGTTTTCTTTTTCCGCGCCAGCCAGCACAGACCGGAGAGAGCGGTACCTCCAGTCACTTTTTACGGACTTTTTGCCGACTTTTGTCGATGTGTTTTTGAGTCTTCGACTCCTGGTTGCACGTCAGGGATGCCCGGTTTCAAGGCTTGCGGTTCCTGCCGACGGATGATGTTGGTGACGGATCCGCACCGCGTGTGCCTGTTCTGTCTGGAACCAGACCATGACTCCAAGTCGTGTTTCGACTGCCGGACCATGAATCCGAAGTCTTTGCGGGAGCGGTCACGAAAGCTTCTCGAGGCCCGGCATTCCGCTCTGCGTCGTTCAAGGTCCCAGTAGCGTGGGAGGTCGAGGAGCTACCACCACCAATCTTCTTCCAAGTCTTCGCACTCCTCCGGTAAGTCGAAGCACAAGAAGAAGTCGAAGAAGCATCGTCGCTCTTAGACTTCCTCCCCCTCCCCCCCCCATATCCGTCGGCCGACGCGACGAGGAACACGGGTGGTGCCCCTCCCACAGCTCTGTGTGCTGAGACCGCTGGGTCGACTCCGGGTTTCCCCTCCCTTCCCGGGACCTGGTGCAACCCCTGCCCAGCTTCGACAGTTTTCCGAAGTGATGCATGCCATCTTTGGGCAGTCCGCCTCCGCCGGCGCGCCTTCGGGCCCCGCGGATTCGGCTGGGGGCACTGGGCCTTTGACGCCTTCGGCCCCGGCACCGCAGGGCCCCCTTGGATCCAGACCTGGATCCGGATCGGTGCTGGTCGACCTGACTACACCTCCCCCGACTCCACCGGCACCACTTCCGCAGCCGACGCCGGCTGTGTCCCCAGCCAGCTTCGACCCCGGCTTCCATCCCGATGTAGACATGGTGCCGGATCGGCGTCGACCGACGCCGGATCCGGCGGGTACTTTAGTGCCCCTGTTCTACCCTGGTTCTTTTAGGCCAGATTGGCAACCAGAGGAGGGCGAGGAGCACTGGGAGGGGTCTGGAGACCTTTAACTGACCAGTTGGGTTACGAACCAGACTGGAGAGAGCAACTGGGGGATGCCAGTGGTCTGGATACCTCACCAGACCTTGGCATGTTGTCTCCTCCTACCATGGCTACGGAGGAGGGAGCGTCTTAAGCAGTGGTGTTGCGTAGGGCGGCCAAGGTTCTCAACCTCGAGCTCCCTACGGTGGCGGTCAGGACTAACCTCCTGACAGAGGTGCTTCAACCGGCAGCAAGCTCTTCGGAGCTCCTGCTGCCTTTTAATGAAGCCCTAACCGACATCTTTTGGGCACCTGGTCCAGGCCCAACACAGGGGCTCCTGAGGATAGGATGATTGCCCGACGCCACCGGGCGACCTCATTTTCCTCACCCAACACCCCACCCCTGAGAGCTTGGTGGTCCAAGCCTCCACGGCCAAAGGCGCATTCCCTAACGCACCACCTGATAGGGAATCCAAAAAGCTGGACCACCTTGGGAAGATATTTTCTTCCTCCAACTTGGGACTGCGGTCGGTAAACACTGCATGTTTGTTGGGCTGTTACACCCACTCCGTGTGGGATACGGTGGCGCAGGTGCTGCCCCAGTGCCCGGAGGAGGCCCGGGCCGTCCTCTCCCGTGCAGTTGCCGAGGGAAGAGACGCAGCCTAATTTACCAACCGCTGTGGACTAGACACCGCCGACTTGCTAGGCACGTCGATTTCTACATCGGTAGCCCTTCGACGCTACGCCTGGCTGAGGTCGACTGGTTTCTCTGGGGATGTCCAAGCTACCCTTATGGACATGCCCATTGATGGCCCTCGCCTGTTCGGCGACAAGGCAGACAACGTGCTAGAGCGCTTCAAGGACTCTCTGGCTACGGACAAGTCCTTGGGCCTCTCCACCACCCACCCTGCGCAGTCTGCCTTTTGCCCCTTTCGTGGCTACGGAAGGGGTGCCCCACCACGTTCCACCCAGAGCCACAGGCCGGCGCAAGCTGTTCAGCCCCTGCATGGCCGGGGACGTGGGAACCACCGCCGTGGTTCTGGGGGCCAGCGAGCGGGCCAGTCCACCACAGCCACCTCTGCAGCAGCCTCCAAACCCCCCTAGTCTGCCCTTTCAGGGCCACCGATCGCCAGTGGGAGGCAGGATTCGCCATCACCTCCCCCACTGGCGCACCATCACGTCGGACAGGTGTGTTTTGCAGATAGTCCGAAGGGGCTACTCTCTCCCATTCGAGACTACCCCTCCCCCGCTTACACCTCAGTACAATCGCATGTCAGAGGATCATCTGGCCCTTCTCCAACAGGAAGTTTCGGCTCTGTTGGCCAAGGGAGCCATCGAGCGAGTTCCTGCCCCAGAAGTAGGTCGTGGTTGCTATTCCCACTACTTTCTGGTGCCCAGGAAGGACAAAGGCTTGTGTCCTATCTTGGATCTCAGGAACGTCAACCGCTTCCTCCGGAAGGAGAAGTTCAAAATGGTGACGCTAGCTCAGGTCCTTTCTGCTCTCGACCCTGGAGACTGGATGGTAGCGTTGGACTTGCAGGATGCTTACTTTCGCCTCCCCGTCCTGCCGGCCCACCGGCGTTACCTACGGTTCACGGTAGGCCACGAGCACTTTCAGTTTACCGTGCTCCCCTTCGGCCTTACCAGCGCCCCTCGGGTGTGCACGAAGGTGATGGCGGTGGTCGCAGCTCATCTGCACAGATCAGGGCTTCCAGTCTTCCCCTAGCTCGACAACTGGCTGTTGAAGGTGGACTCGCCCCAGGCTGTCGTCTCCCACCTCCAGACTACGGCTGACCTCCTGCATTCGCTGGGGTTTTCTGTCAACGTGCCGAAGTCACACCTGACTACCTCTCAGAAGCTCCTCTTCTTTGGAGCGGTTCTGGACATGACGCCGTTTCGGGTCTATCCTCCCGAGCAGCTAGTCTGGGATATTCAGGCTATGATTCCGATCTTTCAGCCTCTGTCCTGCGTTTTTGTCAGAGTGACTCTGCGGCTGCTGGGTTTGATGGCCTCCTGCATCCTGCTGGTGGATCATGCCAGATGGCATATGCGGGCTCTGCAGTGGGACCTGAAGTTCCAGTGGGCACAGCATCAGGGAACCTGTCCGATTGCGCCCAGATCTCGGAGGGCACTGCACGCCAATTGCTGTGGTGGCTAATGAACCGGCATTGGGTCAAAGGCAGATTTTTCTCCCTTCCCTAACCACAGTGGTGACGGATGCATCCCTTCTGGGGTGGGGCGGCCACATGGGAGAGGCGGAGATCAGATGCCTCTGGTCTCCGGCGGAGTCCGGGCTCCACATCAACCTTCTGGAGCTTCAGGCGATCCGTCTTGCACTGAAAGCATTCCTTCCCTCTGTCCGGGGGAGAGTAGTGCAGGTGTTCATGGACAACACCACCGCCATGTGGTACTGCAACAAACGGCAGGGTGGGGTCGTGGACCCTATGTTAAGAGGCTCTCCGTCTCTGGACATGGCTGGAACATCAGGGCATATCCCTGGTGGTTCAACACCTGGCGGGTTCACTGAACTCTAGGGCGGACGAACTCAGCCGCAGGTGCATGATGGATCACGAATGGCATCTTCACTCGGAGGTGGTGCAAGGTCTCTTTCGGCAGTGGGTAGAGCCTTGGTTAGATCTATTCGCCACCGAAGAGAACGCGCAATGTCAGCAATTCTGCGCGTTGGAATTTCTAAGGCGGCACTCGCTAGGCGACGCTTTTCGTCACGTGGAGTTGCGGTCTTCTATACGCCTTTCCGCCTATACCACTTCTGCCCAGAGTGCTGAAGATCAAGTGCTACCGGACTCCAGTCATTCTGGTGGCTCCGGATTGGGCACGAAGAGGCTGGTAACCCGAGCTGCTACACATGGCCATTGATCCTCTGATCAGACTGCCTCTTCGGGAGGATCTTCTGTCGCAGCAGCAGGGGACGGTCCTCCACCCAAAACTGTCCAGTCTCCATCTCCTTGCGTGGAGATTGAGCGACGGCAGTTGACGTCTTTTGACCTGCCTCCCGAAGTCTGTTGTTATCGTGGCAGCCAGGCGTCCCTCCACCAAGACGGTATACGCCTGCAGATGGAACAAATTTGTGGCATGGTGCACAGCAAAGGCTGTGGATCCCCTTTCTGCCCCACTTTCTGAGGTTCTCTTGTTCCTCCTTTCTTTGGTCCAGCAGGGCTCTGCTCTGGGCACTCTTAAGGGCTACCTCTCAGCCATTTCAGCCTTTCTTAGGCTTCCTGATCAGCCTTCTCTTTTCAAGTCCCCTGTTGTAAATCGCTTCCTTAAGGGCATTACTCATCTTTTTCCTCCTGTTTCCTTCGTAATGCCTCAGTGGAACTTGAACTTGGTTCTTACTTACCTTATGTGCGCTCCCTTTGAGCCGCTTCACAACTGTCCTCTCAGACTTCTTACTCTAAAGACTGCTTTTCTGGTTGCCATCACCTCTGCTCGCAGGGTGAGTGAGCTCCAAGCTCTTTCTTCAAAACCTCCTTTTCTGGCTGTTCATCCGGACAAGGTCGTCCTCAGAACCAGACCTTCTTTTCTTCCCAAGGTGGTTACTTTTTTTCACATTGGTCAAACCATCACTTTGCCCACCTTCTTTCTGCCTCCGCATTCTTCTAAGGAGGAAGAGAGGCTCCACCGTCTGGATCCAAAACGTGTGCTTTCCTTTTATTTGGATCGCAACAAGCAATTCCGGGTGGATGACCAGCTCTTTTTTGGCTACGTGGGTGCCAAAAAAGGTCGGGCCGTGCACAAACTGACCATCTCCAGGTGGGTCGTTTTGTGCATCAAAGCTTGCTACTCTTTGGCAAAGAAGGAGCCTCCAGTGGGACTGCGCGCCCATTCCACTAGGGCGACGGCAGCTACCACTGCTTTGGGACGGGGAGTCCCCCTCAATGACATCTGTCAGGCAGCTACGTGGGCATCTCTGCACACGTTCATGAAACACTACTGCCTGGACAGCCAAGTCCGGAGAGACGGCTTCTTTGGCCGTTCTGTTCTCCAGGACTTTCTGGTGTGAACGTAGTTTGCAGACCCACCTCTGGGGTTGGTATTGCTGGGGTATCTATTCTAAGGTAAGGAATCTATAACTAATTGTCTCTTTCAGATGAACAAGTTACTTACCTTTGGTAACGATATATCTGTAAGAGACATAGATGAGTTATAGATTCCTTACCGCCCCACCCATCCTCCCCGTTCTGCGAACTGACTTCTAGGGTGAGGGAATCCCTTTCAGGACCCTAGGTTGTGCACCAGTGGTCAGTGTCTTGCATGGCTCTGCGCTTCTGGCGTGGAATATCGTGTAAAAGAACTCACGTCAGCGCGCGAGGGCGGCGTCTAAGTAGCTACTGCGACGCCATCCCGGCGACCCCGACGCCATCCCGGCGACCCCGACGCCAACGACTAACGTGGAGTCGACTGACGCCACATTTTGACGCGCAGGGGTACTGCTGACGAAAAATTCTCCGGATCCAGTCTGAAGCATGGGGGTAATTCTAAGGTGAGGAATCTATAACTAATCTTTGTCTCTTACAGCTATATCGTTACCGAAGGTAAGTAACTTGTTCGTTTGTAGCATGTAGTGCTGCAGATACATTTTCTGCATACTCCCGTCACCTAGTGTTGAGCTTGAATGTTTGCAAGTTGTTTCCCCCCCCCCCCCCCCCTCCCCCAAGAACTCTTTACAGTCACACAGTATTATCTGCCATCTGGTTCAGACGTGTACTGGCAGAGCTCCACAAAACTAGTGTTTTTCTTCAATCCCACTTGGTCGCTCTTAGACTACGGCAGCACCAGTAGACATTCCATATGACTGCTCCAGTACTGTCCCCAGTGCCACTCCAAATTTTCATAGACTGCCCACCATCAAGGCGGCAATCTCAGCTTTTTCTCCCTGTGCGAGGCTTGCCTCACCTTTTGGTCCAAAAAGACACTTTGAGACCAATGTGAGTGGAGGTGGGCCCGTTGGAGGATGCCGAGACAGTACTCTGAAGACACCTGCGATATCTTCACTAAGCATAGCGTTGAGGTAGAGAAGGAAGAAGCAGGACCTTCAGAAACACAGCTCAGTCATCTCTGAGTCCAAAGCAGCCTTTTCCTTAGAGTCCGCAGAGCAACAGCAGCAGGACACAAGTGCCTGGAAGACTCGCGTAAAGACACCAATAGTGAGTACAATGCCCTTTGAAACTCTGTTCAATGGAGATTAACAGCCCTGATCTGAGGCCGAGCATCATCACCATAAGGACTAGACTCCGAGCCTAGTGCAGTCAGCCAGGCCACCACTGCCTTCAGGCCATGTTTGGCACTGACCAAAGACTTCGTAGTCACAGCACTACCTTCTTCAGGCACTGAAACAACTTATTGAAGCCCTGCGATCCTGCTCAGCCTCCTGAAGCTGAATGGCCGTTGGTGCAGGCTCCAAAACCTGCCCCAGCAGCAAAATCTGCATCGATGCTGAAACAGTCTTAGACGTCAAAACCATTGTCAACTGCAAAAGCCCATTCTTTGCTCAAAGCACCCATATCAACTGGCTCAAATGAATCAGAACAACCCATCTTCTAGCGCCTCAAGAACAGCTGGATGTTCGACAGAAAAGGCTGTTTATACACCCTCAAGCAGGCATAATCGGCACAAAACCTCTGGTGATGACCACAGACTTTGCCACGAAAGGGGACAGTAATGCTTGACGAGTAAGTTGCCTCGGAGCCTCCAACACCTCCTAAGCTCAAGAAGCACAAGGACACAGGCATCAGCCACCTCCCGTCATCCACCTCCTCTTCCACCCACTGCTTCCGCCACCTCCACTCTTCCCCACTCTCCAGAGGGTCACCTCATTCATCAAACTGGGAAAGCTACCCAATGTACCCTGCAGAACCCTACGAGACACCTTATGTCCCTGTGCCTACTGAAGACCTGTGGGACTATTATAACATTGATCCACCAGGCGACAGACCCCAATCTGTATCCAGCTAGGTCCCCCTAATGACCCTACCTACTTCCACAAAGTCATGTAGATGGCAATTACCTGCAATAAAGTAGATATGCATGTCTTACAGGAAGACTATGACTTCCTGGTAAAGATGCTATCCAAAACCTAGTGCATAATCTAATTCCTCCTGATGCTTAAGCAAATTCTCATTGGTTAATTAAAAACAAAAACACACACACACACACACACACACACTCACACACTCTCTCACACTCTCTCTCACACTCTCTCTCACACTCTCTCTCTCACTCTCTCACACTCTCTCACACTCTCTCTCACACTCTCTCTCACACTCTCTCTCACACTCTCTCTCACACTCTCTCTCACACTCTCTCTCACTCTCTCCTAATAACCCACTCTACAGCAGGCAACGGGGTAAAGAGTTGGTGGCAGAGGAGAAAACTATTTTCAACATCGCTTTCAGCTGTGCACTAAATGCCGCAGACACTGCTGCTCGTTGAATCAATGGCAGCATCCTGTTAAGACACTGACTGGTTTCTTGCCTCTGGTTTTAAACCAGAGGTACAGCAGCATTTGCTCAACCTGCCCTTCTGTGGCGAACACCTCTTAGTTCCGCTGGCTGACCAAATGCTAGAGATGCTGAAAAAGGACGCCAGTGCTATGGGTGCCCTTCAGACATGCACTCAGAGGGGCTTCTTTTGAAGGCAGCAGTACACGGCAGACAATAAAACCACTTCCCCATACACCCTTCTTTGTATTAGAGACCGCAGCAGGCCTACCACCATCAGGCTACAAGAGGATACTCCAGAGAAACAGAAAAATAATAACATGGATAGTAACGAGGCATTCTGGGAAAGGGACCTCCTCTGCCAAACAGTGACCCTCCCTTCCCCCTGACCACACAACACTTATAAGGGGAAGGCTCCAGGAATTCCTCCCCCGCTGGCAGGAAATCACGTCAGACAAGGGGGTAGTGGCCATAGTTCAGTACGGCTATTGCCTAGAACTTCGCAATACCACCCAACATCCCCTGACCCTGCAAACACCTCAGCAGCCAACATCTACGTCTCCTTCAATATGGTGCCAGACAGCCAGCAGGGCAAAGGCATTTACTCTCGTCCTTATCCCCAAGAAGACCCCTCAACAGATATATTCTCTCCAAACATTTCCACATAGACGCTGCAAGATGTCATACCTCTACTCCAGCAGGGCAACTACAGGGCGGTGTTAGACCACAAGGACGCCTAGTTCCACATCCCCATCCATCTCGCCCTCTCTCGCTATCTGTGGTTCATGGTAAGTGGATGGCATTGTTAGTTTAAGGTACCCCCCTTCGTTGTCACCACCACTCCAGTGGTCTTCACCTAGTGCCTGGCAGTTAAGGGGGGGGGCCATAAATGTTTTTCCCTACCTTGACGATTGGCTGATAAGTGTTTGCAGCGCACTCAGACAACCATTTCACTTCTTCACAGACAGAGGTTTACCTTCATTGTACTAAAATCCTATCTCCAACCCTTCCAGATCTTACCGTGTCTTGGAACATTTTTTAAGTTTGTCACCATAATGGCATTCCCAAGCTTTCAAAGGGTCGTGGTCTTTGGCCAGCTTGTACCTCTTTTTCAGCAATAGTATCACCTCACAGTAAGAACCGCAATGCTCCTCTTGGGCATGATAGCTTCCTGTATTTTTATTGTCCCCCCACGCCTGGCTACACATACGCCCTTTGTGCCTCAACGCAATGGTCACAAGAGGAGGGTCAGATGGAAGGTCCAGTATTTTTAGCTACCAGCGCCCATCAAACTCTGCAGTGTTGGAACAGCAACAACCTGTTGTGGGGCAGGCCTTTACTAGACCCAGTTCCGCAAGTCACCATTTCCAAGGATGCCTCACATGCCTGGTGGGGAGCTCACCTAGATCACAGTACAGGGTGTGTGGATTCCAGCTCAGCAAAGCCACCACATAAGTTACCTAGAGCTGCTGGTGGTCCCCCTCAAAGCCTTTCTACTGCTTATTCAAGGCACAGTGGTTCTGGTCAGGGCAGAAAACATGAGCACTGTGTACTTCCTTCAGAAGCAGGGGGTACTGACTCATTCACCCTTTCCCTGCTAGCTCTGGCAAGCTGACATTGGGCGATTCATCACTGCATTGACTGAATGGCTGAGTCCCTTCTGGGGGTAGTCAATTATCTGGTGGATATGTTAAGCAGAATGCATCAGCTAGTCCACAAGTGGGAACTCCAGTATATCCAGCGCTGGGGCACTTCAGAAGTTAACCTACTCGCCACCACCTAGAACGGAAAATGTCCAAACTTCAGCTCCAAGTATCTCAACCCCGCTGCCCCCCCCCCCTCCTCCACCCTTAGTCAATGCACAACTGGTCAGGGATATTTGACTATGCTTTTTCTACTCCTGCTCCTTCCACAGGTGGTGCAGTAAATGCAGCTGACATCGCAGACCCTCATCCTGGTGGTTCTCCCTTTGCCAAGCAACCCTGGTATTCAGTCCTACTGGAACTGTCAGCAGCTCACATGAGGATTTTCCACAGGGTGGGACCGTCTCGCTAGGAACTGAGGCCAAATCAGGCCCCAAGCAACTCAATCTAGTACCGCAGGGCTTAGAGTTTGGTTACTTGGGCCACCAACAGGAATGCATGGATATCCTGTGTGAGTCCAGTAAACCTACTATACTAGCAAGTTACACTGTAAAGTGTAAACGATTTGTCCACTACTGCATCGCGAAAAAGATAGACCCTTAAAGAACTGCTGTCCAAGACCACATCGGCTACCTGCCCTCCAAAAGTCAGGCCTAGCTTACACTTCAGTTAGTGGCTTTGGCCACATACATGCAAAACAGTGAGTATTACTCCCTCTTCTCCATGCCTGTAATTAAAGTGGTCATGGAAGGCCTCAAGAGAGTTATTCCTTGCAGGCTTCTACCAATGCCCGTGTGGAACCTTAACATTGTGTTTGCCAGGCTCATGGGTCCCCAGTACTTTACCTGGAAGGTGGTCTTCCTCATTGTGAACCTCTTTACACCACATTAGTGTTCTACAAGCCCTCAGGCTGCAGGAACTCTTCATACAAGTTCATAAGGAAAGGGTAATGATCAGGACAAACCCGAAGTTCCTTTCTAAGGTGGTTTCTGCATTCCAACTTAACCTAACAATAGAGCTCCCAGTCTTCCCCCCCCCCCCCCCACACCTGATTTAGTAGCAGAGGGAGCTGTGTACCCTAGGCTTAAAGTGAACTTTCATGTATTACATTGACAAAACCAAATCTTTCCGCAAGACAGACCAACTGTTTGTGGCCATTGCAACACCTCACAAAGGGCAAGCCTTTTCCAAAGTGGTTATTGCTAGCTGGATAGTTAAGTGTATCCAAACTTGCTATCATACAGCCAAAAGAACCCTTCTGTTAAACCTAGGGCTCCCTCTACTAACAAAAGCCGCATCCATGGCCTTGTTATGAAACATTCGCCTAGCCAATATGTTAGGGAGCTACATGGTCTACCCTACACACGTACTAAACACTACTGTGTGGACAATTCTAGCTGGACAACAAGCAATGATTGGTCAGATGATCCTGAGTACCTTACTCCAGACGTACATCATCCATACACCAGCCACCATGTATAGAATGGTACTGCTTTACAGTCTACTGAGCATGTGTATCTACAGCAACATATTCTATGAACGGGAAATGTTACCCTGTAGTCATCTGTTTTTAGTGTGTAGTTCTGTAGAATCACGAGCCCCAACTTCCTCCCTCGACGCATGTACCTCTGATCACTGATATCTTTACTTAGTCAATTACTATCCTCTTTGTGCAATACACATACATCATATAGTGTTCAATCATCACTCCCAGCTGCCGTGCAGAAAACAATGTAACATGGAGTCCATGTGCATTGCCAACTAAGTGCGGAGTCACTATGCCTTGTGACTCAAAAGACTTCTTTTAAGAAAAACACTGTGCAAACGTCCGAGCACAACACTAGAAGGCAGGAGTATGCAGAGCATGTGAATGTACAGCAGTACATGCTACAAACAGATACTTGCAGGGTATGTATTATTTTCCTTCTTACACGGGTGGCAAAATATAACATCTGACTGATGGGTTCTTGAGATCGTCCAATGAGGCTCTACCCTGCCATTTCTCTTTGACCTGCTGCATCTCCCACCCACATTACTATATCTTTCAGAGGATCTTTATGTACATCTGGCTCAAGAATTGCATGCTCTTTTGGCCAAAGGAACCGTAGAGAGGGTGTTGGACACAGAAATAGGGAATGGCTGTTACTCCCACTGCTTCCAGGCCAAGGAAGGATGGAGGCCTTCGTCCTGCTTTAAATCTCTATCCTTTAAATGCCTTCTTGAGGAAGGACACATTCAAGATGCTCACACTGACTAGGTGTGTTCTGCCCTGGAGTCAGGCAATTGGATGGGGGCTTTGGGCCTGTAGGACGCTTACTTTTATGTTCCCGTTTTGGAGTCCTGCACACACTTCTTGTGGACCAAGAACTTTTTCAGTTTTGACATGCTGCCATTCAGCCTCATCAGTGCTGTTGGGAGTTCATGGCAGTGGTCACAGAACATCTTTGGAGGTTGGGGTTTCCAGTTTTCTCCTACCTGAACCACTGGTTGTTGAAGGTGGGCTCACCACAGTCTGACAGACCACCTCCAGACTACAGCCAACCGCCTGACATTGTTGGAGTTTACTATCAATGTCCTGTAGTCCCAACTGACTCCTTTGCAATGGCTCCCTTTCATTAGAGCCATCTTGGATACAGTGCAGTATTGGGCCTTCCTCATCCACAAATTAAGGACAGTCAGGCTATGATTGTAATGTATTAGTCTCACTGAAAGAAACTCTGAGGCTTCTGGGCATCCTGCATCCTTATTGACTATGCCAGGTGGCACATGCAGGCTCTGCAGTGGAACCTAAAGTCTCAGTGGACCCAACACCAGATGAACTGTTTGATTCCATCCAGATTTCAGAGGAGGCTTCAAAAGACCTACAGTAGTGGCTCAACCACATTTGGAACAGCAGCAGACCCATCTCACTGTTTCACCCACAGTGACGGATGCATCACTGTTGGGATAGTGAGAACATCTGGGAGAGGTGGAAATCAGTGGACTCTGGTCTCAGGCAGAGACCAGTCTCCACATCAACCTGTTGGAGTTGTTGGCCATTCGCCTGGCGCTGAAAGCCTCCCTCCCTCCCATCGAAGGGAGACTGGTTCAAGTTCACAGACAACACCACTGCCATTTAATACTGCAAGCAGGATGGAATGGGTTCCTGTGCGAGGAGGCCCTTCATCTATGAAGCTGGCTTGAGGGGCAGGACATTTCCCTGGTTGTGAAACAGCTGATGGAACCTTTGAATGCTCAGCTGCTGATGCCTGGTGGATCACAAATGGGGGTTGCACCCCCAAGATGGCACAGGGCATCTTCCTGTAATGAGGGAAACAATGGTTACATATTTTCACCACCATCAAGAACAATGTCAAAACTTTAGCATGCCAAAGTTTCCAAGAAGATTGTTTCTCGGAGACACGTTCCAGGTAGTGCCTTTCCACTGCTGCATCTCCTGCTCAGAGTTCTGAAGATCAGAAATGACTGGGCCCCAAGTCGTCATAGTGGCTCCGGATTGGGCAAGAAGAGTGGTACATGGAACTTGTGGGCTTGGGCAACTTTCTTCTGATCAGGCTACCGCTTTGGGAGAATCTCCTATCTCAGCAGCAGGGGAGGGTCCTACACCTGAGCCTGCACAACCTGCACCTCCATTTGTGGAGATTGAGCGGTAGCAGTTGACTGCGCTCAGTCTTTCTCCTAAAGTTAAGGCCATCATCCTTGCTGCCAGGCATCCCGGTACACAGTCCATCTATGTCTGCCACTGGGACAAGTTTGTAGCTTGGTGTGGCACCTGCAATACTGACCTGTTACAGGCCAGACTTGGATATCTTGTTTGTTTTTTCCCTGGCCCAGGAAGGATTTGCAGTGGGCACTGATAAGTTATTTGTTGTCTCTTTCAGCCTTTTTGGGTTTACCGGACCAGCTGTCCTTGATCAAATCTTCACATGAGATTTCCAAAAGGTTTGACTCATTTGTTTCCTCTGAAACCTTTGTGATACCATATGTGCACGCTATTTGAACCAATGTACAGCTATCTGCTGTGTCCAGACTCCCTAGACTGTATTTCTGGTAGCAGTGACTTCAGCAAAGCTCTCTCAGTGCAACCGCCTTACACCCCTTATTCCCCAGACAAAGTAGTGTTCAGGAGCAAGGCAGCCTTCTTGCCATAAATCCTAACTGCCTTTCACATTGGGCAAAAATGACTCCCTCGATGTTCTTTGATCCGCCACACTCCTTGAAACAGGAGGAAAGACCATATTGGTTAAACCCTGAAAGCGCTTTAAGCTTTTACATCGATTGCACAAATCAGGTTGGGTGGCCGATCATCTCGTAGTGGGGTTGTCTGGGGCTAAGAGAGGCAATGCAGAAAAGGACTTTGTCAAGATTGATAGTTCTTTGCATCAAGATCTGCTGCACTCTGGCAAAGAAGAAGCCCTCTGGAGGGCTTGAGGTCCAATTTCACCAGAGCCAAGGCTTCTACCACTGCACTGGCATGCCTGTCATTGACATCTGTTGGGCCACGATGTGGGTGCACACATTCACGAAGCACTACTGCCTTGACAACCGGATCTGACAGGGAGAACATTTCCCCCATTCAGTCCTGCAGGACATTTTGGTCTGAGCCATTTTACAGACCAACCCCTTTAGGAGGTTCTGCTTTTGTATCTATTTTGAAGGTGAGGAATCTGTGGTTAGAAGTATCCATCAGAAGAACAAGTTACTTAACCTTTGCTAATGCTCTTTTTGGTGGGTACTTAAACCGCAGATTCCTCACCACCCTCCCTGTTTTGTGAAATGAGCTTTTTTTTCCATCTAAAAGGTCCCAAATTACGTATCTGCACACTGGTACCTCTGATTATCAGTGGGCTCTGCATCAGAGGGTGCCAAGTCATGACAGCAAAACAAATTAATGCTCAAGGACAGTTAGTACATAGCAGTGTGCTCTTATTTAATGAGAGGCTCAGACATCCAAACAGCACGGAATAAAGTTATAAATCGGCAACTAAAAAGTTGTGCCAGTAAAGTAAATGTTTCAAACGCACACTTGGCCTTAGTTTCAATCTAAACATGATATTGCATGTACAGTTCAACAAAAGGAACAACTTGCTGTAAACATGCACAAAATGTAATGGTAATGACGGACAGTCCATCCAAGCGAAAACAAAGCATGAACAACACATGAAAGGTAATGGCTGAAGAGAACTGACCTAAAGCCCACTCAGTGTCTATAGTTCTTTATACTTTTTTTTAATTTTTATTTAAAGTTTTGATGGCGAGCTATTGTAACAGACATTCAAAGCCATCTATAGGGAGACCTAAAATGAAAGCTGTCAGGGTCTGAACATGGTAACTCATCCTACAGGAACAAGAGATGGTAGTGGATGGATGCACAGATACAATTGCCAGGTTTCATGGCATTACATGGGGTGGTGTTCCTATTCTCTCCCAACTATCTACAGTGACTGACATGCACACACGCAGACTTCGCGCACATCTTCAAGGATACAGAGGCCCAGACACTGAAACCCCTGGTGATGCACATGACAGAAGATTTCACATTAGGAAGTCTTGCTCATCTAAAAAGGTGACCCAACAGCTGTCTGACATTCTCCAGACTTGATTCCTTAACGCAACTGTCCGCATTGAGCAAATCATTTATACAACTTTGTATAGAGTTCTTGGACACACAACATCGAAATCAGGGTTGACATGGTTGCTTGGCTAATTGGTTCCCCCCTCAAAAGGTCTTCGTCTACACCCATGATTAGTCAGCATCCAGAGTAGTCCCTCAGTCTTTGAGTGAGGGCATACTGTTATGGAGTGCAATAGATGATAGTTTGTGTTGGTAGGTAAGAAATGTCTGTTTCCAGGCCACGGAAGGGTTAGTTTTGTTTCTTATATATTTGGGAACTCCTTGTCTTATTTTTGACCTAGGATGCCTGATGTACATGGGTGAATGTCGATGTTTGAACACGTACCACCTTGTCCGTGGAGCGAACAGCTATACATTTTCTTGCCTGCAAAATAGACTGAGATATTTCATGGTGTAACCATCTCCCCCTCCCTCTTCCCTTCATTAATATGGTGTGGCCTTCAATATCCTGTACTGGTAGTTCAGGGCAGTGAGAGCAGGCCTCATCATAAGAGACTCTATCTGTTTCTGAAGCATCCTACCCGGTGCAGGATCTGGAGAAACTACCAGCTGCAGAGTCCAACCCAAGGCCCCAGGCCGGGCAGCCAGAGTTTTTGACTCCTGGTACGGACCCATGAATGTTTCTCAACATGATGTTCAACATCTTTAAAAGGTCCATGAGGGGGGCGTGGCCAAGATGGCGGACGGCTAGGACATGCTTTCTCGTCGCTCCGAGCCGCCGCCACCAATAGCACCTGAAACAAGACCACTGGACCCTCTGTCTTGGTCCCCGGGAGTGTCTGCGAATAGCGGAGCAGGGTGGGCACAAACAGAGCCCCGCCGAAGCAAGTAGGACCCCTGGGTGCCGCAGCCCGGTGAACTGATCGGCGTGGCCGACAGCAGTGTGCAGCTGAGGCCTGCAGGCCGCGGCCTACCTTCGCAGTCTGAAAGGGGTTTGGCGGCAACTGAGGGCGAAGCTCTCGGCCTGGACGCCCGCGCGGACTGCGACATACGGAGGAGAGGGTTCCCCTCCTGCATCGTCGACCAGCCGGAGCGGAGGGCCCGAGAACCCGGCGGAGACCGTGGTGTGCGTTGCTGGGCTTCCCCTGGCCTACGAAGCTAGCGACCCGGAGCGAGAAGTGGTGAGGCTCCGGGTCAAATCGCTGAATCGTGGAGCCTACCGGCCTGGGGACTGCTGGAGGGGGCGGTGGCCCTGGCGTGACTGTGCTGGGCCGCGGCACTCGAGACATGCGGAGACGAAGGTAGGCCCTACACAATTTCTCCGGGCGGCCTTCGGGGAAACCGTGGCCTGTGAAGGCAGTCTCTCCTCCTGCATACAACAGCTGCTGAGAAACGCACCATATGCGCGACTGCGGTGTGGGAGAGGCAGGGACACGGGGGAAAAGCCGGAAATGCATCGGCAGAGGCCGGGCCCCCAGGACACTTGAATGCATTTAACCTGGGCTGAGCAAAGCCAGCGATCTGGGTGGCACCGGAGAAGATAAGTGAGATAGCTATGCCCTGCTCCCTGAGAGACTTAGGGCAGAATCCCCAAGCTGAACTTGGGCAGGGACTGGGTCAGGGCGAGTGTCCCCTGCGATGTGAGACAGCCCGGAAGGCTTTAAGGGACATCCCTATAATACCCGCAGCCAGACATCCGCATTGGAACGTGCTGGGACTGCGCGACTGGTGTCCCTATCAGAGGCTCATAAGCATGGTGACCGGTGGCAGATTCAGGGCTACTGGGCCTGGCCCGTGATGCAGGGCTAACAGGAGGGGTCCGCACCGGGGCATCTGCCGCGCTAGAACCCTGCAACATGGCTGGGAACAGGGCAAAGAAAGAGTGCTCCCTAAAGGACATGTTCGCCAAGCCAGAAGGCACCCAAGTAGAGGACCAAAACGCAAACACAGGGCTGGACGCCAGGTCGGACATTGAAGATGGCAAAGGGCCGGTAACTAAGACATTTCTGGAAACGCTGTTCTCCTCCCTGCACGTAGACTTCCAGACGATGAAAACAGAAATCGCAACAAATTCGGGAGATGAGACACGATGTGGAGGAGGTCTCTTGGCTCCAACAAAAAGTCCTCAAGCTCCAAGAACAACAGTTGGATCTTCAGGCGTATAACGAGGACTTGGAGAACAGATCCAGGAGGAACAACTTCAGGATCAGAGGAGTGCCATCTAAAGCGGAGGGCTCCAGCATACGTGAATATGTCACAGACCTCTTCCCCCATGTCTTAGGCCTCGCGGAGGACTCCACCCTACAGCTAGTTCGGGTCCACAGAGTGGGGCCTGAGAGGCCCGGAAAGGGCCCCCCGGCAGACATCCTGGCATGTGTGTGTGACTTCCAGATGGAGTACATCCTTAAGAAAGCCAGAGCCTCACATCCAGTTCAGTTCAAAGGCCACTCCCCATCTTTTTTCCAGGATCTCTCTAGGATTACCCTGCAAAAACGTAAAGACTTTAGTCCTGTTACAGAGTTTCTACGAAAGCCACCATACCCTATGCATGGGGCCTTTTGATGGATACATCTGCCTGTGGATTCCTTACCTTTTGAATTACCCCTGTGCCAGCATTCCATGGAAATTCTTTTCTTAGCTCTCCCACGTCGATGAGGATGTCATATTAGCACGGCTCCGCTCGCGACTCCGTATGACGTCACTGGAGCCATAAGAATACCTCGTCGGTGTGCTGACGTCGGTTCCCTTTTTTCCGCGCCATCGACGCGTAACGGTTTTTTTCTGGGACTCTCCATTTTGCTGTGATTACTTTTTCAACCGCTTCTTCATGTTGCAGTGAGAATGGCTGCTTCGAAGAAGTAGGGTTTCAAGCCTTGCAGGGAGTGTGGGGGCCATATGTCCATCACGGATCCCCACGATGACTTTGCTGTCTTTCTTCAGACCACGACGTCAAGGGTGTTCGTGCTGTCGGAAGATGAACCCGAAGGCGCTGAAGGAACATGAGGCCAAACTCTTCATGGCGTAGGGGCGAAAAAGGAGAAGAGGGGTTGTAAGCGATCGAAGTAGGCGACCTTTCATACTTCGAAGTCGAAGAAGCATAAGCAGTCGAAGAGAAGACATGGATCATGACTTCGTTCTTCGAAAGGCAGGGCTTCTAGATCAGCCTCTCCTGTACAGCGGCATAGTGAAAAGGACTTTATCTCTCCGTCTCCTTCTCTGCAGGCGACTCCGGCCCAATCTCCGGCGGATTCGTTGGCGCCCAGGGATTCTCTAGCACCCAGAGGCTCACCGACGTCCAGGGATTCTCCGGCTCCCAGGGAGTGTTCTCCTGTTCCTGTGGCTTCACCTGTGCGGGCGCCGATGTCTCCGGCTCCGCAGCCTCAGCCCCCGTACGGCCTCGGATGGATCCAGACCAGGGGAATTCAGATCTGTATCCTTCTTTCCCAATACCAGGATCGGATCCTTCGCATTTCTTTAATGCGATGTTTGGCATGTTTGCCAGGGCATCCTACCCTACTGGTGCGCCTTCTGGCCCCATGGGTCCTCTTGCCTTTAATTTGGGCATCCCCCAGCAGTATGCCCAGGCACATTTCGTGCCTTTTATGCCGACAGCTCCATCTTGGCAGTTCCCAGCTCCGAGGTTTTTTGACTCCGATACCTCAATCACCGGCGCCGTCTGGTGCTGGGCCGGCGTCGTCCCGGATTCGATCGGCACCGTTGCCCACTTCGGAAGGTCCTCCTTCCACGCCGCCGATCCGGAAGCAGCGTTCCAGGAGGGAAGCGCAAAGACTGCTGGAGGAAGATGAGTACCAGCAAGAGCAGGAGAAAGGGGAGATTCTCGACTCCATAGACGAATTCGAAGGACTACGTGAGGCTAGTGGCCTTGATACTTCCCCCGGAGTGGGAGCTTTCTTCTCCGAAGGCTTTACCTTCACAGGATGTTGCCCCTTATCACTTGGTCATCAGAAAAGCTGCTGAATTGTTGGACCTTCAGTTGCCCTCAGCTGAGGTAAAGTCAAATATTTTGACTGAAGTGTTAAATTCTCCTTCCTCTTCTAATGAGCCTCTGCTGCCTTTCAATGAGGCGTTGACGGAACCAATTATGGAGGTGTGGCAGAAACCCTTGTCTGCCCCTGCAGTTTCTAGATCAGTGGCAAGAAGGTATAGGCCTGCTCCTGGTGATCCAGCTTTCCTTTCAGCCCATCCATCTCCAGAAAGCTTGGTGGTTCAGGCTTCTTGTTCCAAGCAGTCAACTGGATCCTTCCCTACCACCCCGGGAGATAGAGACTCGAAGAAGTTAGAGCAGTCGGCCAAAAGGTGTTTTCCTCAGTAAGTATGGCTCTGAAGTCAACAAACGCCACGTGTTTGCTAGGAAAGGTACATTCATGCTCTAATGAACTCGGTCAACCAATTGGCTCCTAAACTTCCTGAAGATGATCGTGTTCATTTTCTTGAGGCACTTTCAGATTCACAAGCAGCAGCCCGTCCGGTTATCCAGTTGGGTTTGGATACAGCAGACTCGGTTGCCAAAGTCATGGGTTCCTCGATTGCTACTAGAAGGCATGCCTGGCTTAGATCTTCAGGTTTCTCACCAGATGTTCAGGCTACTTTACTGGATCTACCCTTCGAATGGTCAAGGTTGTTTGGTACCAAGGTGGACTCTGCGCTGCAGCGGTTCAAGGACATTAGGGCTACTGCAAGATCCTTGGGCCTGCAGTCCCAGCCCTGGGGCTATGGACACAAAAGGTATCTAGGCTTTGGGAAGCCAGCTTCCTTTCGAGGCCGTCGGCAGCCTCAGCAACAGCCGCAGCAGAACCCTCTGTACAGGTCGTACAGAGGAAAAGGTAGAGGCCGTCTTCGGGGAGCTTCTCAACCGCAGTCTTCCTCCTCCTCCTCCCCTGTCCCCACCACTGTTACCACAGGAAAGCATCTCTAGATTCCCCCATCTTGGAGCATGCTGGTCCTGTAGGGGGTCGGGTATCCCATTTTCTACAAGATTGGATATCGGTTACCTCAGACCATTGGGTTTTGAATCTTGTGGAAAATGGGTACGCCCTACCTTTTCAGGAGTTTCCACCTCCTTACCCTCCTCGCCAGGACTGGTGTTCAGAGGACCATTTGCTGCTTCTGCAGCAGGAGGTTCTTGCCTTACTACAGAAAGGTGCGATTGAGGTGGTTCCGGAGCAGGAAAGGGGTCAGGGATGTTACTCCCGTTATTTCCTGATTCCCAAGAAGGACGGCCGGCTAAGACCGATCCTGGACCTCAGGGTTTTGAATTTTTACCTCAGGCAGGAAAAGTTCAAGATGTTGACCCTAGCTCAGGTTCTTTTAGCACTGCAACAGGAAGACTGGATGGTGTTGATCGACTTGGATGCGTATTTCCACTTTCCTATTCTGAAGTCGCATCGGAAGTATCTCCGGTTTATGGTTGGGTCGCAACATTACCAGTTTGCGGTCATCCCGTTCGGTCTCACTTCCGCACCACGGGTCTTTACAAAGGTGATGGCGGTGTTGGCAGCACATCTCAGGAGGTCTGGGATTCCTGTTTTCCCCTATCTGGACGACTGGCTGCTCAAAGCAAAGTCACCAGAGATGGTGTTGCGTCACTTGCAGGCAACAACGCGATTGTTGTTCAACTTAGGTTTCTCGATAAATGTCCCCAAATCTCACCTGATGCCCTCTCAGCGCAGCCTGTTCATAGGGGCAGTACTGGACACTACTGTATGTCGAGCTTTCCCCCACAGAGGATTCTTGACATTCAGGAGAGGATTCCTTTATTTCACGATGGAGCGGTTGTTCCAGTCATGAAGGTCCTACGCCTGCTCGGTCTGTTCGCCTCCTGCATTCTGTTGGTCAGCCATGCGCGCTGGCACATGAGGGCGCTCCGCAGGCAGTGGTATCGGCACAATGGAGATCTCAGGGAGAAGGTCAGAATCTCCAGAGACACTGCAGCGGAGCTGTCTTGGTGGAGTGTGCAGGGCAACCTGTCTCAAGGAAAGCCCTTTCATCCTCCTCCGGTGGCCACAGTGATCACGGATGCTTCCACTCTAGGGTGGGGTGCTCATTTGGGGGATCTGGAGATCAAAGGTCTTTGGTCTCCAGAGGAAAGGTTGCTTCACATCAACCTTTTGGAATTGCCGGCAATAGGTTGGGCTCTGAAGGCCTTCCTTCCCTCCCTTCGTGGCCAGTCAGTTCAAGTCCTGACGGACAACACTACCGCGATGTGGTACATAAACAAACAGGGAGGGGGTAGGGTCGTATCGTCTTTGCAGAGAGGCTCTGCAGCTCTGGTCCTGGGCTCAGGGCTGTCAGATTTGTGTGATGGCAAATCTGGCAGGGTTGCTAAATGTGCTTGCGGACAGTCTCAGTCGGCATTATTCGGCCGATCACGAGTGGCGGCTTCATTCGGAGGTGGTCCAGCACATCTTCAGGATGTGGGGGTTTCTTCGGGTGGACCTTTTTGCCACTCGGGAGAACGCTCACTGCCCTTTGTTCTTCAGTATCCGATGCAGGGAGCGTTGAGGGATGTGTTTCAATTGGATTGGAGTTCCCAACTCCTTTACGCGTTTCCTCCCATACCTTTGATTCCTCGGGTTCTGAGGAAGATTCGCCAAGACCGGGCCCAAGTCATATTGATCGCTCCGGATTGGCCAAGAAGGGTGTTGTACACAGATCTACTTCACCTCTCATCGCACCCTCCGCTCCGTCTCCCTTTCAGGGCAGACCTCCTCTCGCAGGGGCAGGTTCTACACCCCCATCTCCAGAGCTTGCACCTTCATGCCTGGAGATTGAACGGGGCAATCTGAGTGCTTTCTCTCCCCCACCGGATGTGGTGAATGTTATTTTATTGTCCAGGAGACACTCCACCAAGTCTATTTATTCCTCTAGGTGGTCCAAGTTTGTGAAATGGTGTGGAGAGAAGTCTATTGATCCTTTGAAAGCCCACTTATCTGACGTTCTAGGATTTTCACTTTCTTTGGCCCAGCAGGGTTGCGCTGTGGCTACAGTAAAGGGTTTGCCCCCTTCCGATCCAAGGCCACCAAGATCATCTGCGGCGTACCCCAAGGCTCCTCCCTCAGCCCAACGCTGTTCAACATCTACATGGCACCCTCGCCCACGTCGCCCGACAGCACTAACCTCAACATCATCTCCTACGCCGACGACACCCAGCTGATCCTCTCCCTCACCAAAGACCCTCACACCGCCAAAGCCCACCTCCACGAAGGAATGAAGGCCGTCGCCGAATGGATGAGGACCAGCCGCCTGAAGCTGAACTCGGACAAGACAGAGGTCCTCATCCTTGGTTCCAACCCTTCAGCCTGGGACGACTCCTGGTGGCCAACATCACTGGGAACAGCCCCGCCACCCACCGACCATGTACGCAACCTAGGGGTCATCCTCGTCACCCTCTCCATGACTAAGCAGGTCAACGCCGTTTCCTCATCCTGCTTCAACATCCTCCGAATGCTCCGCAGGATCTTCAAGTGGATCCCCACCGAAACAAGAAAAACAGTCACCCAGGCCCTCGTCACCAGCAGGCTGGACTACGGAAACGCTCTCTACGCAGGAACGACGGCTAAGCTCCTGAGACGGCTGCAACGCATCCAGAACGCCTCTGCACGTCTTATCCTCGACATCCCCCGACGCAGCCACATCACACCCCACCTGAGAGACCTGCACTGGCTCCCTGTCAACAAGAGGATAACCTTCAAGCTCCTCACCCACGCACACAAAGCACTCCACAACTCCGGACCAGCCTACCTCAACAGACGACTCAGCTTCTACACCCCACCCGCCAGCTCCGCTCGACCAGCCTCGCCCTCGCCACAGTCCCCCGCATCCGGAAACGACCGCCGGCGGCAGATCCTTCTCCCACCTCGCCGCCAAGACCTGGAACACCCTCCCACCTACCTCCGACAGACCCAAGACCTACTGGCCTTCAGAAGACTCCAAGACCTGGCTCTTCGATCAGTAGCAGCACCACCCCCCTCTTCCCCCAGCGCCTTGAGACCCTCGCGGGTATGTAGTGCACTTTATAAGTGACATGATTGATTGATTGAAGGGTTATTTGTCGGGCTTGTCGGCTTTCTTATGTTTGCCGGACGAGCCGTCTTTATTTAAGTCTCCCTTTGTTATGAGGTTCATTAAGGGCCTCACCAATAGGTTTCCTCCCACTCCCTTCATTATGCCTCAGTGGGATTTGAATTTAGCACTTACTTTTCTGATGGGTTCTCCTTTTGAGCCTCTTCATAGTTGTCCGTTGAGGCTTCTTTCTTTTAAGGCGGTCTTTCTGATCGCCATTACCTCAGCTAGGAGGGTAAGTGAACTTCAGGCTCTTAGTTCTAAACCTCCGTTCTTGACCATTCATGCAGCAAAGATGGTTCTCAGGACCAGGGCTGCTTTCCTGCCTAAGGTGGTTGCTCCTTTCCATTTAGGACAGTCTATTACTTTACCAACCTTCTATCCTCCCCCTTCCAAGGAGGAGGAGAGACTTCATCGCCTGGACCCGAAGAGGGCTGTCAGCTTTTACCTGGACAGAACCAGTGACCTAAGGCTGGATGATCAGCTCTTCGTGGACTACATCGGACGAATGTAAGGCAAAGCTGTCCACAAACTAACACTCTCAAGGTGGATCATCTTGTGTATCAAGATCTGCTACGCCCTGGCAAGAAGGAGCCTCCTGAAGGTATTCGAGCTCATTCCACCAGAGCTAAGTGTTGTTCTTCTGCTTTGGCTAGAGGTGTTCCTGTTGTAGACATCTGTAAGGCGGCAACTTGGGCCTTCCCTCCACACCTTTGTGAAGCATTACTGCTTGGATTCGGAGGTTAGGAGGGATGGCCATTTTGCACGCTCTGTACTGCAAGATATTTTGTTATAGGCAGGTGGACACCCTCCTCCGGGTGAGGGACAGCTGGGGGATTCAATTCAAAAGGTGAGGAATCCACAGGCAGGTGTATCCATCAGAAGAACAAGTTACTTACCTTCGGTAACGCTTTTTCTGGTGGATACAGTATCTGCCTGTGGATTCCTCACTGACCCACCCGCCTCCCCGTTGTCTTCCTGCATATACCGAAAAATGTCTGTTTGTTTGACATTGTCATTTTCTATTTGTCATTTTCATGCATACAGTTTGTTGCCAGGAAATGCTTTGGTTATTGGCTTTTCCTTCTTACTTATGTATATACTATATGTATTTGTATATATTTTATGTATACTTGTGTTATGTTGTCGGTCCGCCCGTTCGCCTCGAAGGCACGGAAAAAATGGGTGGAACGGACGTCAGCATGCCGACGATGTCTTCTTATGGCTCCGGTGATGTCATACAGTCGCGAGCGGATCGGTGCTATTATGACTTCCTCGTCGACGTGGGAGAGCTAAGAAAAGAATTTCCGTGGAATGCTGGCGCAGGGGTAATTCAAAAGGCGAGGAATCCACAGGCAGATACTGTATCCACCAGAAAAAGCGTTACTGAAGGTAAGTAACTTGTTCATCCAGGTAATGGCAGTGATAATAAAAAGAACAGTTAGCACCTCTGTTAGAGTTTTGCACAGGTATAAACTAACATGTCATATAGCGTGCTCAATGTTAACACTTTGCCATCTACAGTGTTACCCTGTGCATGAAAGAACCTTCCTTCATGCACATACAAATTGAAAATCCAGAACAGAGCACAGCTTGTATATCTGTATCGCTTGACCCACAGTAGTCAGTAGTGTAATTTAGTTGTTGAAATACATCATGACTCAAAAAAATCCAGATAGTAAGTCCATGAACAGCATATATTTATTCAAATAAGTTGCCACGTAGTAGTAGAACCTCTACAGCCGACACGTGTTTCGTCAAAATGCGACTTTTTCAAGGCTGTTAATGGAACAAATGATATCTGTTTGTCTCATTTATGTAAAAAACATCACCACAAGAGGGAAAACTATACTGAATTTTATAAAACATTTTTGGCTAAAATCCGTGCAACACCGTGAGTGTATGTGTCGAGAAATTCCAAACAGAATAGTGATTCAGGAACCACGAGAACCCCATGGAAGACAAACAAGTGATTTCAGAAAAGGATGAAAAAGAAGAGAAAAAACACCAAGGTATTGTTGATGAGACAAACAAATATTTGTTCTATTAACAGCCTTGAAAAAGTCGCATTTTGACGAAACGTGTCGGCTGTAGATGTAGAGGTTCTACTACTACGTGGCAACTTATTTGAATAAATATATGCTGTTCATGGAAATGCTATCTGGATTTTTTTTGAGTCATGATGTATTTCAACAACTAAATTACACTACTGACTACTGTGGGTCAAGCGATACAGATATACAAGCTGTGCTCTGTTCTGGATTTTTAACTTGTTCATCCGTTCCGTATCATTTTCCGTTATGAAGGTACACTTCACCAAATCAGATCTCTCAAGGAGGCTTGTACTCTCTTACACATTAAGGCACAGGAGGACGCCGAGGATCAGCCTACCCACCCCTAAACAGCAGCGACCAGCATGGCAGAAGGTGACAAACAATCGCCACAGGTTTCGTCCTGACCCGACTACCATTACCAAAGAAAGACAGGCAGTCCTGCAGGTCCTGTCCACAGAATCTACCCTCTCGACGGCATCAAGATTTGATAGCGGCACCGCCCCGGGGCAGTGCGAAGGGACTGGTGTGAACGCGGCAGAGGGGCCAGAGGAGTGAAGACACTCACGACGCTCTGCTCTCCGTCCACCCAAGGGACACCTCCATGGTCCCCTAGGAGACCCCTCGCTGGAATTGTGATCCTTTGGGTGGTCACAATCTCTCCCCAACACGTTTGATCTGACAGACTTTGGTCATTTGATGTTCTATCAGTTGTATACTTTTTGTTTGACGTGGGTATTTGTCTGTCTTCTTTCTCTTCTCTCTCCCCCGCACCAACTACGGCTCTACGAAGGCCGCAAGCACACTAGGGACTACACAGCACAGCGTCCTCTCACTACCCTTCTGCTAAGACTGAGACATAGCGAATTAGCGACTACAGGGTGCTTCGAGCACACGGGGCATACCCTTCGCATAGTGAGCCTCAATAGCCCTGTGAAGCGCAAAGCTATCCTATCTAGAACACTCAGAAGGGGACATTTGCTTTTTACAAAAGACGCACTTATTAGCTAGGGACACCCACCGCATGCGAACCCCTAGATTCCTCAGACAGTACTGGTCTTCAGACGCAACAAAAAAAACGGGGTAGCTGTACTGCTGGGCCAGAAGTTCAGTGGTAAGGTCGTTAGTTCAGTGGCTGAGCTTAGGGGCAAAGCACCGAGGATCAGGTTTCAATAGGGACAGGCACAGGTCACTGTGGCATTGGTTTATGCACCAAACGAGCGTCAGGAATGTTTCTTGATTAACTGTCTCAAACAGATCCTAGCCACTCCTGACCAAGTTGTGGTGATTTAAATCTCGTAATGAATACGGAACTAGACCGCTCTGGGCAACACACTACACAAGCAGGGACTCTTTCACAGGCTGGCCATCAATGGTTACGAGCAGCTCCCTCACCGATATCTGGAGACAAACACACCCCTTCGATAAAGATTATACTTTCTTTATTGCCGCGCATAAGTCTTACACGTTCATAGACCATTTTTTGATCACTGATGCCGTAAGGGGATGTGTAACTGAAGCAACAGTTGAACCTTGCTCACTCTCAGACCATGCTATCGCTGAATTTAGGCGCCTTCCAGCCGCGCTCATCGCGCTGGCGCCTTAGGGACTCATTACCCAATGTCGATGCGAACATTTTTACGAGCATACTTGCCGCCCACATTAACTCGTACATGGCTGGTCTGATAGACCCAGACCAAGCCGGGTTTATCCCTGGGAGACAATGTGGGGATAATACCAAACGAGTCATACACCTTACAGACCTTATCCGCTACTCTCGAAAGGAGGCCTTCCTGCTCTCTGTGGATGCAGAGAAGGCCTTCGATAGGGTCCACTGGCCATTCTTATTCGACACACTTCACCATTTTGGTTTCGTGGAGAGATTCCTTGATTGGATAAGATGCATTTACAACAAGCCCAGGGCCTCCATAAGAGTAAATGGATTCTCCTCCGGATCCTTCCCTATACATAGAGGAACAAGACAGGGATGCCCCCTGTCACCATTATTATTCGCTCTGTACATGCAGCCGATGGCACAAAGAATCAGGGAGAACCCACTGATATCGGGGATTTGCCTGGGGGGCAGACGTACATACCATAGACCTATATGCTGACGACGTGGTCCTATCCTTGACGAACCCCATGACTTCACTCCCGACTTTAGTAGACGAGTTCAGTGGTTTTAGCAGGGGGTCTGGGTTCAAAGTAAACTTCTCCAAGTCGCACATACTGAATCTTTCAACCACCCCTGAAACAGCAGCGGCCTTAAGTAAACAATTTCCTTTTACCTGGGCCAATGATCATATACCATATCTAGGTATCCTCTTGCCGCGTACCCCTGAGAAGTCGCTAACAGCTAACTATGGCCCACTTCTGGAGCAAACCACTAAAACTCTAGCCATCTGGGGCCGGACTGGCCTCTCGTGGGCAGGACGCATCGCCGCAGTCAAGATGACGATTGTGCCGCGTATATTGTATATTTTTCAAACTATTTACCTCTCCACACCCTTGGCTACCTTACGTAACTTGCAAAGAGCCATCAATCGCTTCATATGGGCCGGGAAACATCCACGACTCAGTCATCACCAGATTACAAAATCTTAGTCGGGAGAGGATTTGGATCCCAGTGGTATCAAGATACTTTCAAGCGTCCCAACTACGCTTCGTTCTGGAATGGAATCGCCCCCTTTCAGAGAAACACTGGACATTCATGGACCAATTTATTGCAGGGGTGAATATATGGAGGGAGATCTGGCTTCCGCGTATACATAGGGCTTGGGGGGCTCTACTCCTCCCCAATAACGGCGAATACCCTAAAAGTCTGGGACGCAACAGCGACCCGTCATGGTTTAACATACGTTCCCCTCCCCGATGACTCCATTGGTAGACAATCCCGACTTCCCCCTGGGATGTAAATCAGAATCGTTTCAGCGTTGGCGTGAGAAGGGATACAAGAGGGTAGGCTCGCTATATGATCAGAATGGGATCATCCCATTTGCCCGGCTTCAGGAAGACTACGCACTCCCGGCATCTGATCTCTTCACTTACAACCAAGCCTGTCACTGGGTAACAGCCCTGGAGATGAGAGCGGGAGCCTCCCGCCACCTGACGAAATTTGAAAAGTGACTAGTTACTAAAAAGGACGATAAACGTATCATATCAGAGTTGTATGCTTTCCTATCAGCGGAGAACACTTACATGAAATCTAAGGGGCAGCTGAGTTGGGAGGAGGAAATAGGCAGAACACTCACAGCTAAAGAGTGGCAGGACATTCATTACAGAACCCATCATACAGCACATGACATCCCGGGCACAGAAGCAGCATACAAAGTCATGTCCTATTGGTACTTAACGCCAGCCCGGCTACACTGCTGGAATAGAGACCGTCCAGCCACCTGCTGGCGCGGATGCGGACAGACAGGCTCACTGGTGCACTTACTCTGGTACTGTCCCAAACTAGTACGATATTGGGACCTGAGCCTCCAGGATATAAACGAAGCCTTCAATACTGATATCCCGCGCTTCCCGGCTTATACACTGCTAGGTCTCCCCAATCCCCTAACCTTTCACTTTCGCTCGCTTAGAGGGAGGCAGATAGCCCTAGCCCTTAAAGCTGCATGGCTATAACTACTTGCCCACTGGGGCTCAGCGGTGGTCCCCAACCACACAGCATGTATGAGGCGGTTGTGGACGGTGCGCTTATCTATGATGGCGGATAAAGCCAATACATACGTGGATCTTTGGGCTCCATTCATTACAATACTAAGCAAAGAATTTAGGGAGGTTGTGTCCCAGGTTCCTACGAATTGTACGCCTCACCCAGGGAGAGGACGCGCGGAGACGCTATGGGCAACAGTCCTTGATGGCAATAAACACTACTGGTAGAACATGGGAGTGATGCTAGGTGCGGGGGAGATGAGGGTTAGAGGAACGGGTTTTTGTTTGCTGGATTTATTTTCATAATTATAACTCTGGATCCCTTCTTGTTTGCTTTTGTTCTTTTTTCTCCTATTGTTCTTCCTTCATGTTCCACAGGATTTAACATAAACATTGCAGTTTGCCCTTCACTGACACGAAATTTAATACACATGCTACTGCCATCTTGGAAATCGCTTCCGGCCCCTGGGGTTGTAGGCGCATAGCTGTGTCCTTTTCTATATGCATATTATTTCAAAATCATCCAGTGTCTATGGGCATATTGGATGTTATGATGTTCTGAAAACAAATAAAAGATTTACTCCATAAAAGGTCCATGATCCACCCTGGACTGGTGGCTAGCCCCATGGGGCAGATGACTTTCGCATAAGGAGGGTTACTGGTGTCCTACCACTCGCCAGCCTTCACACCATTTTTCCCTTTTCCACCAGTTTCACGGCCAATGACTCCAACGCTACCAGCCATCAAGGCCAAGGATAACCCTGCCTGCACTAAGCATCCTGACTTCTTTGCCTTTGGTCCTGGCACCAAATCCTCTCCGGTGCAGCAAACAACTTCTCTGACACCAGCGAAGACGCTGCCGCAGACAGCGCATCCTCCATCACAACCACTGTCTCGGACTCCACCAGCGCATCAGACCACTCAGCCGCAGTCTCTATCATTGATGAACCTGCCACTCCATCTCTACAGAAGAGAAGTACACATATTAATGGAGGATGGCAGTTTCTTTTTGAGGGCACGGATGCGCTGGAAGAGCCCAATGCAGAGGATAATGTGGATGGTCAGTTCTTATTGACCCAATCTTCGCAAGCCTCAAAGATGCCAGTAGACTCAATACTTCCCCAGAGTGGGAGCTTCTATCTCCAACTGGACTCTAGGGAGCATTAGGGGACGTTTTTCTCTTGAAGTGGACCTTTTTCACTTCATTCCACATTTATTCCCACACCATTTGATTCCTTGTATTTCTAGGAAGATTAGTCTTGACCGGGCCTAAGTAATTGATTGCCCCTGACTGGCCATGAAGGGTGTGGTATGCAGACCTATTCACCGCTTCCTGTGTCCTCCGCTCAATCTCCCTCAGGGTAGACTCCTCTAGCAGTCGCAGGTTCTGCACCCTAATCTCCAGATCCTCCACCTGCATGCCTGGAGATTGAGAGGGGCAACCTGAGCTCTTTTTCCTTGCCCCCTGAAAGGTTGGAGGTTATTCAATGTGCCTGCAGACCTTCCACCAAGATGGTGCACTCAGGCAGATGGAACACATTTGTCAAATGGTGATTCTGGGCAAATCACTTAATCTCCCCGTGCCTAACAAAAAGGAAAGTGTCCCCATGTAACGCAACTGGTGCTCGTGTAAAGCGCTCTGATACCCGATACCTTCGGGTCAAGTTTGCGCTATATAAAACTGTAAAAAAAACAAAATGGTATGCAGACAGCTTAGTATACCCTCTTCAGGCAAGTCTGTCTGACATCCAACGGTTTGTTCTCTAGGTAGCCCAGCAGAGGTGCTCAGTGGGCACTGTCAAAGGTTAATTATCAGCCTAGTTGACTTTCCTTTGTCTACCTGACCAGCCATCCCTTTTTAAGTCACCCATGGCTATGAGGTTCTTAAAAGTACTTCCAAACAAGTTTCCACCAACTCCTTTCATAATGCCTCAAAGGGACCTCAACTTGATTCTCAGATTAGTGTTCCCTGTTTGAACTGTTACACAGTTGCCTTCTACATTAGCTCATCTTTAAGACAGTCTTTCGGATAGCTATAACGTCAGCTAGATGTGATAGTGAGTTGCAAGTTAAATCTCTTTTCACCTCTTTTTTTCCTGACAAGTTGGTGTTAAAAACCAGGGTCGCCTTCCTGCCAAACGTGGTTACTCCCTTCAACCTAGGCCAGTACATCAGCCTGCCAACTTTCTTCCCTCCTCCACACCCAACCAAGCTTCTTCATCTTGACCCTAAGAGAACAGTCTGCTTCTATATGGACAAACATGAGTTCAGACTGGATGAACAACTTTTTGTGGGCTAAGTGGGGAAGATGAAAGAAAAGGCAGTGCATAAGAGGAAATTATCAAGATGGATAATCCTGTCCATCAGGTTGTGCTATGCTCTGGTGCACGACGAACCGCCAGATGATATTAGAGCTCATTCTACAATAGCCAAGTCTTCTACTTCTGCCCCGGCGAGAGGAGTGCTGGTAATGGACATCTTTAAGCTGGCGACCTGGGTTTGCCTCTATACCTTTACAAAGCATTACTGTTTGGACTCAGAAGTGAGGCGAGAGGGTCAATTTGCATGCTCAGATCTTCAGGAGGTTTTGCTATAACCCCCGTGCACCCACTCCCTGGTCGTGGGCTGCTTAGAGACTTTTTTCAGAAGGAGAGGAATCTCCAGGTAGAAGTATCCATCTGAAGAAAAAGTTACTTACCTTCATTAATGTGGATTTTGGTGGAAACGCTATCTACCTGTAGACTTCTCACTGACCCTCCCTTTTCCGTTGCATGGGTGGTTATCCCACCTGTCCTCTTAGTGTGACCCCATCGTATTATAAAACACTGCGCTTGTCTTACTGATTTTAGGCTTATTTGACTGCCTCGAAAGTGCATAAAAAGATGGATGGCAACTGACTTTAGTATGCCAACGGTAACATTTTAAGGCTCCAGTGATGTCACATGGATGCTGAGTATGGTGCTCGAAGTGTAGCTAGCACCCCCTACCGGCATAGCAGGCAGAGCTATTGAAGAGTTTCTGGATCAAGGTAGACGCCTGGGATATTGAGAAGGTAAGGACTTTGTAGGTAGATAGAATATCCATCAGAACGAGTGTTACCATAGGTAAGTAACTTTTCTACCCTTTCATACCTAGCAAGGCCTAAGTACCATACTTACTCATGTTCCATACAAACTTACAATACCATATGTATGTACGATAACTACCATACCTAAACTACATATCTAACCTACTGTACCTATCTTCTCTGTCATAACTAAATCTTCCCGCCCCCACTCTCCCACCCCTCTGTAGTGTGTGTGTATAGTTTATGCCTTTCCTGGTGGTGGTGTTTTGTAGGGGAAGAAAAATGCAAGTTAAGCCTATGGAACATCTAGTAACAGCTTGAGGTAGTGCATCCTGCAAATAAAGCACCTGTTACTAACTCAAATGATGTCTAGAAAACCTCTTTACCTTTTAAGTACTGACAATCCCCTACCCCCAGCCGACCCTTGCTCACTTTCCTTCTGCTGAGCCCTTTGATGTTTGGGACAGTTCTTACTTATGTCGTCTTAAATTTTTCCACTAAACATATCCAGGCCAAACATTCATTCTTTTTTCCCACATGGAGATTTTAACCAAGGGTTTGTAGTTTGCCCTGGAGTGAACAGAAAAATTAGCTAAGATGTGATTTTTTTTTTTTTGTTTGTAAAAATGTGCTGTGCAAGAAATAATGTGTTTTTTGCCATCAATGACAACTACAAAAGGTTTATTGTGCTATGATCAGCCCCATCCCAGCTTTCAACAGGAACAGGCACAGTTAAAGAAAAAAAAGAAATCAACCACAGTTTTTGCAGTTCCCCAAGTGGTAGGCCGTTTTCCTATTTTTGAGGCTTCTAACTACTTGACTTTTGTGGTGAAAACTAGTGTGAAACTGGAAAGCCATACAGTCTGAAAAGTAGAGAAAATTAATTTAGCAAAGGTCACCTGTGTAGATCGATCATGGTTTTCCTGATGGAACTAGTTGTTGAAATCAAAAGGTAATTAAAGTAAATAAGAAAAAATAGAAGTAGGCGACAATGTTTTCATCTGCTTTTTTTCTGTGATGACTGATCTATAATGGCAATATATCATTGCGTCTGTCACACTAATATGGTTGCAGGGGTACATAGTGTTTATTAATGGTCCAAAAGCAGGTAATACCCAGAGCTGCAGCTTATAATACTTTCCCATTGTTTACTGATCTTTTATCAATTCATATGGTAAAATCTGATAAAGTAAAAATTGCCAAGAAGGAAACGCGTGTTTTTAAAAGGTGACCATGGTGTGAAATAGTAATTAATTGATTAACTCTAAATTTGGGGTTTCCTATACTATTGTGATTCAGAGGACATTTTGCAAAACGTGTTCTTTCTTGCACACAGCTTACATTTGGAAGCCAAAAATGGAGAGCAATTCATTTGGTAATATAAACTGTTCTATTATTCTGTGTTGCCACAACTGCTGATACAAATCGCCCCCAAAATACAACACAAAGCATCAAGAAATTCAATCATTCTGTCAATGTGGAAAGCTGCAGGAATTTGTTTGAAGACCAATTATCCAGGAGAGTCCAGGATGGTATGACTTGTGTGGGTCCCACTACCTTTTCTTGGCCAGCCAGAATGCCCTGCAAAAGTCATACTTTGGCTAAAATCACAGATGTTCCCCTTATTTCTGTGAGGGAAAGTTCTACAACTTGTAGGGAATCAATAAGTCCCCACACTTCTCCATGTAAAAACGGTACCCCACTTACCTATGTGGACCAGTAAACCAAGAAGATGCACCAGTCAAAACTTGGACCGTGTGATGTTAGAATTGAAAATTTAATTGTCCTGTTGCCCATACTCTGTATTAAGTTAGCATGCATGGCACCATTTTATTAGCAGCCGCCATTTTGTTCTATGATCGAAGCTGAGCTTCTGCCTCATACTGCTTGCCTCAGCAGAAAACTGCCTCGATGTATCTGTAGTATGTATTTCTCCAAGGCCGAGTTTCGCTGCACTAATGAATGTACTCTCTATTATGGCATACCTTTGCTGTTAGGCTCGTTCCCGCCTTCTAGAATGGCGGGCGCAGGCAGAGTAACCTTGAAGTGGAGATAGCATGTACCTGGTCCCAGGACAGTAGCTCATCCTTCTGTGCCTCCTTTGTTCGCTAGTGCCTGGACCGGAATTTTCCAGCCTGGGCGTGTTCTTGGGGAATTGGAAATGTATAATATCTGATGTTATGTTGGGGGGAGTGAGTCCCTCGGCAGCCATCTCGCGAGGCTGATCAGACTGGGCTCCGCTGCAGTGCAATACTAATAAATAATTTTGGTTTATATTCTCTACTGTCTGACCGACTCTTCATTTGTTTGGAAGGCCGAGAGGTGGTCACAAGTGACCCGGGTGACCCCATTCAGGTCACTTCCTTCAGTTGGCGCCCGAACAGGGACTCCATCGGGTGAGCCATCCTCGCCCGCGGACGGGTGAGGAGGACGGGGCCACGTCGGGTCGAATGGGCAGATCAGGGATCCCTGCACGATAGAGCCAAGTACTCGCAGCTGCCCCGCCTGTCTGATCGGGCGGTGCCTCGCCCAGTGGTCGTCCAGGCTGGGGTCCTGAAAGGCGAAACCCTTGGATCTGACCGTTTCGTCCGAAGAGTCGGCAGTCGAGAATAAGTTTGTTCGACCTGTGTGCACCAGGTGAGTTTGCTTTGGTTCTTTGTGAATATGGCGCCCTTTGAATAATACTTGGTAGGTCTGCGGACTGATTTGGGTACAGAGTGTCTGCGGACACTCTGCCACGCAACGTAATGGATCTGGCTTACTTTTGAAAATGGCTGCGCGCTCTTTCTTAACACAGGCCTTTGGAGGTAAGCAGAGGCCGTGTGCTTATTTTTCTGCTCTACTTGATAATGTCGCGAGAGCCCTCCCGAGCTGTCTAAGCGCGGTCGCGGCTGTGGCTGTCTCTATCCGTCAATCGGCAGGGCTCGTCCTTGATACCGATCTCAGTCATGGTACCTCATGCTATGGATACACTTTTGAACAGAACAAAGACACAGCACCTCACCAGTGCATGTCTGACTGGTTACGAATTAACCCTTTATGAAAGAAACACGTTAGTTATAGATTCCTTACCTTAGAATTACCCCCAGGCGTCAGACTGGATCCGGAAAGTTTTTTCGTCAGCAGTACCTCTGCGCGTCGGAAGGTGGCGTCGGTCGGCTCCGCGTCCGTCGTCGGCGTCGTGGTCGCCGGGATGACATCGCGGCAGCTACTTAGACGCCCCCCTCGCGCGCAGACGTCCGTTCTTTTTCCGCGCCAGCCAGCGCAGATCCAGAGAGAGCGGTCACTTTTTGACTGACTTTTTTGAGCGACTTTTGTCGACGTCTTTTTTGAGTCTACGACTCCTGGTGCACGAGGGATGCCCGGCTTCAAGGCCTGCAGTTCCTGTAACCGGCTGATGTCGGTTACAGATCCGCATCGCGTGTGCCTCTTTTGCCTGGAGCGCGATCACGACCCCAAGTCGTGCTCCGACTGCCGGTCGAAGGTGCCAAAGGCTTTGCGGGAGCGGTCCCGAAAGCTGCTTGAGCGCCGGCAGTCGGCTCCGCGCCGTTCGAGGTCGCGAGGGAGGTCGAGGGACTGGTCGCGGAGCCATCACCACTCGTCCAAGTCATCGAAGGCTTCGCACTCGGGGTCGGGTAAGTCGAAGCACAAGAAGAAGTCGAAGAAGCATTGTCGCTCTTCGACTTCTCCCCGTCGGTCGGCTGACGAGATGAGGGATGCGGGTGGTGCCCCTCCTGATACTCCGCGTGCGGAGCCCAAGGAGTCGACTCCGAGTTTTCCCCCCTTCCCGGGACCTGGATCGACTCCCTCCCAACTTCGTACATTTCACGAAGCGATGCATGCCATCTTCGGGCGACCCAAACCCGTCGGTGCGCCTTTGGGCCCCGCGGACTCGGTTGGGGGGCCTAGGCCTACTCTGCTGTCGGCCACGGCGCCGCAGGCCCCCAGTGGATCCAGGCCTGGATCCGGATCGGCGCCATTTGACCTTATTACACCTCCACCGGCGCCGCTTCCTCCGGCACTGCAATCGATGCCGGTAGTGTCCCCGGCCGGCGTCGACCCCGGCCTCCAACCCGAGTTGGAGCCGGACCGGCATCACCCGACGCCGGCTCCGGCGCCGAGTGGGGTTTTTGTGCCCCTGTTCACTCCTGGGGTCCCTTTTCGGCCAGATTGGCAACCTGAGGATGAGGAGGAGGACTGGGAGGGGTCAGGTGACCCTTTAACTGATCAGCTAGGATCTGAACAGGACTGGAGAGAGGAACTGGGGGATGCCAGTGGTCTTAATACTTCCCCTGACCTTGGCATGTTGTCTCCTCCTACCGTGGCTACGGAGGAGGGAGCGTCATACGCAGTGGTGTTGCATAGGGCGGCCGAGGCCCTCAACCTCGAGCTTCCTACGGTGGCAGTCAGGACTAACCTCCTGACAGAGTTGCTTCAACCGGCTGCGAGCTCTTTGGAGCCCCTGCTGCAGTTTAATGAGGCCCCTTACTGATGTCCTTTTGGGCACGTGGTCCAGGCCCAACACAGGGGCTCCCGTGGATAGGATGATTGCCCGACGCCACCGCCCGGCTCCGGGCGACCCCACTTTCCTCTCCCAACACCCCACCCCGGAGAGCTTGGTGGTCCAAGCCTCCACTTTCAAGAGCGCATTCCCTACCCCTCCCCCGGAAAGGGAATCCAAGAAGCTGGACCATCTTGGGAAGAAGATTTTCTCTTCCGCCAGCTTAGGACTGCGGTCGGTAAACACCGCATGTCTCTTGGGCCGTTATTCCCACTCTGTGTGGGACTCTGTTGCGCAAGTGCTGCCTCAGTGTCCGGAGGAGGCCCGGACAGTGCTCTCCCAGGCTATTGCCGCCGGGAGGGATGCAGCGAAGTTTACCATCCGTTGTGGGCTGGATACCGCCGACTCTCTGGGCAGGACAATTTCAACGTCGGTAGCCCTTCGTGGCTACGCCTGGATGAGATCGACTGGCTTTTCGGGGGATGTCAAGAAACCTTGAATGACATGCCCTTTGATGGCCGTCGCCTTTTTGGCGACAAAGCAGACAACGCTCTAGAGCGTTTCAAGGACTCACGGGCTACGGCTAAGTCCTTGTGCCTCTCCGACCGCCCTGCGCAGTCTGCTTTTCGCCCCTTTCGTGGCTACGGAAGGGGTGCCCCGCTACGTTCCGCCCAGAGCCACAGGCCGCAGCAAGTTACCCAACCTTCGCGCGGCCGGGGACGTGGGAACCAACGTCGTGGTTCAGGGGGCCAGCGGGCAGGCCAGTTCACCAACCTCCCCTCTGCAGCAGCCTCCAAACCTTCCTAGCCCGACTTTTCAGGCCCATCACACGCCAGTGGGCGGCAGGATACGCCATCACCTCCCCCACTGGCGCACCATCACGTCATACAGGTGGGTTTTGCAAATAGTCCGAAGGGGCTACTCCCTCCCCTTCGAGACTACCACTCCAGCCATGCCACCTCAATACCACCGCATGTCGGAGGATCACCTGGCACTTCTCCAACAGGAAGTTTTGGCACTCTTGGCCAAGGGAGCCATCGAGCGCGTTCCTGTCCCAGAAGTAGGTCGTGGTTGCTATTCCCACTACTTTCTGGTACCCAAGAAGGACAAGGGCCTGCGTCCTATCTTGGATCTCAGGGACGCCAACCTCTTACTCCGGAAGGAGAAGTTCAAAATATTGACGCTCAGGTCTTGTCTGCCCTCGACCCTGGAGACTGGATGGTAGCGTTGGACTTGCAGTACTCTTATTTTCACATCCTCGTCCTGCCAGCCCACCGGCGTTACCTGCGGTTCACGGTAGGCCACGAGCATTTTCAGTTTACCGTGCTCTCCCTTGGCCTTACCAGCGCCCCTCGGGTGTTCACGAAAGTGATGGCGGTGGTCGCAGCTCATCTGTGCAGATCAGGGGTTCCAGTCTTCCCCTATCTCGACGGCTGGCTTTTGAAGGCGGGCTCGTCCCAGGCAGTCGTCTCCCACCTCCAGACTACGGCCGACCTCCTGCATTCGCTGGGGTTCTCCATCAATGTGCCGAAGTCACACCTGATTCCCTCTCAGAAGCTCCTCTTCATCGGAGCGGTTCTGGACACGACGCGGTTTCGGGTTTATCCTCCCGAACAGCGAGACCGGGATATTCGGGCTATGATTCCGATCTTTCAGCCTCTATCCGGGTTTCAGTCCGGATGACCCTGAGGCTGCTGGGCCTCATGGCCTCCTGCATCCTGCTGGTCGATCATGCCAGGTGGCATATGCGGGCTCTGCAATGGGACCTGAAGTTCCAGTGGGCGCAGCATCAGGGTAATCTGTCCGATTGTGTCCAGATCTCGGAGGGCACTGCCCGACAGTTGCAGTGGTGGCTCAAGAACCAGGATTGGGTCAACGGCAGATCCCTCTCCCTTCCCCAACCAGAGCACACGTTGGGGACGGACGCATCCCTTCTGGGATGGGGTGGCCACATGGGAGAGGCGGAAATCAGAGGACTCTGGTCTCTGGCGGAGTCCGAGCTCCACATCAACCTTTTGGAGCTCCGGGCGATTCGTCTTGCACTCAAGGCATTCCTTCCCTCTGTCCGGGGAAGAGAAGTCCGTGAACACCTGCCCAACACCACCGCCATGTGGTACTGCAACAAACAGGGCGGGGTGGGGTTGTGAACCCCATGTCAGGAGGCCCTCCGCCTCTGGACATGGCTGGAACATCAGGGCATATCCCTGGTGGTTCAACACCTGGCGGGTTCCCTGAACGCCAGGGCGGACGAACTCAGGTGCATGATGGATCACGAATGGCGTCTTCACTGGGAGGTGGTGCAAGGTCTCTTTCAACAGTGGAGAGAGCCTAGGTTAGATCTATTCGCCACCGAAGAGAACACGCAATGTCAGCAATTCTGCGTGTTGGAATTTCCAAGGCGGCACTCGCTAGGCGACGCTTTTCGTCACGAGTGGAGTTGCGGTCTGTTGTACGCCTTTCCGCCTATACCACTTCTGCCCAGAGTGCTGAAGATCAGGCGCGACCAGGCCCAAGTCATTCTTGTGGCTCCGGATTGGGCACGAAGAGTCTGGTATCCCGAGCTGCTCAACATGGCCATCAATCCTCCGACCCGTCTGCCTTTTCGGGAGGATCTTCTGTCGCAGCTACAGGGGACGGTCCTCCACCCGAACCTGTCCAGCCTCCACCGCCTTGCGTGGAGATTGAGCGGCGGCAGCTGACGTCTTTTGACCTGCCTCCCGAAGTTTGTGACGTAATCTTGGCAGCCAGGCGTCCCTCCACTAAGACGGTATACGCCTGCCGGTGGAACAAATTTGTGGCATGGTGAACTGAAAAGGCTGTGGATCCTCTCTCTGCCCCTCTTTCTGAGGTTCTCTTGTTTCTCCTTTCTTTGGCCCAGCAGGGCTCTGCTCTGGGCACTATCAATGGCTATCTCTCGGCCATCTCTGCCTTTCTTCGGCTTGCAGATCAGCCTTCTCTTTTCAAGTCCTCGGTTGTTAATCGTTTCTTGAAAGGCATAACTCATCTCTTTCCTCCTATTCCCTTCGTTATGCCTCAGTGGGACTTGAATCTAGTTTTAACCTATTTAACGTGTGCTCCCTTTGAGCCGCTACACAACTGTCCGTTGAGGCTTCTGACGCTTAAAACTGCATTCCTGGTAGCCATCACATCTGCCAGAAGAGTGAGTGAGCTCCAGGCCCTTTCATCCAAGCCTCCTTTCCTGTCTGTCCATCCGGACAAGGTAGTTTTCAGGACTCGTCCATCCTTCCTGCTCAAGGTTGTCACTGCCTTTCACATCGGGCAGACCATCACTTTGCCCACCTTCTTTCCGCCTCCGCATCCTTCGAAAGAGGAAGAGAGGCTCCACCGTCTGGACCCAAAACGTGCGCTTTCCTTTTATCTGGATCGCACCAAACAGTTCCGGGTGGATGACAAGCTCTTTGTTGGCTACGTGGGCGCCAAGAAAGGTCGGGCCGTACACAAGCGGACTATCTCCCGATGGGTCGTTTTGTGTATCAAAGCCTGTTATTCTTTGGAAAAGAAGGAGCCTCCAGTAGGGCTGCGCGCCCATTCCACCAGGGCGACGGCAGCAACTACAGCTTTGGGACGTGGAGTTCCTCTGAATGACATTTGTCAGGCAGCTACGTGGGCTTCGTTGCACACCTTTACCAAACACTACTGCCTTGACAATCAAGTCCGGAGAGACGGCTTCTTTGGCCGTTCTGTTCTCCAGGACTTTCTGGTGTGATCTTGGTTCGCAGACCCACCTCCGGGTTGGTATTGCTGGGGTATCTATTCTAAGGTAAGGAATCTATAACTAACGTGTTTCTTTCAGATGAACAAGTTACTTACCTTCGGTAACAATATATCTGTAAGAAACATTAGTTAGTTATAGATTCCTTACCGCCCCACCCATCCTCCCCGTTCTGCGAACTGATTTCTAGGGTTAAGGATATCCTTTCAGGACCCTAGTTTTGTGCACCAGTGGTCTGTGTCTTGCATGGTTCTGCGTTTCTGGCGCGGAAAGTCGTGTACAGAACTGACGTCAGCGCGCGAGGGCGGCGTCTAAGTAGCTGCCGCAACGTCATCCCGGCGACGACGCCTCCCTAACTAGATGAACCTAAGTGTACCTAGCATGTATGTAGGTGTTAAGCCAAGAATCCCTCTAGGATTTAGTCAACCCCATTACCTGAAGTGAGAGACTGTGGGACCCCGTCCTGGTCTTAAGTTGGACACCCCGCAAGGGATGTTAGACCACTGCGAGCTGGAGTGTCTGCATGCAGGAACCTCAGCGTCTCTGGTCAGTGTGTCGGCCGGGAAGTCTCGGTCTCCTCTTCTCTATCTTAGCAATATGTGATGTATATATACCTATAGGTCTCCCCAGGGGTCCTACCTCGCTGTATTACTGTGTCGGCCTAAGGTTGACGTCGGGCATGAACTTTGTACATAGATTTTATACAGGAGATGGTAGTCCTGCTGTGCTTCCAAGAATCCTCATGCATAATGTATGAGATTTCGAACTAGGGAAAACCCGCGTTCTGAATGCAGTGTCGTATCTAGGTAAAGGGTCAGTCCCTGTAAACCGTGACAAGTGTAATGTAGGGAAGAATATAGGTGAAGGGTAATGAAGTTACCGGGGCCTATATTATGGTACCTATATGGAATATAACACCCACTCCTCTTCCGAATGGACGACATAGTTAAATTCTAACCGTATTACGAGGTGGACTAGATACTTGTATGCAAATAGTTAAAACATTAGTTTCTCGTCGTGTTGAAAAAAAACATCATTTTAAAAATTGTTAAAAAGTGTTAAAAAGAAAAATATTAGAAATTGACACTTAAGCTACAGCTCTAATATGTCCCTAGGTATATTCCGAACTACTGCAAGCATTTGAAAGCCATACATGCTCAAAAAGAATGTCAATTTTGATATGGAGTTCTAATTTTCCGTTTGTTTTCCCCCCAAAAATTCGTTTTCCCAGCACACGACGGGCCAAATGAGGCAAATGTTTGTGTCCTGGTTGGTAGACGCAACATTTTCGTTGCTTGCCTCCGCAGTCGGCGGTCCCTGTAACACCTCGCAGATTGTCAATTGAGCACATATGATCTTCCGTACTGTCCACAGCCGGTGCTGGGGCAGCCTGTGCGCCATCCAAGGCCTGGGTGTCAGAGGAGAAGCCGGTGTCCATACCAACAGGAGCAGCTGCTACCTGTGGTGGCTCTAGGAATGCCGCCATCAACATGGGAATACACTGGGGACACTGCAGAACATGGGCCATTATCGGGTCCAGTAAAGCATCAATGTCCAGTTGCGCACATGATGGGAGTGTCAGACAGAGATCTGACACGCATTCTTCTCCGCAAAACAGACATCGGAGGACAGGTAAGATGCAGTCCATCCAGACTGGTCTAAATGACAAGAACCAAGAAGCACTTAGTTCCCTTAGGTGAGGTGTGCCTAATAGTTGTACCATGCGATCACTGTATTTTCGCTCCAGGATACTGTTTCCATCTCCTTGGTGACTGGGACGTCCATTGCGTAGCAGAAAAACGACAATCAGTATACCTGCTATTAGAAACAGGATCAGCGGCAGCCCTCCAAATATGCTTCCAAATACGGAGTGTATAAAGTTTGGTATAACTCCGAGGACCGTCTGAAAGGTGCTTAATAGTCCAGAACCTATGGTCTTAAATAGGTGGACGATGCCTGTCGTATCAGACATGTTAAAGATAAGATTTACCATTTCTGCGAAATTGAAGGGGCAATTTGTACGTATAAGCGCCTATATCTCTGCTGAAGACCTTGCAACTTGAAGATCAAAGGTCTCTCGAGCGGAGGTTAAGGGCACAGATTTCTGTATAAGCATGGCTTTCATTCTGCTCAAAGCATCAAACCGTAATAACGAAACATTTAGTGAAGGCCATAACGGCGCCTCCCTGACTGTATGTGTTGGTGGAAACTATACTTGCATACAGCAAGTAACCCTGGAACTCACGGTTACTAGATATGCGATGCCCGGAAGCATCCCACAGCAGCCTTGATCGTTCAGCATCAAGTAACTCCCATTCAAAAGCAGCCTGAACACTGGAGTGATCACGGCAGCTGGGGCACCCTTTAAGTGACAGGATAAGTTTGCTACCGAACCGTTTCAGGCCCCATGAAGCATTATATCCTGGCATATAAGTGATCCACTCAAAGTATTTTCGCAGTTAGTACAGCTTAGAAACACTTCTTTTTCCCCACTCCAGCATCGAAATCTGTACGGTAATTCCCAGGATTCCTTAATGAATTCCCTACCCATTTCTTCATATCTGCCTGCCTGCATTTGTTCAAGGCAATATTGGAATTGAAAGGTAGTGACCGGAAGAGTTATGTGGCCATGGATTAACAATTCCGTGGACGGTGATTCTGCTACTGTAAAGGCTGATCTATCCAGTTTTTCAATACGCAGCATTGTATATTTTGCTCCCCTTTGTGCCATTTCGATCTGTTTTTCTGTCAGATTGTACGAAGAAAACAGACGTACTGTTTATGAAACGCCAAGGCACATAGCCTGCGCGCAAAGATTGCAGCGTCCAGCTTAATAACATAATAGAACGCAATTGTGATTGCCTGTGTTGTAATATGGACAGATCTTGTTCTAGTACATCAATAGCAGAAGATACAATGTTGCCTAGAGAATATATCCTGGAGGTTAGTGTTGTTAACCCATTGTCGACCACTGCTAGAGCTTTCTCTAGATTTATACGATCTGTTTCTCGTATTCTTTCCGCGGCCTCTTGTGATGTTTTCCAAATCTCATTGTAGACGGCATAATAGAAACGTTTCTGACGTGGCTTCCTAGAGCCCAATAAAAAATCCCGTAGGTCCACATCCTCTGTAAGTAAGGATAAGTGTTGTTTCACATGTGTGAGTGTTGAGGTCTTTAACCAATCGAGGCATAAATTCCCAACATTGTATGATGTCACTACCCCTGGGTGTTGTCTCTGTGCATAACGTGGATCTGGCCTATTGATACTAAATCCTTTAATTTTACCCAAGAATCTTTCTTGACAGCTATTGGTGTCTGTGGGCCAAATCAACCATCCCTTCCAATCGGGGTCTGATCTGTTGTATTGCATGATGGCATCTAGTGTAACCTCATCTTGTGACGTTATATCTGAAAGAGACACGTTAGTGATAGATTCCTTACCTTAGAATATCCCCAGGCGTCAGACTGGATCCGGAAAGTTTTTCGTCAGCAGTACTCCTGCGCGTCGGTAGGTGGCGTCGTGCGGCTCCGCGTTCGTCGCTGGCGTCGTAGGCGCTGAGATGACGTCACGGAGACTGCTTAGGCGCCACCCATGCGCGCTGACGTCAGTTCTTTCTTTTTCCGCGCCAGCAAGCGCAGATCCGGTTAAGAACACTTACCCTAGTCATTTTTTGACTAATTTCTTTTTGGGACTTTGTCCTAATTCTTTTGAGTCTTGACTCCTGGTGCCACGTACGGATGCCTCAGTTTCAATCTTGCGGGGCCTGCCGCCGTCCGAGGTCGGTGGCTGCCCCCATAGCGTCTGTTTCTACTGTCTGGAGCGCGACCATGACTTCCGGTCATGTTCCGACTGTCTGGCCATGGCTCCGAAGGCTTTGCGGGAGCAGTTCCGAAAGCTGCTGGAGGCCCGACAGTCGTCTCCGCGCCGTTCGACGCCAGGGGTCGGTCGAGGGACCAACCGCGGAGCCATCATCATCGCTCCTCGGGGTCCACGTCTTCGCCCTCGGAATCGGGTAAGAGACTTCACAAGTACCCCCCCCCGTCGGTCTCCAGACGAGGGGGCCAGGGCTGGGAGTGAGCCTGTGAGTCCCGCGGTCTACCCGCCCTACCGGGTCCGTCGGAGGCTCCGGCCCAGGTGCAAGAGTTTCTTGCCGCCATGGGCTGCCTTTTCAGGCCTAGGGCTCCCGCCGGCGCGCCTTCGGGCCCCGCGGTCCCTATTGAGGGCCCTTGCTTGCCACCGGCTCTGCTGCTGGCGGCTCCGGCCCCGGCGCCGCAAGGTCCTCCGCCGGCGGCTCCGGCCCTGGCGTCGCACAGTCCTGTGCCGGCGGCTCCAGCCCCGGCGCCGCAAGCTCCTCCCCGGCGCCGCACTGAGTTCCATCGTCCCACCTCCTACTTGGGACATGGAGCCGGATCGGCGCCGTTCACGGCGCCGACCGGCGCCGTTCTTGGCGCCGTTCGAGCAGCAGACTCAGAGGATGCAGGTGGCCTTGGCCTCTCCTCTGCGCCTGGGTTTGTGTCTCCTCCCACTGTCATGGAGGAAGGCGCCACATACACTGTGGTGCTCCGTAGAGCAGCTCAGGCTCTTGGCCTTACCCTGCCTACTGTTACCCTCAAACCTAACCTCCTTACTGCGGCAAGTTCTGTGGAACGTCTGCTTCTGTTCAATGAGGCCTTAACGGATGTTTTGATGGGTACCTGGTCTAGGCCAGCCACAGGGGTCCCTGTGGATAAAAATGTGGCACACGTCACCGTCCGGCACCAGGTGACCCTGCCTTTTTGACGACTCCTCCGACACCGGAGAGCCTGGTCATTCCGGCTTCCACTTCCCAAACAGAGCTTGGCAAAAGGTTGTATTCCTCTGCCAGCCTGGGGCTGCGGTCAGTCAACACCGCATGCCTCTTGGGCCGCTATTCTCACGCTGTGTGGGACACGGTGGCGCAAACTCTGCCCCAGTGCCCCGAAGAGGTTCAGGCTGTGCTTTCCCAAGCTGTTGCAGAGGGGAAAGATGCCGCGAAGTTCGCAATTCGGTGTCGGTTGGACACCGCGGACTCTTTGGGAAGAGCCATCTCCACAACAGTTGCCTTGCGGCGACATGCCTGGCTGCGGTCCACGGGGTTTTCGGGGGATGTCCAGAGTTCCCTCATGGACATGCCTTTTGATGGTACTCGCCTTTTTGGCGATAAGGCAGACAGTGCGCTGGAGCGTTTTAAGGACTCTCGGGCTACAACTAAGTCCTTGGGTCTCTCCACCACCCGCCCGGCCACGTCTACTTTTTGTTCCTTCGTGGCCGCGGCAGGGGCGCCTCTACACGTCCGTTCAGCCAAAGGCCTGCGCAGAACCAGCCTCAGTGCGGCTGCGGGCGTGGTGTCCGCCGTGGTGGCACAGGGGGCCAGCGTGCGGGTCAGCCCACCTCCGCTCCCGCAGCATCCGCCTCAAAGCCTTCCTATTCCGCGCTTTGCGGTGCACCCCACGCCGGTGGGCGGCAGGATTCAACATCACCTCCCCCACTGGCGCTCTGTCACTTCGGACAGCTGGGTGCTACAAATCGTCCGAAGGGGCTATTCCCTCCCCTTCGAGTCTGCCCCCCCCGTCCATGCCACCTCAGTTCCACCGCATGTCGGGGGATCACTTAGCGCTTCTCCGACAGGAAGTCACAGCCCTCTTGGCCAAGGGGGCCATCGGGCGCGTTCCGGGGCCAGACGTAGGACATGATTGTTATTCCCACTACTTTCTGGTCCCCAAAAAGGACAAAGGGGGCTTGCGCCCCATCTTACACCTCCGGAACGTCAATCGCTTCCTCCGGACAGAGAAGTTCAAGATGTTTACTCTGGCTCAGGTCTTGGCTGCCCTCGACCCTGGAGACTGGATGGTAGTGTTGGACTTGCAGGACGCATATTTTCACATTCCCGTCCTGCCGGCCCACCGGCGTTACCTGCGGTTCACGGTAGGCCAGGAGCATTTTCAGCTTACCGTGCTCCCCTTCGGCCTTACAAGCGCCCCTCGGGTGTTCACGATAGGTCATGGCGGTGGTTGCAGCTCATCTGCGCAGGTCAGGGGTGTCAGTCTTCCCTACCTCGACGACTGGTTGTTGACGGCGGGCTCGCCCCAGGCAGTCGTCACCCACCTTCAGACTACGGCGACCTCCGGCAGTTGCTGGGGTTCTCCATCAGCGTGCCAAAGTCGCACCTGAGTCCTTCTCAGAAGCTCCCCTTCATCGGAGCGGTTCTGGATTCCACGCAGTTTCGGGTTTATCCTCCCGAGCAGCGAGTCTGGGATATTCAGGCTATGATTACGATCTTTCAGCCTCTATCCCGGGTTTGTCAGGATGACCCTCCGGCTCCTGGGCCTGATGGCCTCCTGCATTCTGCTACTGCAACATGCCAGATGGCATATGTGGGCTCTGCAGTGGGACCTGAAGTTCCAGTGGGCACAGCATCAGGGCAACCTGTCCGATCTAGTCCAGATCTCGGAGGGCACTGCACGACAATTGCAGTGGTGGCTCACGAATCGCGATTGGGTCAATGGCACATCCCTCTCCCTTCCCCAACCGGAGCACACAGTGGTGACGGATGCGTCCCTCCTGGGATGGGGCGGCCACTTGGGAGAGGCGGAGATCAGAGGCCTCTGGTCTCCGGCAGAGTCCCGGCTCCATATCAATCTTTTGGAGCTTCAGGCGATTCCACTTGCACTAAAGGCATTCCTTCCCTCTGTCCGGGGAGGTGTAGTGCAGGTGTTCACAGACAACACCACCGCCATGTGGGGTCGTGGACCCTATGTCAGGAGGCTCTGCGCCTCTGGACATGGCTGGTACATCAAGGCATTACCTTGGTGGTTCAACACCTGGCAGGTTCTCTGAACGCCAGGGCCGACGAACTCAGCCGCCGGTGCTTGATGGATCACAAATGGCGTCTGAACTTGGACATGGCGCAAGGTCTCTTTCTGCAGTGGGGAGAGCCTTGGTTAGATCTATTCGCCACCGAAGAGAACGCGCAATGTCATCAGTTCTGCGCGTTGGAATTTCCAAGGCGGCACTCGCTCGGCAACGCTTTTCGTCGCGAGTGGAGCTGCGGTCTGTTGTACGCCTTTCCGCCTATACCACTTCTGCCCAGAGTGCTGAAGAAGATTCGGCGCGACCGGGCCCAAGTCATCCTTGTGGCTCCGGATTGGGCACAAAGATACTGGTATCCCGAGCTACTCAACATGGCGATCGATCCCCTGATCCGACTGCCTCTTCGGGAGGATCTTCTGTCGCAGCAGCAGGGGACGGTCCTCCACCCGAACCTGTCCAGCCTCCACCTCCATGCGTGGAGATTGAGCGGCGACAGTTGACAGCTTTCGATCTTCCTCCCGAAGTCTGTGATGTCATTTTGGCAGCCAGGCGTCCCTCCACTAACACGGTATACGCCTGCTGGTGGAACAAGTTTGTGGCATGGTGCACAGCGAAGTCTGTGGATCCCCTTTCTGCCCCTCTTTCTGAGGTCCTTCTGTTCCTACTATCCTTGGCCCAGCAGGGCTCTGCTCTGGGCACTGTCAAAGGTTATCTTTCGGCCATCTCCGCCTTCTCCGGCTTCCAGATCAGCCTTCTCTCTTTAAGTCCCTGGTTGTTAACCGTTTCCTGAAAGGCATTACACACACGTTTCCTCCCGTGCCTTTCATAATGCATCAATGGGACTTAAATCTTGTCTTGACCTATCTGATGTGCGCTCCCTTCGAGCCCCTTCATAACTGTCCTTTACGTCTTCTTACTCTAAAGACGGCTTTCCTGGTAGCTATCACCTCTGCCAGAAGAGTGAGTGAGCTCCAGGCTCTTTCTTCTAAACCTCCTTTCCTTTCTGTTCATCCGGACAAGGTGGTTTTAAGGACCCATCCTTCTTTCTTGCCAAAGGTTGTCTCGCCCTTCCACATCGGGCAGACCATCACTTTGCCCACTTTCTTTCCACCTCCGCATCCTTCAAAAGAGGAAGAGAGGCTCCATCGTCTGAACCCAAAACGTGCGCTCTCGTTATATCTAAAGCGCACACAAGAGTTCCGGGTGGATGACCGGCTCTTTGTTGGCTACGTGGGCGCCAAAAAGGTCGGGCCGTGCACTAAACGCACCATCTCTCGGTGGGTCGTTTTGTGCATCAAAGCATGTTACTCGTTGGCTAATAAGGAGCCTCCTGTGGGGCTGCGTGCCCATTCTACCAGGGCAACAGCAGCCACTACTGCCTTGGGACGCGGCGTTCCCTTGCAGGATATTTGTCAGGCAGCCACGTGGGCCTCGCTGCACACATTTACCAAGCATTACTGCCTTGACAGTCAAGTCCGGAGAGACGGCTTCTTTGACCGTTCTGTTCTCCATGACTTTCTGGTGTAATCTATTCGCAGACCCACCACCGGGGTTGGTATTGCTGGGGTATCTATTCTAAGGTAAGGAATCTATCACTAACGTGTCTCTTTCAGATGCACAAGTTACTACTTGTGTAACGATATATCTGTAAGAGACATTAGTTAGTGATAGATTCCTTACCGCCCACCCATCCTCCCCGTTCTGCGAACTGATTCTAGGGTTAAGGTCATCCCTTTCAGGGCCCTAGTTTCATGGCACCAGTGGTCAGTTTCTTGCATGGCTCTGCGTTCCTGGCGCGGAAAGTCGTGTACAGATCTGACGTCAGCGCACATGGGTGGCGCCTAAGTAGTCTCCGTGACGTCATCTCGGCGCCTACGACGCCAGCGACGAACGCGGAGCCGCACGACGCCACCTACCGACGCGCAGGGGTACTGCTGACGAAAAACTTTCCGGATCCAGTCTGACGCCTGGGGATATTCTAAGGTAAGGAATCTATCACTAACTAATGTCTCTTACAGATATATCGTTACACAAGTAGTAACTTGTACGTTACCCTCAGTGTTTGATGGTGCTGGCACCCGAGGTGTATTCAAATCCTTGTTTTTAGCTAGTCCAAGACAGGTCGTTTGTTGCACCGTTTCATTCAAAAATATTATTTGCTGAGGAATAAGGCAAGCTCTAAATAGTGCCTCTGTTCCCTGGACCTGCCAGTCTCTAGTACCCCAGACAGATTTTAAGTATCTGGTGTCTTTCCATAAGTCGAAACCTTGTTCAGACAACTGGGTAATGAAGGAAGCAGAATAAATCTGTTTGGTGTTTGTCAACATATTTTTCAGTGCTGTTGTTGGTGCAACCATATAATAATATGAGGCTGGGTCTGATGTGTTAAACCCTGAAAAATACGGAAATTTCAGTGCAAATGTTTTTGAACTGCTTTTTGGCAGTGTCGGGCAATGTTTCCATTGGTGGTATGTGAAAACATTTCTCGGATTAGCAGATTTATGCAGAAAGTGATGACCATAATGTTGATAGCAATACATTGTTTCAAAGTCTGATGTGTCTTCCAACATTTCATTATTAGAAAATGCAGCAGATTTTTCTAAATCAGACAACATATTATTTGCAGTTTCATAATCCCAATCATCGGAAAATGTACTGGAGGTAATGATATCACTCAATGAAATTTTAAATAAATGTGGTACTTTTAAAAGTTCGGTTGGGCCAAATATATTGTAATCAACCTTGTCCCACACTATACCATCAGGTATAGGAACTGCTGTAATGTTCACTGATGATAGGTCTCTTTTTTAACGATATGATGATAGATGCGGTTTCAGAATCACATTCACTTTTTGTGCTGCAGAGCTTTCTCGAAGATAAGTTCCATTTACAAGCATACTAAAGACTGTTACTAGGCCTATCCAGAAAAGAAAGAAAAGTATTCCGGTGGATACCCAGAGTTCCACCCAAGGTGATACCAGGCAAGTCTTTTTAAGAACGTTCAGAAAACCTTTGAATCGCTGTACACAAGTTTTTTGGCCTGGCATCGTTTCAGGTTCACCTGGGTCCAGTGAAAACGTATCAATCAATCATGTCACTTATAAAGCGCACTACATACCCGCGAGGGTCTCAAGGCGCTGGGGGAAGAGGGGGATGGTGCTGCTACTGATCGAAGAGCCAGGTCTTGAGGAGTCTTCTGAAGGCCAGTAGGTCTTGGGTCTGCCGAAGGTTGGTGGGGAGGGTGTTCCAGGTCTTGGCGGCGAGGTGGGAGAAGGATCTGCCGCTGGCGGTCGTTTTCCGGATGCGGGGGACTGTGGCGAGGGCGAGGCTGGTGGAGCGGAGCTGGCAGGTGGGGGTGTAGAAGCTGAGTCGTCTGTTGAGGTAGGCTGGTCCGGAGTTGTGGAGTGCTTTGTGTGCGTGGGTGAGGAGCTTGAAGGTTATCCTCTTGTTGACAGGGAGCCAGTGCAGGTCTCTCAGGTGGGGTGTGATGTGGCTGCGTCGGGGGATGTCGAGGATAAGACGTGCAGAGGCATTCTGGATGCGTTGCAGCCGTCTCAGGAGCTTAGCCGTCGTTCCTGCATAGAGGACGTTTCCGTAGTCCAGCCTGCTGGTGACGAGGGCCTGGGTGACTGTTTTTCTTGTTTCGGTGGGGATCCACTTGAAGATCCTGCGGAGCATTCGGAGGGTGTTGAAGCAGGATGAGGAAACGGCGTTGACATGCTTAGACATGGAGAGGGTGGGGTCGAGGATGACCCCTAGGTTGCGTGCGTGGTCGGTGGGAGTCGGGGCTGTTCCCAGTGATGTCGGCCACCAGGAGTCGTCCCAGGCTGACGGGTTGGAGCCAAGGATGAGGACCTCCGTCTTGTCCAAGTTCAGCTTCAGGCGGCTGGTCCTCATCCATTCGGCGACGGCCTTCATTCCTTCGTGGAGGTGGGCTTTGGCGGTGTGAGGGTCTTTGGTGAGGGAGAGGATCAGCTGGGTGTCGTCGGAGTAGGAGATGATGTTGAGGTTGTGCTGTCGGGCGACGTGGGCGAGGGGTGCCATGTAGACGTTGAACAGCGTTGGGCTGAGGGAGGAGCCTTGGGGTACGCCGCAGATGATCTTGGTGGCCTTGGATCGGAAGGGGCGAGGCGGACGCTTTGTGTTCTGCCGGAAAGGAAGGATGTGGTCCAGTCCAGGGCCTTCTCTTGGATCCCGGCGTCGTGAAGGCGTGTTCGTAGTGTGTGGTGGCAGACCGTGTCGAAGGCGGCCGATTGGTCCAGGAGGATGAGGGCTGCTGTTTCTCCGTTGTCTAGCAGGGTCCTGATGTCATCGGTGGCGGCGATGAGGGCGGTTTCGGTGCTGTGGTTGCTGCGGAAGCCGGACTGGGAATGGTCCAGGATGTTGTTCTCCTCGAGGTAGCGGGTCAGTTGTTTGTTGACGATTTTCTCGGTGACCTTCGCGGGGAACAGGAGCAGAGAGATGGGTCGGAAGTTCTTGAGGTCCTTGGGGTCTGCCTTGGGTTTCTTGAGTAAGGCGGTGATCTCGGCGTGCTTCCAGCTTTCCGGGAAGGTTGCTGTCTCGAAGGAGATGTTGATTATTTTCCGGAGATGGGGCGCGATGGCTGTACTGCAAAGTCAATGAAATAGCCAGATGCAGTTCGATCAATTTTCGGTAGTTCCGCAGGTTTTGTGGAAACTGTAGCTTGCTTTTGTTGGGGCATGTTGACGTAGATATCCGTGTTTGGCCGAATTAAAATTTGTCTTTCAGTGGAGTTCTTATTTTGAACTTCAGTTTCAAGAGGAACGAGTTCCATTGCATTGTTGCTTAGTCCATCATTCCGTGCAAGTGACCCTTCAAACGTGATGAGTCTTTCTGTTTGAGCTTCTTCTATAGTTGTGAGAGGAGGGTGTCTGTTACTCCGGAGTCCAAGTGGCCTACTACTCCGTATCGGCCACATAGTGTGGTTTGATCAGGTCTATTGAGACAAATCTTTTCTCCTTTTTACCGGCAAGAGGTGGCAGAAGTACTGTTCTTGTTCCTTCAACTGCCAGGACAGGTACAGGCTTTCTGTATGATGGCCCAAATTCTTTTTTGTCCGCTATTTTCTCTCTGACCAGATCCCCACTTTAGGGATCCAGACAGTCTTGCCTTGACACTTTTTACTTCCCCAGTGGCGGTCCTTTTCACCTGGACATTACTCTGTAGTGCCCTTGATTCATTCGGGTCCTGTAAAACAGCCAAACGTTTATGGATGTCAAAAGGTTTATCATCCGCCACTGTGCCTTCACAATCAAGATCAGGTACCCACATTCTCGTCCCAAATAGGACCTCATAAAGAGTGACACCCCCGAGAGAGCTTCTTGGCTGATTATTCAATGCCCTTTGAACTCCATACAGATGTTTTACCCAATTTCCACCCGAGCCTAATACTCTAGCTGTTAAAGACTGCTTTAAGTCCTGGTTTTTCCTCCTCACGACCGAATTTCCCTCGGGATGGTATGGAGAGGAGTACCGCAATGTTACACACAGACCTCCCATGGCTTCCTTGTAAGCCCTAAAGCTAAACGCGGGGCCACGGTCAGAATGTAATGTGCCAATTGCGTATGTCCCTATAAAGACTCGCAAATCTTTTATAACAGTTTGAGCGTCAGCCGAGCGCTGGGGCCACACCCATAGGAACCTAGAGCAGGAATCCACTGCATCCATGATATATTTGTAAGCACCATCAGATTGTAAGGTGCCGCAGTGGTCCAAGTAAACACACGCGAGTGGTTTGTCTGATCTTAGTAATGGTGTCTGCCCTGGACGTGTTTTCTGTAGAGCCTTTCATTTGCTGACAGATGTCGCATTTCAAGACGTAGTCCTTAGTCTGCTTTCTTAGTCCTGGCCACCAATAGCGCTGTTTCAATAGAGAAACAGTCGCTGTAACCCCCGCATGTGCAGAGCCTATCCCCTCGAGTGCTGCTAGAATTAATCCTAACCTACGATCCATATTTGGTATTACTCTATCCCCCACTCCAGGAATTTGAGCAAATGGAACATTGTTTGCATCTCACTTGTAGGAGTATTTGAGTGGAAATCTTTTCGGTACTGCTGAGTTATTGCGTGTAGCAATAATCGCAACCATTATCACACCGTCTATTCTTGTTTTGGAACGAGTGATTGCAGCTACGGAAGCCATGCGTACAGCCCCATTTGCCGCTTCATCAGCCAATGAATTCCCTTCAACGTGAACGCCATCACGTTGATGACTCAGTTTATGTATCACGTGAGCCCTTGGTAGTTTGTTTTTGTGCTTAACTGTGCCACCTTTTGCATCTTTAAACCCGTTTTGTCCCCAGTGATGTAAATATTCATTATATGACTGTACACAGTAAAAGGAATCACACACGATTAGTGTGGGGAATTCTCGATCCTTATTTACCAGTGCCAGTATTAGTGCTTTTAGTTCTGCTAGCTGTGCCGTGAGGTCTCCTAGAGACTGTGTTTTTGTACAACTCGGATGAAACTTTCCATCCTGCATGCAACCTTTAACGATAGCACACGCTGCGCTGTATTGCTGTTTACTCCCTATGGCCGGTTGAGCAGAACCGTCAGTGTAAATTATATATTCATACTGATCTAGAGGCATTATTTCATTTGGTAGAGGATATTCTTGTTCGTATTGCAGAAATGCTTGTGTTTTTAGATTTGGGTCGTACCTGTATTCTACATCTGTTGCAGTGAGAGAATTAGTATTGACAAAAAGAGAGACACAGTGAAAAATGGGCGTTTTATCAGAAGGTCCAGCATACATGCCCAACTACCATAAACCAAAGAAGTAGTATGCAGTTCCTGAAAAGTTTGTGTAAGTAACCGGCAGAGAGAGGCTACAAAAAGTTTAATTAGCCAGAAAGGGGACGGGGAATTCCTCCTTTCGGATAAAGTGCCCTCACACACCCAGCCTGCTGGGTGTCATGCTTCATCATTGGGCATGCTCCTCGTCGGGTCGGCGGTGCAATACCCGACGGGCACCCTCAGTGGGGGCTCTTTGGCGGAGATCTTTTATCCTTGCCGTATGGTGCGTGTGTGTGAGGGGCTCTAAGGTGTAGAGGTGTAACAAGTGAAAAGGTGCATTAAAACAGGGGACGGTGGTCAGGGCCACTTCTTTAATAATCCTGCCTCCTACCCTGATTAAAAAGGTGTATCGCGGCTAGCTACAGTAATGTTGCAGCTAGTGGCAATAGTCAGGTCAACATGTTTCTTGCCTATCAGTCCCGTAATGGGATCAAGCGGCAATTCTTCAGGACCAAGGGATAAATAGAAAATATTAAAAAAACACAGTGGTACAAGATCTACACTAGTGTTAGGTATGGTGGTGTAATAACCTCAAGATTACCAATTCACAAGCACCATCGGCTGGAGGTCCGTAGGTGCTGTAGCCAATCTAGAAAAGAAAACATTAGTGAAAACAACCGGTCACTTATTCAACAAAACAAGAGCACAGATGGTATCAATTCCAGTGCTGTTGATTATGATAGGCTCTGACCACATGCGATCTAGTTAGCCCCAAAGGTCGTGTGAGTCATATATTGGACTCGAATCATTCCAGGTAAAAACAATTGAAAATTAAAATAGCAGCAGAGATAAAATAATCATACAGGGATAGCTGTCAAGGAGAATGGCGCATGGACTTCCATTCTGGCCACTCACCTAATTAATAAGTGGAAATGGCCACATCGGTCATCGGCAGTGAAGTGAACGCGTTTAATCAACGCGTGGTTTCCTAGATGCAGGAATGTAAAGAAGCTCATTGTAATTGAGACATTCTTAACGAGTGAGAAAAAACAAGCATGGTAGACCCTGAAGGACCCAGCGTTCAATAGTCACACAAGCGGTGTATCGCCCCACAAATTCTTCAGAGTCAAGGTGAATTACCTTCAAGAACTCATTATGCACCCAGTCAGGTATGAGAGCAGGCGCGGCGGTGGCGGAGGGGTCCTCCACTGTAGGAGGTATCCAGTTTTACCCAAACTCACCACCGCGTCCCTCCCAGTGTATTGGCAGGTGAAAGCCTAATGGTGCAAAGAGACTAGGTAATCACTAGTACCTTAACAGTATAGACTTGTTGGGGTTGGCGAGATGACCACAAGTTTGCTTGCTATCGGGCGTTGGTGGGTCTTACCTTGGTCAACGATTCCGTAACCACAAGGAATGGTTACTTACAGAGACTCGCGCCCACTCGGCGGAAAACCTAACCCAGACTGCCGAACCCGGAAGGATACTGCCAGCACGGTTCTTGCTGCAGATAACTTGACTGAATAGGTGAGTCTGGGCGGCGTCACGCTCGTGGCGCGGTAACTAGAATGTAAGACACCCTCGTGTGAAAGGTAAAAAAAATGTTGGCGGCCATCTTGGGTGAATAAGAATTCTTAACTCAAAATTCTGCGCCATATTGGAAAGGTGCAAAAATTGAAGGAACGCTACAGTATGGAATATGGGACATTCCGGCTGGCTTGAGGGAATGGTGGTCCTAACAGAACTAGAAACGCCATCAATGGGTGACGTTGAGGAGTGGTAAATCACTCCCTACTAGTAATGGCGAAATGGTGCGGTGACAAAGTATCGTAACAGTTGTGACAATCACATTTAAGAGTTATTAATGGTGCTCCATGGAATGTCTTCGTTCAGGCCATTTTTGTCAGAACATAATCGGTGTACCCAGCGTTGTTCAATTTTGAACAGGGTCGAGGGGTTGATAAAAATATGAGCCTCCAACACCACCCACCTAAGGGTTTCACATGAGTGGTTGGCGCTAAGGAAATGAGTGTACAGTCGTGTAGTGGTTTTGCGGCACCTGATGTTACTTTTATGCTCAGTAATCCGGGTTTTGACAGGTCTAGTTGTCATTCCCACGTATCGAAGGCCACATGGGCATGACAACAGATAAATGCAGTTCGCTGTGTTAGTTAGTGTGTCTCCTAATGTGCCAGAAAACATTAGTGAAAACAACCGGTCACTTATTCAACAAAACAAGAGCACAGATGGTATCAATTCCAGTGCTGTTGATTATGATAGGCTCTGACCACATGCGATCTAGTTAGCCCCAAAGGTCGTGTGAGTCATATATTGGACTCGAATCATTCCAGGTAAAAACAATTGAAAATTAAAATAGCAGTAGAGATAAAATAATCATACAGGGATAGCTGTCAAGGAGAATGGCGCATGGACTTCCATTCTGGCCACTCACCTAATTAATAAGTGGAAATGGCCACATCGGTCATCGGCAGTGAAGTGAACGCGTTTAATCAACGCTCCTAGTGTGGCCTGTCTCTATGTGGCAGCCTTTGAATCTAGATTTATTTTGCACCACAGCAACCCCTATGTTAACAACTTGGTTGTGTGGAAAAGATACATCGACGATGTCTTGGTTTTTTGGAAAGGGGATAAGAATAGCTGTGAGCAATTCTGTCAATGGATCAATACTTTGAACCCTTATTTGAAATTCACACATAACATCTCCAATTCAACAGTGCCCTTCTTAGACCTGAATATAAATCTTTCTTCAGGCATCTTAACTACTACATTACACAAGAAACCTACTGACTGTAATAGCCTTTTACTTTTTAGTAGTCACCACCCAAGGGCTTTAAAGAACAACCTCCCATTTGGCCAATTTCTCCGGATTAGGAGGAATTGTACGTCAGTAGATGACTATAAATCAGAGGCTGCTAAACTAGCGTCAGACTTACGCAAAAGAGAGTACCCACAACGCTCTGTGTCTGTGGCCATGAAAAGAGCAAGAAATAATAATAGAGAGGCCTTGTTGGAAAAGAAAGAAAAAATTCCAACAGATGTAATAACATGTGTTACGTCCTACACCCCAGCGTCCACACAGATTAGAAATGCCATACGCAAACATTGGGGGATTTTGAATACAGGTAATCTCACACTACCAGCCCCGAGATTTGCATTTAAAAGAACGAGCAATTTGAAAGACCTACTAGTACATACAAGACCCAAGCCCAAGACTAATCAAACTCAGAGAAACCTATGGGATTTACCACCTGTCGTGGGTCATTACCCCTGTGGGTCCTGTTCAGTGTGCCCCCAGACAAAACAGACTAAAGAGATATTCTTGAATGATAATTTCACTTGGCACATTAGGAGACACACTAACTGTAACACAGCGAACTGCATTTATCTGTTGTCATGCCCATGTGGCCTTCGATACGTGGGAATGACAACTAGACCTGTCAAAACCCGGATTACTGAGCATAAAAGTAACATCAGGTGCCGCAAAACCACTACACGACTGTACACTCATTTCCTTAGCGCCAACCACTCATGTGAAACCCTTAGGTGGGTGGTGTTGGAGGCTCATATTTTTATCAACCCCTCGACCCTGTTCAAAATTGAACAACGCTGGGTACACCGATTATGTTCTGACAAAAATGGCCTGAACGAAGACATTCCATGGAGCACCATTAATAACTCTTAAATGTGATTGTCACAACTGTTACGATACTTTGTCACTGCACCATTTCGCCATTACTAGTAGGGAGTGATTTACCACTCCTCAACGTCACCCATTGATGGCGTTTCTAGTTCTGTTAGGACCACCATTCCCTCAAGCCAGCCGGAATGTCCCATATTCCATACTGTAGCGTTCCTTCAATTTTTGCACCTTTCCAATATGGCGCAGAATTTTGAGTTAAGAATTCTTATTCACCCAAGATGGCCACCAAACTTTTTTTTACCTTTCACACGAGGGTGTCTTACATTCTAGTTACCGCGCCACGAGCGTGACGCCGCCCAGACTCACCTATTCAGTCAAGTTATCTGCAGCAAGAACCGTGCTGGCAGTATCCTTCCGGGTTCGGCAGTCTGGGTTAGGTTTTCCGCCGAGTGGGCGCGAGTCCCTGTAAGTAACCATTCCTTGTTGTTACGGAATCGTTGACCAAGGTAAGACCCACCAACGCCCGATAGCAAGCAAACTTGTGGTCATCTCGCCAACCCCAACAAGTCTATACTGTTAAGGTACTAGTGATTACCTAGTCTCTTTGCACCATTAGGCTTTCACCTGCCAATACACTGGGAGGGATGCGGTGGTGAGTTTGGGTAAAACGGGATACCTCCTACAGTGGAGGACCCCTCCGCCACCGCCGCGCCTGCTCTCATACCTGACTGGGCGCATAATGAGTTCTTGAAGGTAATTCACCTTGACTCTGAAGAATTTGTGGGGCGATACACCGCTTGTGTGACTATTGAACGCTGGGTCCTTCAGGGTCTACCATGCTTGTTTTTTCTCACTCGTTAAGAATGTCTCAATTACAATGAGCTTCTTTACATTCCTGCATCTAGAAACCACGCGTTGATTAAACGCGTTCACTTCACTGCCGATGACCGATGTGGCCATTTCCACTTATTAATTAGGTGAGTGGCCAGAATGGAAGTCCATGCGCCATTCTCCTTGACAGCTATCCCTGTATGATTATTTTATCTCTGCTGCTATTTTAATTTTCAATTGTTTTTACCTGGAATGATTCGAGTCCAATATATGACTCACACGACCTTTGGGGCTAACTAGATCGCATGTGGTCAGAGCCTATCATAATCAACAGCACTGGAATTGATACCATCTGTGCTCTTGTTTTGTTGAATAAGTGACCGGTTGTTTTCACTAATGTTTTCTTTTCTAGATTGGCTACAGCACCTACGGACCTCCAGCCGATGGTGCTTGTGAATTGGTAATCTTGAGGTTATTACACCACCATACCTAACACTAGTGTAGATCTTGTACCACTGTGTTTTTTAATATTTTCTATTTATCCCTTGGTCCTGAAGAATTGCCGCTTGATCCCATTACGGGACTGATAGGCAAGAAACATGTTGACCTGACTATTGCCACTAGCTGCAACATTACTGTAGCTAGCCGCGATACACCTTTTTAATCAGGGTAGGAGGCAGGATTATTAAAGAAGTGGCCCTGACCACCGTCCCCTGTTTTAATGCACCTTTTCACTTGTTACACCTCTACACCTTAGAGCCCTTCACACACACGCACCATACGGCAAGGATAAAAGATCTCCGCCAAAGAGCCCCCACTGAGGGTGCCCGTCGGGTATTGCACCGCCGACCCGACGAGGAGCATGCCCAATGATGAAGCATGACACCCAGCAGGCTGGGTGTGTGAGGGCACTTTATCCGAAAGGAGGAATTCCCCGTCCCCTTTCTGGCTAATTAAACTTTTTGTAGCCTCTCTCTGCCGGTTACTTACACAAACTTTTCAGGAACTGCATACTACTTCTTTGGTTTATAGTGAGAGAATTAGCCCATTGTATCCATCTTGGATGTAAGGCTTTAGCATTGGGAACGCTTGCCTTTGTCGCAGCCTCTAGGGCTGGAACTGGGGTAACAACTAATATACGCTTCCCTTGAGCCAGAGCTCTTTCTCTTACTACAGCAGTCTGTACTACTGTTAGAATGTTTTCTGTTGATGCAAAGCGCATCTCAGCATTTGTGTACAAATGTGATTTGTACGCTATTGGTACTGTCTCACCTTCATTATATGTCAGATAGGTGTACCCAGATTGACCCGCAACTATTCAGATCACCAGGTTGCGTACATTTACGCGTTTCTAAGTGTTTTGAAGCGATCATGTCAGCTTGTAAAGAACAAAGGATATCAGTGTGTTCCTTTGTCCATTGTCTGATTGAGAAACAGGTTTTATTAAATCGTAGAAAGGTTTTACTCTTTCTGCGTAATCTAAAAAGTATGTTCTGCCAAAGTTCAGGAATCCCAGTATTGATTGTAAATTTTTTAATGTTTTTGGAGGTTGGAGCAGCGCACATTTTTCCAAACAATTAGCTGCTAGGCTTTTCCCTTCACTTGAAAGCTCATATCCTAGAAAAAGGTCATTAAGGTGGGCAATCTTCGATTTTTTTAAAATTGAATTTGTAACCCTCGGAGGCAAATCCCAAAATTATGGTGTTTACTCTGTTCAAGTGTTCCTCCGGGCCATCATCCATTAGATAAATATCATCCACATAGGATAATGCCTCTTCATCCAATTTTTGAAGTAATTCAGTTACTCTGGCTCGAAATGACCCCGGGCTGTTCTTATACCCCTGGGGGAGTCGACAAAATTGAACCTGGGACCTTAGCGCTGAGAATGCTGTCAAATATCTGCTCTCAGGCCCTATATTCTGGCAGAAAAATCCATTTGAGATATCTAGTGTGGTTTTGTATTTTTTCCGCACAATGTTATTCATTAATGCGGCACTGTGTGCATTTTGTACTGCAAATGTTTTAGTGCAAGTGTTTAAATGTCTGTAATCCAAAACTAGACGGTATGAATTGTCCGGTTTTGATACGGGAAACAAAGGGTTACTCATTTGAGAGGTGCATGTTTCAATCACTCTTTGGTATTCAAGTTGATCTAAGATCTCCCTGACCTGTTTTTTAGCTTCTTGCTTTATTGGATACTGCCTTTGGGCAGTCAGAGTATTTTTCAATGGAATTATGTGGTGGGTTGAAGCCTCATCCCATCCAACATGGTTTTTGTATAATGCTGGAGCTTGGGCTACCGCCCACTCCTGCGCATATGTATATTTTAAATGTTTGGGAACATGGTCGGAGAATGCTGGTAAAATTACTGTTTCTCCCCTAGGGCAATCCATGACGAATGCTGGCAGCCAATCTTGTTCAGCTAACAAAATGTCATAGCCAAACGTTAGGTTCTCCCAAAACAGACCTCTAACTGTCCTGCATTTGTCCCCCTCCATTTGGAGTGTTATTTCATACAATTTATGTGGGACACTTACCCTAGTATCAGGTGTTTCCACCGTGATATAATTATTCAAGTCCGCTGTCACCAGAAATTCCATCAGGTTCTGGCAAGCTATTGTTACTTCTGTCGCATTGTCTAGCATCGTCAGAGCCCACTCCCCGTTCAGTAGTCGAGTCCTCAGAATTCTGGGCATGTCTGATCTTTAGACCTGCAACCTGCTTTTTCTTGAACTGTGGCTTTTGTTTTGGTTTACCTTCTTTTTTGGAAGTATATTCTTGAGCGTGCTGCTTGTCTCTGGACCTTGTACGCTCTTCTTGTCTGTCTGACAGTCCTTCCCTCTCGGAGTTTTTCGTTGAACCCTGAAAGGAACGAGAGGAACGTGTATCAGTATCCTGATACCTGTCAGGTTTCCTAATATTGTCCCTATTCCTAAGATTATACCTCCTTTCGGAAGGCTCCTGTGGAGGAGATCTACCTCTGGATTAAGATCTGTTTTCTTTAACTTTTTGTTTTTTGTTATGGTCCCACTTTTTTGATGAAGCAGGTGTCTGCTTGATGGTCTCCTTTTCGGTATTACCCATCAGTTGTGGTTTTAATGCTTTTCCACCCAAACTGTCCCTGCACAATTCTGCATATGCAGTTTCAATTATTTTAGGTAGTTTGTGCTCCTGTTGTAAAGGACTGAACTCCCTTAGGTGTTGGCGGATAGCCACTGATGCTGCCTCCCCTTTAATATTTGCTAATATTATGGCTGATACCTGGGCCTAATTACCTAGTAATTTCATCCCTAAGTTCAGAGCAGGCTCTGCTCCGTACTCATTTTGTATTTGTCTTAATACATCTGGTATTACTGCTATGGATGGTATACCATGAGTTCTGGTATATATGGCAGCAAAAACTGTACCCCAAGAGGTACAATCCTCTATCTGTGGTGTTATCCCCATGGGCAAGCAGATTGTCAGCATTCTGTGTTTCTCATAAGGGCTAGTATTTGGAAATACTGCTTCTAACTGTGTTATTTTCTGAGCTACCCAGAATGGCATTTGTTCACGTTTTGCGGGCATTTTACCCATTACTGCGTATAACGTTTCTGGTGTAATCTTAGTTGCTGTGTTTTGAACGTGAACTGTATTTGTTGTTACCATCACTGGCTGGACTGTAAGTGTCCTCATGACGAATTGCGTCTTGTTTCTGTAAAGTTTTATTAATTCTTTGTGAAGTATGAGTAAGTCTGGTCCTGGCATTGTTTCGATATCAGGATGTGGTGTGTCGGCTGCTAATATTGGCCTTGTTGCTCCCTCTCTTCCGAGCGGGCCGAGTCTTACTCTTCTTCTTGTATGGGGTAGGGCGCCTTTAAACCAGTATAAATGTTCCTGGTACGTGAGCGGAACCTCAATGTCCTCATACGGACAATATTCCGCTGGTGGTTCATCTTCTATGTAATAATGAAATGTTTTTGTTCTTGCATTGGCTGCTGGGAATGTAACCCACTAATAAAATACCTCTGTTCTGTATAGGTCGTGTGCCTCAATCACGAAAGCTACTATGCCACCCCTAGGTGTTAAACCATGCGCAAGCAGTTTCAGGGTGACTGCGTTTCTAATGTTTGCCGCAATATGTATTGCGTTTGCATCTTCCTCGTCTTCCGAGAGCGGCAATGGCTGGTTTAGTGGGTCTAAGACCTCCGTAGTCATTGTGTTTAGAACACAAAATAACTTTTCAAGGGAACTGAGATAAGGTGTTTTGCACAATTTTTAGGAACACTGTGTCCTTCAAGCTTGATTAACCGACAGCTAATAAATAGGATTTTTCGCCTACTCAGCTGTGGGGGAGTTTGTGTGCCCTCCCACTCCAGACGTCTCTGGGGATTTGTGAGTAGGGGTCTCTGAGAATAGGAGGACTGAACTACTCAGATTCTACTGTTAAATAAGTATCCAACCAACGTTGGGCGCCATGTCGTGTAGTTCCTATAAAAAGTATACAGGCTCTGCGCGTTTAGACAACATACACTGTAGGACTGGTGTCAGACTGAGTCTGAACACCCCCACCGGGTATGTTGGCCCTTTTGTACCAACTAGCTCACAGTGCCACTAGAATCTCCTCTTACCAAGGAGAGAATAGTTCCTGACAACCATCGAACATGACAACCCTGATCCCTCAGGACCGTGGAAACAATATACTACCTTTCGCTCGGTCACTCATGCTTACTTAGTCTGTCTCAGAGAGATACACCGAATAAACAGGCTGGGCGTTTTTCAATAAGCATTTATTGAACAGTTGTTATTCTGGTGTAAAATAAATGAGCTGCAACAACCGTTAGACAGTATAAGATATATATGATTAGCAGTACTATAAAGGTGACTGGATGGTATAGCTCTACCATCTTGCAATAATCATGAATACATTAGAGTATATAAAACACATGATAAAAAGATACGTACTCCTACGATGCCTCCCTAACTAGATGTACCTAAGTGTACCTAGCATGTATGTAGGTGTTAAGCCAAGAATCCCTCTAGGATTTAGTCAACCCCATTACCTGAAGTGAGAGACTGTGGGACCCCGTCCTGGTCTTAAGTTGGACACCCCGGGAGGGATGTTAGACCACTGCGAGCTGGAGTCTCTGCATGCAGGAACCTCAGCGTCTCTGGTCAGTGTGTCGGCCGGGAAGTCTCGGTCTCCTCTTCTCTATCTTAGCAAGATGTGATGTATATATACCCATAGGTCTCCCCAGGGGTCCTACCTCGCTGTATTACTGTGTCGGCCTAAGTATGACGTCGGGCATGATCCTTGTACATGGATTTTATACAGGAGATGGTAGTCCTGCTGTGCTTCCAAGAATCCTCATGCATAATATATGAGATTTCGAACTAGGGAAAACCCGCATTCTGAATGCAGTGTTGTATCTAGGTAAAGGGTCAGTCCCTGTAAACTGTGACAAGTGTAATGTAGGGAAGAATATAGGTGAAGGGTAATGAAGTTACCGGGGCCTATATTATGGTACCTATATGGAATATAACAGAGGGTGGTCTGGAATATGTTATCTCTTTTCTCCTTCCCCCAGTGTATATAGCGCCATCCAACTACCATAGGGACCACCGGCTACAACGCAAGGGTGTTCATCTGTCACGTGTTAGACGAGTCATAGACACTGCAGACATAGATCAGACAGATACCACATTGCAGCAGTTCACAGATGCTATGAAGGGTATTGTTCCCTTTTGGGGCCCAATGTCCAACAGTCTCAATATTCGAAGACTCACTAGGGTGTTGGAAGGAGTAATAAATGTAACGGCTGGAATTCTGACTAATATTACAGCTGAGCTTCAGGCTACGAGACTCTTTGCCCTCCAAAACTGGATGGTGTTAGACGTCATCCTTGCTGATCGGGGTGGGGCCTGCTGCGTCATCGGCAGTAGCTGCTGTGTATACATACCGGACCACACTCCAAATGTATATGCTGCTATACAGAAGCTCCACAGGCTTGCCTCTGACATACATCAGGAGAATGGCACATGGTCTCTCACGGGGTGGTTTTGGGGCCTGTTCGCCTCTTGGGATTGGAAGATTATCATTTTCCTGGTTGCCATAGCTGGTATCATTTTAACATGTTGTCTGTGCATACACTGCCTTCCTGCCTGTTGTGCTTGCTGTGTACAAATGTTGACGCCTCGCCCCAAACACTTGGAACATGATTCTAAGAATAAGGCCATGATGATGCAAGACATCCAGGATATCCTATCTTTAGAATTGGAAGGCCCTTACCTGATGGCAATAATAAACTTTTGCAATGAATGCTAAAAGGAGGGTCTGTTAGAATTGAAAATGTAATTGTCCTGTTGCCCATACTTCGTTCTGTATTAAGTTAGCATTCATGGCACCATTTTATTAGCAGCCGCCATTTTGTTCTATGATCGAAGCTGAGCTTCTGCCTCATACTGCTTGCCTCCGCAGAAAACTGCCTCAATGTATCTTTAGTTTGTATTTCTCCAAGGCCGAGTTTCGCTGCACTAATGAATGTACTCTCTATTATGGCATACCTTTGCTGTTAAATAGGCTCGTTCCCTCCTTCTAGAATGGCGGGCGCAAGCAGAGTAACCTTGAAGTGGAGATAGCATGTACCCAGTCCCAGGACCGTAGCTTATCCTTCTGTGAATCCTTTGTTAGGTAGTGCCTGGACCGGAATTTTGCAGCCTGGGCGTGTTCTTGGGGAATTGGAAATGTATAATATCTGATGTTATGTTGGGGGGCGAGTGAGCCCCTCGGCAGCCATCTCGCGAGGCTGATCAGACTGGGCTCCGCTGCAGCGCAATACTAATAAATAATTTTGGTTTATATTCTCTACTGTCTGACTGACTCTTCATTTGTTTGGAAGGCCGAGAGGTGGTCACAAGTGACCCGAGTGACCATATTCGGGTCACTTCCTTCAGTGAAAACAATTTGGTCTCTTGTCTTTAGTTCCAGCTGAGCACAGCCTTTACTATGGGCCTCAGGGTGTGGCCTTGCCATAGTCTAAAAACCCTTGGCAGCATTTTCTGTTGTGTTAAAGGAGTGGTCTTAAAATAGGTGATGACCTTGAACTTAGTTCGAGCCTCGGGGGACCAATTTGGATGTCATTGCTGTTCTTTGTGAGGCACTTATTGTAGATGCAATGAAGACTTTGGAAAATGTTTTAATAGGAGTATCCGAGAGGTGCTACAAATGGCTACGTTTAGTTGGTACAAGTAGACAAGCTTCTTTTTATCAGGGGGACCAGGCTTTAGAAGTTAATGTATGGCAAGAAAAAGCAGCAAAAAAAAGGGAAACGTTAGCTTTTGTGAAAGTCCCAACTAGGGTAGATGTGCAAGCCTAAGTCCGAATCTCTTCTAAATAATATGTTAAGAAAAATAAGCACTCTGATCGCCACAGTAAACTGGACGATGCCACAAGATTTTGAACCAGAGTAAACAGGAGTTCTTGGGATTGGAGGTCTTGATGTCTCAATTCCAGTGCCACTGTTGGTAGAACATTTTTAGGTCTTGTATCATATTATCTCTGGTTCTTCTGCTGCGTGGCCTGCAAAGTAATCTCACCATTTATGTTGGAAAAGATTTTGTTGGTGCTTTCTTTCCCAAATGCTCAACGAAGCCCCAAGGACAGATTTCTTGCCCCTTGATTTATGCATACTTCATAGGTTCTATCCTTATTTTGAAATGGCAGCATGCAGAGCAGTGGTAGAAAGTGGGTTGACTCCTCTCCTCCGAGGTCTTCGCACTGGGGTATTGTAGTTTGCGTGCACTTACCGTTGTGGAGTAAGGGATGACTTTGCTGGCATGATTAATAAAGCATTGGCTTATAAAGTAGTAACTGCAGGAAGCATTTTGTTTTGTTTGTGAGCTTCCAATTGTGTAATGGCGTACATTTTCTGAAGGGTACTTCTACCTGCAGATTTCTCACCTATTGATTATCTCCAGGTGCCAGACTGGATCTGGAAACTTTTCATAGCTCTCATACGCCAGTAAAGGATAATGGCTCAATTTCGGCGTTGGAAACTGGAGCAGGGTGACAAATGTGCAGCCATATAGTGCCCACTCTGACCATTCCCTTTATTCTACACCCTTTGATATAGATCCAGAGCTACTGTCCATGATTTTTCATGCCTTTGTCTGGATTCCAACAATTTTGTTGGTGCACTGCTTAGGTATGTGTCCCCTGTAAAAGTCTGGATTCTATCATTCATGCAATGGACAAGTATTTATTTCCTACACGTTCAAGGTGTGCCTTACGTGCTTGGGCCGAAGCATGACTCCAAGTTGTGCCACAAGTGTGGCCTCATGCACTCTCAGACCATCAAAGAGTGCATGGCCAAGGTTATTATGGACTGCGCGGATGACAAGTGTCTGGCTCAATGTTGGTTGCTGTGAAGTTCGGCCTCAAAGTTGTGTTGCTCTCTGGCCTCAAAGTATAAAATTAGAAATACAAGAAGAGGAGTGAACTTGACGATGACACCCCTCAACGTTGTTGTAGGTCCAGAGGTAAGTCACACGTGTGCATTTTGCCTCAAGTAGGGGAGTCATCAGAGCTGGCAGATGCCAACTAGCTGAGAAGCTCCCACCTCAGCGTCATCAGCTCCAGCGCCTGATACAGGGCCTATTCGGCTTCCTAGCTGCCTCATCCACATGTGGCACCTGGTACATACTCTGCTTTTTCCTCCAGGCTATGATGTACATGTTCAGGTGTTCTGCGGTCCCCTCTGATGTGCCTCAAAGCCTAATAGGGCTGTTTGGGGCTCTGCATGGGTGTCAGCCAGCGCATCCTTCCTCGGTGCCATTTGACCATGTAGTTTCTCCTCAGGGAATGACTCTGGCACTGACCCGAGCCATTTCGACACTGAGATCCTCGCTGTTGACCCCTCCAGCAGCGCCACCACAATAGCTGATCTCCTCGCATCTGCTTTCCAAGGTAGAAACTATCTGAATGAGTTCTCAGAGGGAGGCCCAGAGAATAATTGAGGAGGCAAGAATCTTAGCCAGACTCCTCACAACAGTGTTACTGGCAAACTATGAATGTTATTTTTGGCTCTGACATGGACCATATTCAAATGCAGTAAGCAGCAGTGCGGCAGCCTACTTGTTGCAGGCTCCCTGTGGCTACTGCCGACTACCCGGTCTTGCAAAAGTCCAGCGGGTTGGACACTGAAATGGAATGTCTTTCAGGGCCAGGCCCTTCGCAAGCAGCATTCTTCCATACAGTATTGCAGAAGACCGCAGAGGAGTTATAGTTGCCCCAGCCAACAGTGAAGTCCAGATCCAGCATCCTGACCGAGGTCCTACAGCCGGCTACGGTAACATGAGAGGCCTAGCTACCGTTAAGAGGCACTGCTCGACCTTGAGAAGGAAGCTTGAGCAAGCCCACCCTGGCTGCAGCTGTAAACTACCTGATAGCTAAACTATATAAATCAGCACCTGGAAACCTACCTTTCCTCTCGCTTCATCTGTCACCAGAAGGCTATGTGGTGCAGTCTGCCTTATGCACCAAGCAAAACCCTGGTGCTTTCTCCGCAGCGCCACGAGATGGAATATTTCAAACTGAAAGATGTGGCCAAGAAAAGGTGTTTTTGGCAGGAAGTTTAGCCCTCCAGTTTTTAAATGCTACTTGCGTATCGCACAGATAAACCAACACTTTGCAGGGCATGGCTACTGTGACGTTGCTGAAACTGCCAGACTACCTCAAAGATCAGTCTCCGATAGTGGACAAAGATGGCCAGGATGCCTTCAGGCAGACCATAAGAGTGGCCCCAGACAAAATGGACAAAACCATGGGCTTTTAGGTGACCATTCAAAGGCATGCGTTGCTCAGACTAACCAGATTGACCCGTGATGTTCAGGCAGCATTAATAGACCTGCTATTTCCTGGGGCATGTCTCTTTGGGGACAAACTTCTGCCACCTTGGAAAGGTTTAAAGCAGGAGAGACAGTCCAATCTTTGGGCCTCCAGTCACGGACCCAAGACAAGTTTTGGGCTTCTCAAGAAGTTTCAGCTTCTGCCTGAAGCAGGCAACCTGTCCAGCAACAGAAACAGCTGCAGAGGCAAGGGTAGCCAAGGCCAGCAGCCCTCCAACTCATCTTCCCGTGCACCACCCGGGAAGCGCCTTCAAAGCTTCCCCTCAAAGTAGCACATAAAACTGGTTTGGGAAATGGGAATTCTCCTTTCTACAGTCTTTTAAATCATAACATCACATCGGTGTGTCCTACAGATCGTAGAAAGAGGGCATGCTTTAGCCTTTCCAGAGGCTCCCTTCCAGATGCCCAACTCAGTACCTTAAGTCAGAGGCCCACCTGTTGATTGAAGTGACAGCCGTGCTCGAGACTGTGGAGTTAGTACCAGAGTAGGAAGTTAGGCATGGGTACTTCCTGGTTCTCAAGAAGGATGGTGGTCTGCATCTGATCCTGGGCCGACAGGACCATGAACTTGTGCCTGTGCAAGATGTTTTCCCTGGCTCCTCTGGTGCTGGAACCAGAAGAGTGGATGGTATCCCTCGACTTACAGTACGACTGTGACACATACCGATCTTACAGTTGCCCAGGAGGCGCTTGTGTGTTGTGGTAGTATCCACTACCAGTTTGTGGTCCTTCTGTTTGGACTAACATCGGCACCTTGAGTCTTCACCAAAGTGATAGCAGTGGTTGCAGCTTTTCTGAGAAAGTCAGGTGTTTGTGTTCCTAGACGACTGGCTGGTCAAGGCCAGCTCACGGTAAATAGTTTTGAATCTCCTGCAGGCAACAGTCTCCCTGCTGTTTGACTGCTTTTCTATCAACGTGTCCAAGTCTCACCTATAGCCCTCTCTTTTTTATTTTTTTAAATTAAAAAAACAAACAAAAGAAATCGATTTATTGGTATTTTCAACAGTTCACATCTTTAGGTTTTTTGACAGTGTTACAAGATATATATGCAGCAATTCCTGTGGTACTCATACATATTCACCACGACATTGCTAATAATCATCAGTCTTGGCACATGTTTCTTTGTCATTACTTAATGTACATCAATGTTTGCAGACTTGCATATAACAGTTCATCTTTACACCCCTCCCAAATTCTAGGTTGTCCCTGGAGGGTGGAATTTTAGGTCCCTTGTGTGCATAAGGTTGTATAGTGACTATGGAATGGTGAATGCGTAATCCTACCCACTATCTCTGGTCAGGGGGCGTTTTTAGTTGGATATGCGCTTTGTTGACCCCCTGTACCTTTTATTTCTGGCTATCGGGTTCCCGGGAGTTCTATCATTGTCTCTATTCTCTTTGAAGGAGTAGGCCAGCTCATCCCATTGTCCTGCAATTGGGTTTTGCTCAGCCCTTTCCTCTCTTCTCTCTTAAGAGCTCTGCTCTCAGCCTCTTTACTCCAGGTTTACAATCCAAGAGGCCCGATTCCTTCCATATCTTTGTGATGATCCTCTTGGCCAACAGCCACACCAGGTCTGAAAATATAATGGCGACTTTATTTTTCTTGGATCGCATATGTATCCCAAGAAAGAAAAAAAGAAGAAAAATTAGTAGAATATGAGTCATAAAAATATGTAACAACTGTCCTCCAAAAACTCTTTAAATACAAATTTAAAATTGTGTATGTTTAAACAAACTCAACTTGGCGGCTTCTTATTCCATCATCCAGCCTCATAACCTATCTTTTTAAGTCCTCCAAAAACTCTTTAAATACTAATTTAAAAAGTGTATATTAAAATAAACTGAACTTTGACGGCTTGCTATTCTATCAGTTAGCCTCATTATAACATATCATCTGTTTGTAACTGTAACTGATGTAATTTTGTTACTCGCTGATCCTCCTGTAAAGCGCTCTGATACCTCCGGGTCTAGCCAGCGCTATATAAAACTCTGCAAATAAATAAAATAAAATAAAGTGCAAGTACCGTTAAACCGCCACAGTCAGAGCTCATTAACTCCATCCCACACAAGTGCATGAAGCCAGCCTTCAACATCAAGTGTGAAGCCATTCTGACCACAAGCAAATTCTAGTAAATACTAGTAAAAATACTAATGCCATTCAACCACTGCATTCAAAATGGTTACCGCAGCTTTCATGTATTTTATAAATCTTCCAAACAGTTGGCCCGATTCGCCTTTTTAACATTCCTGCACTGCAACTTTGGTATCCCAAGCATGCAGCTCTCTATGCTTCCTATGTCTGTTCTCCCAGTGCTCCAGCCTATTTCATTTATCATTGTGGTCCAGTAAGATCACAGGGCAGGGCAGCTCCACATCATATGTTGGAAATTGGCAATTTTTTGTCTACATCTAGGACAGGTTGCCTGGGCCTCTGGAAAAATATGTCCTAACGCGTGAGGGATGAGGTATGCCTTGTGGAGGATATTAAACTGGATATACCTGAATCAAGCATTTCTCAGCACCTTCTTAGGGTATTAAAGTGCGTCTTGCCATTCCTTGTCATTAAATCCACAGCCCTCAATACTTTCGCCTTTATCTGGGAGAGGCTGTTATATGACCCCTGTGTGCTCACCAATGGCTTTGTAAAGCCAGGTAACAATTCCGCGCCCGCATTCTGTGGTGTGCTGTCTCCAACATCGCATGCACCGGAGATTCAGATGTATCTACATTCCAAAGTCGCCTAAGAGAATGCATTATCTTGCCGTGTATTAAAAATTGACCTCCTGTTAGTAGATCCCATTCCTCAATTAGCTTCTGGAACCCTGTCAGAGTACCTTTTTGGAAGAGGTTAATGCTGGCTTCGTATAAGCAATATCCCTTCTCAAGTACTCCATTGCTGTTCTGACCATTACCCGGAGAGTTCTCTGTGGCTTTGTGGCTGTGTTCAGCAATGCTTGGGATAGCCCCTCCTGGATTTGCTTAATTGTATAGCTTGTCTCAGTTATGTGTTGGTCTGCCAGCCAGTACATAACCCATTGAAGTTGAGCAGCTGTGTAGTAACCTCTCATGTCTGGTGCTTCTGTCTGTTGGCAGTTTTAATTGAACTATCGCTACTCTTCGCCTGCCCGGTCCCAAGTCTAAGTCATGGAACAAGCCAAGTGGCAGTACTTAAGGGATGTTAGTAACGTAGTACAGGAGGCGAGGTAGCATGACCATTTTGGCTATCGCTGTGCGCCCTGCCACCGACCGGGGAAGAGTAGCCAAAAATCTATCTGTGACCTCAGTAGTTGCACAGCTCTGTAAACACAAGTAGATGATGGACGGTGTGCTGAAACTTTTCAGACACACACCCCCAGTCACATAACTGGGTTAAATCCATCATCCTTCTTTAGCTCACTTCGCCACCCCAGTTTGTACCCAGCCATATGCAAATTCAGTCTTGACCCTGTGCCTCATGGGAACAGTTCACCCCGAACTGCCAGGCCAGGTCCTGTTGAGGCTGGACTGTTCCCATAAAGAACAGGGTCAAGGATGATTTGCATATGGCTGGGTCTGAACTGGGGTGGCGAAGTGAGCTAAATAATGATGATGGATTCAATCCAGATCTAATAGTGACTGGGGGTGAGTGTCTGAAAAGTTTCAGCGCTCCTTCCATCATCGTATTGTGTTTGCATTGTTCTCCCTATGTTGGCAGGGTATTCCAGACGTGGGCCCCTTGCTCAGTTTGCCACTGGATTCAAGCTAGCCTGGCTGAGGAGGGGTGTTACCCTGAAACCGGTCCCAGGATGATTGTTTCCCGTCCAGGGAAGACCTGGCTTGGAAGTTCGGGCTGGACTGGGGGTGAGTGTCTGAAAAGTTTCAAAGCTCCGTCCATCCTCTTATTGTGTTTGCACAGCTCTGTTGACATTACCATCCAGTATGTCGAGTTCCATATGGTAGATATTGATGTCTTAATAATGGAAGTTGCAGGTTTGCCAGCGGAGCACCCCTGTTTCTCAAAGCAACTGCACATTCTGGCTGTGATTGACTGAGGGGTCACACACAACTTATTATAATTGACTTTTAGGCCAGAGAGAGCTCTGTATTCCGTTAGGATATTAGCTAGGGTTGTTAGGTCTCTAGAAATATCTCTCACATACAGCAACATGTCATTTTCTTAGAGCGATATTGTGTGCGTTTTATCAGGCAGCACTGTTTCCCAGTTTATGCCCTACTGCCTCAGCTTGCACATTCAGAGTTCTATAGCTAAAGTGAATAGTATGTGGGACAGTGGGCACCCTTGTCTTGTCCCTCGTGATATTGAATATGCATCTGAGACATGGCACCTTGTCTTTACTCTAGCTGTGGGAACCTTATAGAGCAGTTGGATTCAGGAGGTAAGCCAAATTAAAGTACAGTAGTACTGTATAGATATATTCTCATTTGACAGTATCAAAACGCTGTTCTTGGCATATTACCAAGCATACGGTGTTAGGCCATCCGATAATTGCTGCTTCCTGGATGCGACAAAAACTACGCAGGTTGAGGGAGATGTTCCTGCAATGGATAAACCCATTTTGGTCTTCATGTGTGAGGGTAAGCATTAGTGGAAGGATCCTTTCCTCATTGGGTGCTTAAGTGTATACAGAATATTACCAACATCACTGTCCCTCGGTCGCCTCCGGCGGCTCACATATGAGTAGGACCTTCCTTCCCATTACCGGGTAGAGAATCAGTTGATCATGCCTCTCCTCATGGTGGTTCGCCTTGTGATAGCTCGGATTAGGAGGAGTGCTGCTGCTCCAACTTTAGTCCAGTGGTGGGTGAAGGTCTGGTCTATTTATCCAATGGAACGATTGACCCCTATCCTGAGGGACTCTGTAAGTAGGTTTGAAAAGGTATAGACACCATTTATGATGTATGTCAAATGAACCAGAGACTTGATTCAGCCACCTCATTTGCTGCGACAAGCCAGGGATGAGGCACTCGGTGATTGCACTGAGAGGGATAGAGATGTCCGTATGAACAGACTGCAAATGTTTATTTGGAATTATGCCCTGATGTAACATTAGAACCAGTGGGAATGTTAATGAATGTCTTTCCCCACTCTTTTCCCCTTCTTCTGTGACCATGTAATGTTTTTTTAAATGTGTAACTAAAGTTGTAAAAAAAATAAATAATAATTTTATAATTGGTGTTAAGGATAGATAAAGGCATGTACGAGCAAGCTCAGTTATGTCACAACCTAGTTTTAACATGAACATTATCAACACCTGTTTGGTAGTGTTCGGTAGGCTCCCTCGGTCACCCCCTTCCTCATACATTTTAAGCAGTTTGGGTTCTATTAATGGATCGTACATGACATAGAATTCAATAGGCAGACCGCCTCTCCCAGATATTTTCCCCCTGGCCAAGTGGCGGATTGCCTCTTGATCTGTTATGGGAGCTCCTAATGTTTCTCGAGGTTCGTGAGGAATTTGAGGAGGACGTATGTCTTTCAAAAAGGCATTAAATGCTGTTTCACGTTGAGCTGTGGTATCCTACTATAAGGTTGCATAGTATACTTTGAAGGTGGCGTTGATTGAGTCTTGTGTGCATGCTAGTTTGTTCTGATGGGTGTGCATGCTCAGAATAGGGGTGTTTATTAGTTGGAGTGGAGGGTTATTAATCATGCCAGTAAGCGGCCTGCCCAGTCTCCCCTCTGTATGTGTTATTTCTGCACTTTGTGCTCTGGTGATCTCCTGAAGGTGTTCCTGTAACTCTGCATGTGTTACTCTCTCCTTGACGAGGTCAGGCTTTACTGATGGGTCAGTTGGTTCTGCTTTCTCTCTCTCTCTCTCTCTCTCTCTCTCTCTCTCTCTCTCATTGCTTTTTAACCCTTTCCGTGCGTCAGACGGCTGGGAGCCGTCCGACATCACAGTGGGCGTGTGTGTCAGACGGCTCCCAGCCGTCCTAGCACCCACGGGGGAAGCGCTGATGCTCCCCCGTGGGCCGCCTTTCATGCTGCCCCTGCTCCCCCTCCACGCCATCTAATGACATCCGCACGCAACACGCACCAACGTCATTAGGTGATACCGGCGCACTGGAAGCCATTTGCTTCCAGCGCGTCCAAGGAGGAGAGGTGAGTTTCTCCTCAGGGAGGGTGGGGGGATTTAAAAAAGAGGCATCGGAGGAAAGGAAAGGGTTTTCCTTTCCTCTGATGTCTCTTTTCAGCATGGGGCGCGACCGTGCAGCAGGAAAGACCCACTAGACCCCAGGGATATTTAAATGGCTTTTGTTTCGGGGTACAACCCTTGGGCAAGGGTCGCTACCCTTTGGGGAGCAATTTGTTTGGATGTTTCTGACCCCTGGGGGGGCAGATTGGTCCAAATAATGTAATATTTGTATTGTGTGCCCACTAGGCCACCAGGGATTTTGTTTAAAAAGGTTTGTGGGGAGCGGCCCCTTAGGCAAGGGTCGCTCCACTTTGAGGAGCATTTATTTTGGCCGTTTCTACCCCCCTTGGGGGCAGATTGGCCTTAGGTTTTTAAGCCCATCTGCCCCCTAGGGGACAAAAGACATTAGACACCAGGGATTGTTTTTGTGTTGTTGGGGAGCGGCCCATTGGGCAAAGATCGCTCACCTTTATGGGGGTGTATATTTTGGCCGTTTCTGCCCCCCTTGAGGGCAGATCGGCCTTGTGTTTTAGGCCCATCTGCCCCAAGGGTGGCAGAAGCCATTAGACACTAGGGATTGTTTTTGTGTTTTTGGGAAGCGGCCCCTTGGGCAAGGGTTGCTCCCCTTTATAAGGTGATTATTGTGTCTGATCAGCCATATGTTTTTAGGCCCATCTGTCCCCCAGGGGGGCGGAAGCCACGAGACACCAGGGTTTTTTTAAATATTGGTGTTGGGGAGTGGCCCCTTGGGCAAGTGTCGCTCCCCTTTTACGGGGGGTGAATATTTTGGCTGTTCTGCCCCCCTTAAGAGCAGATCAGCCTTATGCTTTTAGGCCTACGTACCCCCCAACTTGGCTGGTGGATTGTGTGTGGACTGGTGCATTATTTGCATATGTGATTGTAATGTTGTTTTATTTCTCCTTTTTGTTCTAGTGCAAAGCTTTTGTCTTGTTTGCGGTTTCAGCAGTGGTTGATCTGCTGTTTTGCGTAGTTGCATTTATTTGGTAAGAAAAACATTTTTGTTGTGTTTACTCCAAATGAGTATTACTGTCATGCATGAATGCATTTTTTGTAAGTGGTGTCATAATAGCAGCATATGTAGTTTGTGTTTTGAGCGTGAAATTCTTTACGATGTGTTTTGCGTTGTCTTATGTGTAATTTTCTTTTCTTTTTCTTTTTTAGTGGGATATTGTTGGTCCTTGCTGTATCTGTGTAGAGTAGGTGGTGGTGAGTCTAGCTGCTTCTGGCAAGTAAGTGGTATAGTTTTGGAGCATATAGGTCTTTGTGATAAAGCCACATTTTGTTTATAACTTATTTTACAAAGTGTTTGTTTTTGTTGGCTTGTTTGACAAGTTACCTTTATTAGTAAGGATTATGGCTAGCAGCAGAATTACTGCTCAGCAGGTGGTTGGTATGCTTTTTGAATCTTCCTCTGACCATGATTATGAGACTGGCAGTGCGTCTGAGGGAGAGGAGGAAGTGCAAGATTCTGGCAGTGAGTTTTCTCTCCATGAGCAATCATCTGATGATGAAGCTACTCTCAGTGCGGATGAAACTACTCTCAGTGCAGATGAAGTGCCTGTTTTAGAGGAGGACACTGATGTGTTGATGGTGCAGCAAGAGGCATCTGGATTGCAGCCTGGGGCTGCAATGCTTCCCATTGGAAGTGCTGGACTCTGGGTTGATCCAAACATCCAAACATGGTGCAGTCGGTGTTGCCTGCCTTTAGTGGTGATGCCTACACAGTTTTTTCAGTTGTTTATGAATAATGTATTTTTGGCTGAGATTGTTGAGCAGACTAATTTGTATGCTGAACAGTATTTGAGGGACAACAGTGCCAGACTTAGGCCCCACTCTAGAGCTACCCGGTGGACTCCCACAAATCTGGATGAGATTAAGAAGTTTTTGGGTTTGACTTTTTTGATGGGCTTGATAAGGAAGTCGTCCCTGGCTTCATATTGGTCTACCAGTCCATTGATGGCAATCAATCAATCAATCAATCAATCATGTCACTTATAAAGCGCACTACATACCCCCGAGGGTCTCAAGGCGCTGGGGGAAGAGGGGGGTGGTGCTGCTACTGATCGAAGAGCCAGGTCTTGAGGAGTCTTCTGAAGGCCAGTAGGTCTTGGGTCTGTCGGAGGTTGGTGGGGAGGGTGTTCCAGGTCTTGGCGGCGAGGTGGGAGAAGGATCTGCCGCCGGCTGTCGTTTTCCGGATGCGGGGGACTGTGGCGAGGGCGAGGCTGGTCGAGCGGAGCTGGCGGGTGGGGGTGTAGAAGCTAAGTCGTCTGTTGAGGTAGGCTGGTCCGGAGTTGTGGAGTGCTTTGTGTGCGTGGGTGAGGAGCTTGAAGGTTATCCTCTTGTTGACAGGGAGCCAGTGCAGGTCTCTCAGGTGGGGTGTGATGTGGCTGCGTCGGGGGATGTCGAGGATAAGACGTGCAGAGGCGTTCTGGATGCGTTGCAGCCGTCTCAGGAGCTTAGCCGTCGTTCCTGCGTAGAGGGCGTTTCCGTAGTCCAGCCTGCTGGTGACGAGGGCCTGGGTGACTGTTTTTCTTGTTTCGGTGGGGATCCACTTGAAGATCCTGCGGAGCATTCGGAGGATGTTGAAGCAGGATGAGGAAACGGCGTTGACCTGCTTAGTCATGGAGAGGGTGGGGTCGAGGATGACCCCTAGGTTGCGTACGTGGTCGGTGGGTGGCGGGGCTGTTCCCAGTGATGTTGGCCACCAGGAGTCGTCCCAGGCTGAAGGGTTGGAACCAAGGATGAGGACCTCCGTCTTGTCCGAGTTCAGCTTCAGGCGGCTGGTCCTCATCCATTCGGCGACGGCCTTCATTCCTTCGTGGAGGTGGGCTTTGGCGGTGTGAGGGTCTTTGGTGAGGGAGAGGATCAGCTGGGTGTCGTCGGCGCAGGAGATGATGTTGAGGTTGTGCTGTCGGGCGACGTGGGCGAGGGGTGCCATGTAGATGTTGAACAGCGTTGGGCTGAGGGAGGAGCCTTGTGGTACGCCGCAGATGATCTTGGTGGCCTTGGATTGGAAGGGGGCGAGGCGGACGCTTTGTGTTCGGCCATATACTTCAGCGTTGCCATGAGATCACCCTGACTGTGACCGTCTTTTTAAGATTCAGCCTGTTCTTGATCACTTTGTAGATAGATTTTCAGAGATCTATACTCCAGGGAAAGAAATAGCTGTTGATGAGTCTTTGGTCCTGTTCAAGGGCTGTTTGGTTTTTAGCAGTGCCTAATTTGTAAAATATTAAGTGCCAGGGCTCTGACCAGGAGGCCACTGCAGCTTGCACTACCCATCGCCCTTGTCATTGCTGCCAAAACAACTACTAACCATCTCTCTTGCATGTAAATGTGACAGTTCAGATTATTCCAGGTCCCCAAAGCTAAAGGAATGGCTGGGGAGGTAGGTGTTAGCAATTTTTTAATGTATAATGTATTCCCAAACAACCGTTGTTCTGCTCATCTCTAAATTAGATGAGCAGCGCCACCATGTGGTAAACTGTTGGAAGTATGGTGTTGACAATTAGGTGCCAGTGCCGAGCACCGGAAACCAATTAAGTGCCAGTGCTGAGCACCGGAAAGCACCGGCTCAAATTAAGCACTGGTTTTTAGGCAGTACATTCCTAGCAAGAGGGCACGTTATGGAATTAAGATGTATATGTTGTCTGAGAGTAGGACAGGTTATGTCTATAATTTCCGGGTGTACACTGGTAGGGATTCCAATATTGTCCTCCTTGGTTGTCTGTCCAAATTGCATGGGAACTTGTTCGAGGACTTTTTAACAAAGGTCGACATTTGTACCTAGATAACTTCTACACTGCTGTGCAATTGTTTAAGGAATTGTTCAAAGTGGACACTCTTGCTTGTGACACAATCCGCTCTAACCGTAAAGGTTACCCAAAAGAGCTTGTTTGCAAAAAGCTTCACAGGGGACAGTGCAGTGCCTTGCGTAGTAATGAACTTCTAGCTGTGAAATTTGTGGACAGTAGGGATGTGTACATGCTGACTCCCATCCATGATGACAGTACTTCACCTGTGACTGTTTGGGGTCAGGTTGCTGAAGTGCGCAAACCTGTGTGCAATGTAGACTACAATAAGCACATGGGTGGTGTTGATGGAGTAGATCAGAGGTAGGAACCTTACACTGCTGTTCGTAAGGCTTACATTTGGTATAAGAAGTTGGCCATCCATCTTTTCAATTTAGCAACTTTTAATGCTTTTGTTGTGTTCAAGGAGTGTTCTCCAGCGTCAAAGATGACTTTTGTTCTGTTTCAGGAATCTGTGATAGGCAGGCTTGTTGTTGTGGAATAGGCAAGTGTTCCTAGAGTTGAAGTGGTGGAGGCTGTGGCTAGATTGAAGGATCGCCACTTTCCCGATTTAGTTACTCCCACGCCCCCAAAAAACCAATCCCTGTAAGAAATGTAGAGACTGTTTGCGAAGAGGTATGCCGAAGGAGAGTTGGATGCACTGTGCTGATTGTCCTTCTAATCCTGGGCTGTGTGTGCCCACATGTTTCAGATTGTATCACACTCAAAAGAGTTTTTGGGAGCAACCGTGAGTCTAATAGTGTACTGCCTGGTCTGTATGGTTTTATATTTGTTGTTCAGTTTCACGGTTAGCATTAGAATTATGTCTTTAGGTACCGCTGTTGTGTTTGTAGTTATAGTTTTGCATCTAGTTCCAATTGGTTTGTGTTTTCTTTCTTGTTAAAAAAAAAAAAATTTGATGACGTGTGCGTGGACTGGCACTTGGATGGCGGTGTGCATGGACTGGCGGTTGGCTGGCGGTGTACGCAAGCTGGCGGTTGGCTGGCGGTGTGCACGAGCTGGCGGTTGTCTGGCGGTGTGCGCGAGCTGGCGGTTGTCTGGCGGTGTGCGCGAGCTGGCGGTTGTCTGGTGGTGTGCGCAAGCCGGCGGTTGGCTGGCAGTGTGCGCGAGCCGGCGGTTGGCTGGCAGTGTGCGCGAGCCGGCGGTTGGCTGGCAGTGTGCGCGAGCCGGCGGTTGGCTGGCAGTGTGCGCGAGCCGGCGGTTGGCTGGCAGTGTGCGCGAGCCGGCGGTTGGCTGGCGGTGTGCGCGAGCCGGCGGTTGGCTGGCGGTGTGCGCGAGCTGGCGGTTGGCTGGCGGTGTGCGCGGGGTGGCGCTTGGCTGGCGGTGTGCGTGGACTGGTGCTTGACTGGCAGTGTGCGTGGGCTGGCATTTGGCTGACATTGTGCGAGTAGTGACTTGCTGTTGGTCATTACACACTCTGCTAGCCAAACACCACTGCACACACTGTCAACCACCAGCCGGTGTGATTGCTGTGCCATTCATGTGGTCTTGTGTGTTGATCCAGCGCTAACAATAAAAATAATTCTCCTATTATGCTTTGTTCATCCAGGTGCAATTATTTCTCAAACACACACACTATATCCATATGACGATGGGGCCCATAACACCGCATATACATTCACTTACTCATTTGTTCCCTGGATTTCCTCCGTTATGAACCTAGGAGAAAAACGATTCGCTGGAAGGAGACGGGATACCTCTTTATAATGACATAATAATTCTCATCTGCTTTTAAGGTATTCCGCTCATTGGTCGATGGACCAACTAGTAGGAATCAGTTGATGGTGATTAAGACCAGCTCAATCACAATGAACTCTTTTACCATTTCATTATTAATCATTAAGCTAAAGAAAATCACTGAGACATTTGCTTAAAGAATGATAAAGTTTATATCAAGTTTTGAATGCAGGAAATTGAGATTAAGCTTATTATTCAGATCATTGCATTTATCATTAATATAAGAATAGTTTGAAATTGCATGGCACTTTTATTAGACGGAAAAATGAGGTTATCATAATAAGAACTCTATAGATCAATCTACCTATCTCTCTGGGGAAAGCCTAATAATTCTAATAAAATCTATCAATAAAAGTTCTCCTAATGCAGCATCTTATACTCAACTGGAAAAGGAAAATAACAGCAGCATCAGCTCGTCAGCATCAGCAACCGCAACTTCTCCCATCTACAGCATCTAACTTCTTCAGCATCTCCCGCAGCATCCCGCAGCATTCTAACCCCTCCCACCAAGAGTAGGTCTTCTTATACCCTAATTCTAGCTTACAGCATAAAATGTTTCTTCTTACATGGCGCGATTCATTCTCATTGGTCAAAAACTCAGGTCCATATAGATTTTAATCAAACTTCCTGGTCTTAACCAGTTCCGTGTGGAATGTCCATGCAAGCATCGTTTCCCACAGTTCATGCACTTGCTCATCCGTTTCGATCAGTCCAAATTGTATCTTTTTCTGCTACATTTTGTGTAATACAGTTCCGTCTATTGATTCAGGCAGGCTTCTCACGCTTCTTGCTGATCATCTTGGCACACATCTGCTCAGAAGGGTCACAGCAGCCTTGACCATACTTTCATCTTAGCCTCTCGGCATCAGCACGTGATCATCCCTTTTCCACAGCCTTTCTCCTCTATCACATGGTCTCATCCGCTCATGCGCACTCTAGTAACTCGCGGCCATTTTATATTACTGCTCGGCAGGCCTAAGCGCACTATTTACAAAGATAAACAAAATATTATTAAAACAAAGAAATATAAACCCTTTCGTTTCCCTCCCGTCTTTCTACGTACCCCAATTAGGTATTACCTAGCAGAAGCAACATATAAAGCTGTCCCTTACTTACCATCGCTTTATTTTGCAACCACACGTTTTATTTAAAAGCACAAATCATGCATTTATTATTAAATTAATACGCAAATATTATGTTATGTTAGAAACGTAAACAATTATAAGTCAATTAATTTGCACACTGAATTGCGTGTTACCATTAACCCTTAACATACATTGTTGGTTATTTACTTAAACGAACATGTTTATTAATATTGTACGAAAATATTAGGAGGTTAAAATTTTTACATTTACCCTGCTCCATCAGTGTCATGTATGAAAGGTGTGTGAAGAACCAGTGTGCCCAAAACATTTCTGAAAACATCTACATAAGTGATTTTGATTCTGAGCCACAGCCACCGCTAAAGAAATCCAGGAATCCAGAAATTATAAACATTGAATCAAATAGTGCACCATCCCCCCATATAATATTAAATAAGAGAATTAGTAAGGACAAACGGTCAAAAGGTAGTAATCTAGGTAAACAGGGCAGACAAGCCAAATCTGGTTCTGGAAAAAGGTATCATCTGGTGTCATGGTAGACAGTCAGCTGGTTGATTCTAGCGTGATAATAAAAAAAATTGACATCATGCAAAACAGTTTAATGGATGTAATCATGAAATTAACTGATAGAGTAAAGTCTCTCGAAGATTACATTATGCAAAAATTGTGCTCTGATCATTCAGCTACTCATGTTAAGGCTACCATTTCAACCGATGTCCAGCGTAACCAGCGTATTATGCATGAAATAGGTAGTTCTATTGAGATGGCATATGTAAGTAATATTTCGGATTCTCATCATAGGCCCCTACATGCGCTTGTACCAAACAGGCCCGGTATAGCTCAATTACATAAGCCCCAGAAAGGCGTTGTTGCTATGCTTGATAATGAAATCCCTATAGAGACAAATACAACCTCACTAAAATCATCATTAGTTTTACCCTTCTCTCTTGAGTTACCCCCAGCCGCAACCCCTTACACTATTATCTTGGCTAATGTCCCAGTGTTAATTACTCAGAAGAACGAAACGTGGGAGGCTTTAAGAAATAAATCACTTTTTTGGTTGGGTGGGCGGACTGGTCTTACAGATGATCTATTTGCCAAATTCAAAATGGCAAGAAGGGTGCCTTGGGTAGGCCGAGATAGCAAAAAACTAGCAGGGGATTGTGTAGTCCTTACATTTAGTGACCCCCATTTGATTCATGAGGTATTGGTAAGAGCTGGTAATACCAACATATCGCATTTGGGCATCAACATCTTGCCATTAGGTTTCTTTTATCAACCATACTCAGCTTTACAGCATAGAGGACAGATTATTCCAGCGCAGGGTGGACTTACTTATTCTTATAACGTACCGGTAATTAATCGTTTTGATGCCTTGCCTCCACTAGAGGATATTGATTGACCAAGAGCCCTTAATCCATTAGTTGTAGGTAAGGGAAAAGGGACCATAACCATTATAAGGGACGCCTTGCCTCTATACTCTGCTGTAGAACCTAGCCCCGTAACTGAAGTTGCTGCTGATCAAGAATTGAGAACCATGCCAGCAGAGGGTCTTATTAAGAAATCCTGCCACAATAAAAATATAATTAATTTAACTAGGGAGAATGAGGGTGTATCTAGAGACCTAAGGCCATTAAATATACTATTCTGGAATGTGGCAGGGGTGAGGCTAAAGGTAGAAGACCCTCAATGGTTGTCCTTTATTGGAAGCTTTTCTATCGTGTGTGTACAAGAGACGTGGGCATTGAAGGAGGTTCATGTAAATGGATATAAGACCTATCATACACCTGCGGTGAGTCCAATTTCTGGTAGAAATAAGGGGGGATTATGTACATATATTTCTAGCACTGTAATCGCAAAAAAGATAGATTTTAAAGTTTCTAAAAAATGTTATCAAATTATATTGTTACATTTAGATAGATCGCATACAGTGGTGCTTGTCAATTTTTATAATAACATTCCTAAAGAACAATTATGTTATGTACTGGGCGAACTTAAGAAAGATCTATGCAATGTGTCAGAAAGTTCAATGGAGGATTTATGTATAATCTTGGGTGGTGATTTTAATGATAAAATTTGTCCTAATGCAGCAAAGGGAATTTGTGGTTTAAATATGGAACAAGATGTGGAGTCTGCACACTTTTCACACACCACACTTGGAGAACAATATAATATGCTCACATATCAGTTTGACCTAGCTTTTGCAAATGAACTCTGCTTCCCTCCTGTACAGTTTGAGAATACTTTTAATGGTAGAGGACTAGGTTCTATAATTGATTATATTATGATAACGAGACTCCATTCTAACTGGGTGAAGGATTTTGTGACCCATTCGATCTCTATGAGTGATCACTTCCCAATAAGTATTTCTATTTGCCCTCCCTGTGCCACCTTAGAAGGAGAAAATGAGAAGGAATTATTTCCTTTTGAACCTATGATTAAAACTTTAAATGGCTACTCCCTGAGCTGGGCAAAAATAGATCCCACTGGGATATTTAATAAACTAATCCACAAATGTATGAGTGAAGTAATTGTTTGCCTGGATGAGAGGGCTGGCAACATGGAGATTTTAAATTCGTATGGCACTATAAGTAAAACGGTTAAAGAGCTAATGACCGTGAAAATTAGAGAGAGAAAGGAAAAAGAAAAGGGATGGTTTGATACAGAATGTACCAAAGCCCATATAAATCTTAAGACAGTTTTACATAAGAAAGATAGCACCCAAAGTGAAAGAAAAATGGCTAGGTCTATATATAAACATGCATTAAAAGAACGTAAAAAGGGATTAAGGGAACAGGCCTGGGAATCATTGTGTAAGGCCAGTGCCCTGAAAGATAATACCTGTTTTTGGAAAGTGGTTAATGCTCCCTTTCTAACCCCTAGAGACCCCCCCACCATTGAGGTTGCTATTAATGAAAGTTCCTGGATAGAGCATTACACAAACTTATATAATGACACAAAGGAAACTGAAGTTTTAATGGAGCAAGAACTGCTAGTTTCTGATGATTGTGTTAGTGCCTTCCCCTTGGATTTGCGCTTCTCTCTGCAAGAAGTAACATGTGCCATAAATGAAAGTTTAGCTGGAAAAGCCCCAGGACCAGATGGTGTTCCTGTAGACATATTTAAAACCAATCTGGTGTTCTGGGCCCCTCTTTTAACTCAAGTATTAAATGCTTGTTGCCAGCAGGGCCTACTTCCATCCTGGTCAGATTCAATAGTGGTCCCAATATTTAAAAAGGGTGACCGTAATAACCCGGTTTGTTACCGTCCTATTTCCTTGCTGGATTCAACTCTTAAAATTATGGGTCGAATAATTTTAAATCAATTGCAAATATGGGTGGAAGAGAAAGGGGTCCTCTCTAAATTTCAATATGGTTTCCGCAAGGGTCTAGGGACCATACAACAGGGGCTGAATTTAAACTTAGTGATCGACAAATACACACGTGCTAAGCAAGGAAGATTATTCCTAGTATTTGTCGATCTCAGCTCCGCGTTTGATTGCGTGAACCATAATAAATTATGGAATATATTGAAGGAGTTGGGGATGGCAGCCCCCTTATAACCCTTATTATGCAATTGTATAGTGAGGCTGGCGCCAGGGTTCGTTATGGAAAACAGGGCGAGTGTACAGCCAAATTTCCTATTAGGAAAGGCGTAAGACAGGGCTGTGTGCTCGCCCCTTTACTTTTTAATTTGTACATAAATGACTTAGGATTTTTTTTAGCTGAACAGTGCCAGGATCTTCCTATTATTAATAAACAACCCGTACCTGCATTGATGTATGCTGATGATGCAGTTTTAATGGCGCGCACCCAATTAAGTTTGCAGAAGATTTTAAAGAATTTTATATTATTCATGATTGAAAGAGGCCTGAAAGTTAATATTTCGAAGACTTTTATTATGAAATGCGGGAAAAATAGTGCTAGATGTCGTAACATATTCATTGAAAATTCAAAAGTAGAATGTATCAATAGCTTCCCTTATCTTGGGATACAATTTGATTACCGAGGTACTTGGGCATCAGCAGTGATGGGAAGAAAACTGTTACTTATAAAGATGATTGGTGCACTTACTAATTTTGCTAGGAGGCTAGGCAGAAGACCAATCCCAGAACTGATTGTGATATATAAAGCTAAATGTTTAACTACAGCTATGTATGGAGCTGGCATCTGGGGATATAAGGATGTGAGTTCCATCCAGATAATAGAACATTTGTTTTTTAAATACCTACTGTCTGCTCCTACTAGCGTAGCAAATTTTGTTTGCCATTCTGAACTTGGGTTACAATATGTAACAGATCTGATTAAAATAGAGCCAATTTTACTATGGCATAAGGTGTGGGTAACAGAGGAGACTACTTTTAATCGTGAGGTTATCAAGGATTGTTTGGGTTTGACTAGGATGTTGAGCATCCCATGGCTAAACTACATTAAAAAGTTTATGTTTGATATTGGCCACTTAGAATATTTTGAGCAACCAGATAGCCTTACCAAATTGAGTAGAAAGTCCCTTAAAATAACCTGTTTAGCACACCTTCAAGCAATTAGGCTCGCGTCAGAGATTATAAAAAAATCAGTTATGGAGAATCAAATGATGCTATCATGCTATGCTATTCAACCGTATTTAACATCTGTACCTGGATCTTATGAAAGGATGCTTTTGACACGATTTCGTTTGGGGATCTTCCATAGATTGGTAACTTTCCCAAACATTAACGATTGGTCAAGAAATCTAGCTGCATGTCCATGTGATGGCACCTCTAACCAATCAACATTACACGTGATTTTCTTCTGCAAATTTTATATGTATTTAAGAAAAAGATTTTTAAAACTGTTTCTAAAAAACTGGGGCTTAGACAATGCCGACCTGCCTTATTAGTGTTACAAACTCTAGATGGTGATTTAATTATTTATGGGGTATCCTCTTTTTTAAAATGTGTTGTGAATTGCAGGAAATGTTTATGATTATGGACGATGTATGAATTCCCTTTTATTGTGTATTTAATATTGTGTAAAATGTTTCTTTTTATGATGAGCTTTTTTTTATTGTTGTGCTTTTATGATTTATGTACTAAATCGAATAAAGCTATTTTTGATTGATTGATTGATTGATAATATTGTCCGAAAATATTAGGAGGTTAAAATTTTTACATTTACCCTGCTCCATCAGTGTCATGTATGAAAGGTGTGTGAATGGCCTGTAAAGAGGTTGGTGCCTTGCCGTGGCTTTACAGCTCACGAGCTGTGAGTCATTGGTTCAGGTTTTTAACCTTTTCATTATTAACAGTGCATTTCCATTTTGTGAAATTTCTTGTAAATAAAATTTTACGCTCTGAAACGTCACTTACCCTTGTGCCAAATCCAACCAGTATGTGTGTGTACTTTATATATAGTTTGTTTTGAAGTAATATTTGTCTTTTCTGTCTTTCTCTGCCAGGGAGTACATTGTCTCTACAGTATCTGCTGATGTGAGTGTTGTAATGTGCTGGGGCCGCAGCTGGTGGTGTGAATGTGTGTGTCAAATATGAAAGGTGTGTGAATGGCCTGTAACAGGTTAGTGCCTTGCAGTGGCTTTACAGCTCACGAGCTGTGAGTGATTGGTTCAGGTTTTTAACCTTTAAATTACTAACAGTGCATTTATCTTTTGTGAAATCTCTTGTTAATAAAATATACATTTTGAACCTTTCACTCACTCGTGCCAAATCCAACCAGTATGTGTGTGTACTTGAGGAACAGATGGATAGGCAGTCATATTTGTCTTATCTGCCTTTCTGTGCTAAGGTGTAGTTTGTCTCTAGGGAAAATTTACTAACTTTAGATATTTTTGTAAACCAATTAAAAAAGGGGAGTACTGGGTGGTGTGCCTCTCATGGATCCCAACAAGTTTTTTTACTGATAATGCCATACAAACCTCAAAATGTGACTATAGTCACACATTTTTCTTGCATTACTGTGTCATAATCTTCTGGTATCAGAAAAACCACAATTTTCCTACCACCCAGCGTTCCCCCAGGTCTCCCGATAAAAATGGTACCTCACTTGTGTGGGTGGGCCAAGTACCCGCGACAGGCAAGGGCCCAAAACGTATTGTGGAGACATCAAAATTACCTAACACAAAATGACCTGGTTTTGCAAGGGGGGGGGCACCTGGGTTTTTGGCCCCGGGCTTGGCGGCCATCTAGGGAAACCTACCAAACCCACACATTTCTGAAAACTAGACTTCCCAGGGAGTCCAGGAAGGTATGGCTTGCGTGGACCCCCAACGTTTTACTACCCAGAATCCCCTGCAAACCTCAAATGTAGCTGAAAAAAATCACATTTTGTCAAATTTCTGTGTGGGAAAGTTGTGGGATCGCCGGGCTGACACAAATTTCCTACCACCCAGCGTTTCCCCAGCTCTCCCGATTAAAATGATACCTCACTCGTGTGGGTGGGCCAAGTACCCGCGACAGGCAAGGGCCCAAAACGTATTGTGGAGCGTCCGCCTCAGTCTCCCGAGTAAAATGATACCTCACTTGTGTGGGTGTCCAATTCAGAATTGGCAAAAAAATTTTTTTTTTTTAAATGTAGCGCTTAGAATTCGCTGTGCTATACCCTTAATCCCTGTGTTTTTGGCCCTTCCCAGTCACAGGCCCTTGCCCCACCCACACAAGTGAGGTATCATTTTACTCGGGAGACTGAGGGGAACTCTGTTTTTCTCTGTTTCTAGCCCAGCAGGTTGTGCAGCTGGCAGGGACAAGGGCTACATTGTGGCCCTGTCTGTATTTATTAGCCTTCCAGATTAGCCGTCCCTCCTCAAATCCCAGATCGTGATTAGGTTCTTAAATGGACCGATAATCGTTACCACTGATACCCTTTATTAGGCCCCAAAGGGATTTAAATCTTATTTAGGTGCTCCCTTTCAACTCCTTCATAGTTGCTAGTTAAGTTTGTTGACCTTCAAGACTGTTTTCCCTGTGGCCATTACCTCGGTGAGGCGTGACATAAGGTACAGGCCCTGAGCATTCACCCACCTGGACAAATTTATCCTCTGGACTAAAGCAGCTTTTATTCCCAAGATGGTGACCCCTTTCCATCACCCTCCTTACCTTTGATCCTCCACCCCATCCCACCAATGAGGACGAGAGATTAAATCAGCTGGAATCTTGGAGGACGGTCTGCTATAATTACTGCAAGAAAGAGCTTAGGTTTGACGACGAGCTCTTTGCGGGGTTTGTGGGCTGCAGGAATGACATGGCAGGCCAGAAGAGGACCTTAGTGTACGGGATTGTTTTTTGCATCAAAACGTGCTTTGCCCATCCAAAAAGCAGTCACCCGAGGGAATGCACACTCATTCTACTAGAGTGAAGTCTTCAACTTCTGCGCTTGCCACAGGTGTCCCAGTGTCTGGGATGTGGTGACATGGTGGTCAATTGCACTAAGCTAACATTTATAGCAGTAAGCAGTGCTCCTTGAGCAGATAGGTGTTTAGAATATGATGACCCGATTCAATTTGACAGTTTTGCATATTAATGTGTGTTTGATTGCAACTTCCCCACGCTACAGTTGTCTTTCCATTCAAAACATCATGCACCCTTGGAAATTTAAAAGATCAATCCGAGGGCATGGTTATTTGTTAATTCAAAAAGGGAACACGGGCTCCCAATTCAGCGAGATGCAACATGATATTTTTAAACATTTATTGCGAGAAATACAATATTATGTATACGTAAAAAGAAGAACACCTCTCAGTTTTGTATGAGTGAGACAATGTGCTTGCTACTCATGCGTGACACGCAGCGTATTACAGTGATATCAGTGCATCACATACATTGTTTGACATACGATCCTTATACAAATCATCATAATTTCCAGGGTTCGTACAGAACAAAGTTGACTACATTTCCATCCCTTAAGTATATGGGATTATCATCAGGATTGAAGATGATATGAGTCTGAGAAGTAGAGGTGGATTGTACTAAAAGAATAGAGAGAGAAGCGAGGGATCAGTAAATAAATCAGATAAGCAAAAGGCACATATGAGTGAGACCCATGCAGTATTCACTGGTACTCTCATAAGGCCCCAGGATGGGAGCAGCAGTGAGGTCTTGGGGCCCTGCCATGAATCCTGGTGCAGTATTCAGTTTAGACCGAGATTTCAGAAAAAGTTGGAGCAGCCAATAGTAAACATTTGAGCCTACCAGAAAGGCCAACTCAAGTTTTGCTTACCAAGGTGAGGGACGGCAGATAGAAATAGGACTGTCCGCATGAGTGATGTCCTTGAGCAAAAATGGAAGCCATCTTAGAGAGGAACATGGTGGACCAAATTCAGTAAATTTCTGCAGCCAGCAGTGACTGTGACTGAGGTCTAGGAGGACCTGCCGTGAAACCTGATGGTGATCAGTCTGAATGAACAGTTCAAAAAAATTAGACTGGCTGGCAAAGATTGTTACTGCTCTCCAGGAAGGTCAGATCAAGATGATTGGGCCAGCAGATTCACATAGGACTACGCATATGTGCGATGTCCCTAAGCACAAATGGCAGCCACTGACAGCTGCAGAAATTTACTACATTTGGTCCATTGTTTCCCCCCCGAGATGGTTGCCATTATTGCTCACAGACAGCACACATTCACACAGTCCTATGTTTAATACTGCCGGACCATATATCTTGTTCTAGCCTTTTTGGAGTGCGATAATAGTTTTTGCCGACCGCTCCAACTTTTTGGAATTGTCCATTTCGATTGATCCCTTTCTGCCAATGGAACACCAAGATAGTTCATTGCTAGAAAGACGCTAAGACTCTATACATTTCAGTGAGAACTTTAGAGTAGATTAATTTTCCTGACTTGGACTATGAGAGGATTAGGAAACATATAATTATGTTAAAAGTAGCGGGGGCGGACATTATATTTCTCCATGAAACACATTTAACTCCCATTGAAGTTGCACGCTACAGGCGGAGATGGAGGAGACCACAATCTTCCACCCAATACTCGGCAATTGCTAGGGAAATTCCTGATTTGGGTCAGACCAGGGGGTCCCTTTTGTTGCACTGCAAAGAGATATTGATAGTCACAGCAGATATGTACTAATCCATGGTAGACTGCATGTTTTGGATATAGTCATGGGTAGTTTTTCTGCTCCCAACACTGAACAGCATGCCTTTCAAAGTCACATTTCAACCCTGCTACAGCAATGGCCACAAATTGCGTTGTCATAGGGAGACGACACTACCTCAGTTCTAGAGGTTAATTTGAACAGCCCCCCCACCCTCACATGCGATGCAACCTTAACTAGGATGTGGTGTGGTGTGGCGGGTGGAAAATGATATAAGAATCTGGGACTAGTAGACACCTGGAGGTACATTCAAAATACCCTTTGGGACCACTCTTTTTACTCACTAGTGCATAATTTTCATGCTCACTTGGACAGATTCATGTGCTCCCGGGAAATATCCAAATAGGTTCATGGGGAGTGGTTGAGAAAGACAATGTCCAACCCTAACCATCTGATAATGTCCATTGACTGGGTCAGGCAGAAACGCATGATCCTCTCATGGAGACTTCAGAGATGGCATTGCAGGATCCCACTTTTTGCAAGACCCTTGGGGCTGGAATTTCGATGTTAATGAGGCTTCTGATCTCATTGAGTGGGAGGCTTTTACGGTGGTGGTGAAAGGTGACTGCATTGAGACAGTGGTGCTAGAGAGACTCAAGTTGAACAGGGATGTTGGGGATTTGGACTTTTGTTTATTTGTCTTAGAAAGGGCAGTTTCAACATCTTTCACTAGAAAGCAAGAACTAGTGCCTCTTAGGGAAGAAATAAACAACCTTGGTTGAGCGAGTGGGTTGTTTGGATTATAAAACCTATTTGGCTCATGTACATTCTGAAGCTGATAGGTCATGGCAGCTGTGAGCTTGGTTGGTCAAAGCAGAGACTAGAAGCAATTCTATTGCTCAATTGAAAACTTCTGAGCAGACTCTGACCCGAGATCAGAGTGCCATTAGCTCGATTTTCCTCAATTACTATCAGGAGCTTTATAGAGCTCTGGCCATGCCCTCAATTGAGTAACTGACTGCATACTTGCGTGTATGGATTTGCCGAGCTTGACAAACAAGCAGTATGATGTTCTTGGAGGTTCAATTATGGTAGAAGAAAGCCCTCAAGTGTTGGAGGTCCTTCGTCAAGGTAAAACACAGGGCGTGGATGACCTGCCAATTGCATTTTATCTCGAGTACAGTATTCTTCTAATCCCTCACTTCCTTAACATCTATAATGAGGCCTGGGAGAAAGCCTCTTTCCCATCTCCCATTGTAGAAGCATTGATTTAATGATTCCCAAGAAGTGGGGTAACCCCCAGGATTAGGGTCCTATAGCCCTCTTTTCATGAGAAGGGTGGATTATAAAACCTTAATACTGTTCTTGCTTTGCGATTTCAACCTTACATGATCACACTCTTCTACCATGATCAGAATCGTTTTATTCCCATGTGGAATACTAATCTTAACAACGGGCGTCTCCTCGGGGTTTCAGATGAGACTTCTTTATCAGAGTATTTGTGGGTGGTTATACAAGCATGGATTTGGAAAAGACATTTAATTCCTTATCCTGGGAATTTTTGTATGCAGTTCTCAGACGGAATGCGACTGCTGGAGAGTTGGATTCACTGGGTGACTTTACTCAGCTCACAGTCCACGGTGTGCGTGCATACCGGCAATATTGTTTGCTCTCCATATCTTGTTCACTGTGGCATTCATCGGGGATGTCCTCTTTCTCCTCTGCTGTTTGCAATAGCTACCGAGCCGTTTGTTGCATTTATGAGAAGTCACAGCAGTGCTAGAGGTGTCCCATTGAGTGATGGCTCACATGTCATCTCTTTACAGGCGGATGACATGTTATTGTTTCTTCGAGACATGAAGGAAGATATATTGCCCATGATTGACCACCTACAAGAGTTTAGCTGAATGTCTGAGTTACATTTCAACTGGCCAAAGACTTGAGTATTTCCAGTGAGCAGAGATTTGCGGTTGGAGAATTCTTGGCTGTCACACTGGGGAATTAGTTGGACTCTGAATGTGCTACCTTTTTGGGAGTCTGAATATATCACAACACTTCTGACATTTTTTAAGGGAACCTGAACTGAGTGATTGGCAATTTAAAGTAGTATATGAGGTCCTGGCAGGGCTTACAATTGTCATTCCTTGGGAGAATTGTCTTGCTTAAAATAGTTGCATTGCTAGGACGGTTACATTACTTTAGCAATTTACCCCTGCGGATACCAGCTGCATAGTTCCAACAATTGGAGGTGATGGTATGAGACTTTATTTGGACCTCAAAACAACACAGAGCATCCCTTAAGGTCCTTCAGTAACAGATGACAGAGGGGTGATTTTGGATGCCTGAACTTTGAGCTCTACTACATTGCCGCACAAGTGTAGTGGCTTCCCAAATGGCTAAGTGGGGGCTTTTTGCATGAACTAGGCCTGCTAGAGTCTTGGGTGAATAGGGTGTGGTACCCAACGAGCAATATTCTTTTGTCTGATTGGTATTCCAGGCGGATCAGGAGACTGTTCTACTACTTTTCTGATTAGATGGATGGATTTGGAACTTCTGATAGTGAATGATCTGTTTGAGGGTGGGTAGTTCATTCCCTTGGATCAGTCAGTGGCTAACTGGGCCACCCAATTTTTGAGATATGCCTCCTTTGTTCACTCTTTTCAGCTGAGGTAGGGAATGGGGCTAGCCGAATCTCCCACACGTGAACTACTACCTTTGCTTTTCAGAATGGGTAATATGCAGCATTCTGTCTCCTGGATATACAAATCATTGTTGGGGACGGTTAAGTGTCCTTTGTTAAGACTCAGGGAAAAATTGGAACTATGCCTAAATGAGCCTTTCACTTATAAGGGCCGGGACAGGGTTCTGAGTTGCACACGCTTGGTCTCCTGCCACACAAGGCTTTAGCACACCCAATTAAACTACTTGCAAAGAACATACATGACCCGCGAAATGCTTAAACCTTATTAGGGAACGAATTACATACTTTGCCCTAGATGTGATGAAGAAGATGCAGATTTTTTTACATGTGGTGGGGCTATGCCCAGTGGTGCAATTTTTCTGAAAGGGTGTCACAGACTGTCATAGTGAATTCTTTAACAGGACAGAGCTAGTTAGTCGCAGAGCGTGTTTATTGGATGTGTTCCATTTCTCGACCTGACTGGTGCTTCTAGTTAAGAGGGGCATTGCAATGCACTGGAAATCAGTCTCCTCCTCCATTTGGCACATGGCGCACATATGTGACTCTGGGCACGCAGTGAGCGCATGGTATTGCATGCTCTTGAAAGTAAGTGTCCCATTGCAGCACTATGGGATGAGATTTATTTTATGTCTGAAACCCAACTATTTCCACGCCTGGAATGTCACCAATAGAAAATGATTGATGATTATTTGATATAGGAGTTCTGTTATAAAGCTTCTGATGAGTTTTCTTAAATATGATTGTGTCCGGTTTCCCAAGGCTCACAACACTTATCTGGCTGTACGTCACCGAGAAAGTTTGCTCTGATTGTTACCATAATCCTTCAGTACAATCCATCTGTCGCTTGTGAGCTCCTATCCGCTTGAGTCCTGATGGTCTCACATAGTTAAGGGATGGAAATGCTGTCGATGTTGTTCTTTACGAAACATGGAAATTATGATGTTATATAAGGGTCGTATGTCATAAACAATGTCTGTGACGCACTGGTATCAGTGTATTACGCTAGCTATGTTTGAGCACCAAGCACGTTTTCTCACTCGTACAAAACTGAGTCGTCATTATTTTTAGGTCGAGCCTGGGCAGCGCATGCGCTGCTCTGCTCTGCGAGGCATGCTATATTGAGGTATGGCATAGAAGCCCCGCCCATTTCCTGCTCATCTTTTCAATTGGCTCCTGTTACTGTCCTTGCGAAATCGTTGCTTTTCATTTGTCAATAGGCTTAGTAGTTCCTCCTTGGTACCACCTTGTCTGCATTTGTAGCCTCCCATAACGTCTGGACTTTTTACTTGTGTTGGTACACGGTCTGCGTTATGTAGTCGGTGAGCACTATTTTTTTTAATGATCTAACCTCTATTCCACCCACGACATCGCAGCACGCCGCACGCTTTTATATTATTAGTAATATATATTTTGTTTTATAGCACAGCACGCCACAGTGGCGGCCGCGCCTTTTGTTTATTTGCAAACACAAGGTGATGATGGACGGAGCTCTGAAACTTTTCAGACACTCACCCCCCCAGTCATAGATCTGGGTTGAATCCATCATCCAATTTTTAGCTCACTTCGCCACCCTTGTTCAGACCCAGCCATATGTAAATCAGTCTTGACCCTGTTCCTCATGGGAACAGTCCAGCCCAAACTGCCAGGCCAGTTCTTCCCTGGACCGGAAACAAGCATCCTGGGACCGGTTTCAGGGTAACACCCCTCATCAGCCAGGCTAGCTTGAATCCAGTGGCAACGTGAGCTAGGGGCCCACGTTTGTGCATAACCTGCCAACCTAGGGCGAACAAAGCAAACACGAGGAGATGATGGACGGCGCAGTGAAACTTTTCAGACACTCACCCCAGTCACAGATCTGGGTTGAATCCATAATCGTTATTTAGCTTACTTCCCCACCCCTGTTCAGACCCAGACATATGCAAATCACTCTTGGCCCTGTTCCTCATGGGAACAGTCCAGCCCGAACTGTCAAATTGACAAACAAATGCTTTTTTTGGTAAAAGTGCCCCTTGCCACGCTTTCACTTTAATAGTGGCTGTGGACCTTTCTTTAGAGGCGCCTCTTCTAAAATAAAAGGGGCGTGGCCTCTATTGACGTGAAAGCGCGGCATGGGGCGCAATGCAATAGGTCTCGCATTTTCGAAACTTTGACCTATTGATATTGTAAATGACAATGCCTTTTATTATTACAGGTTTTTTAAACACATAAATAAAAGGCATTGTCATTTACAATGCCAGTAGCTCAAAATTTCGCAATTGCGAGACTTATTGCATTGCAAATGCTTGTTAAGTATATGTAATGTCGGATTTATTTTTCACATGAAATGTTTAAAAATATCATTTTGCATCTCGCTGCATGAGGAACACTTGTTCCCTTTTTTGAAATTTCGTAATCCCAGACCCTCAGTGATTACAGGGTTAACCCTTGTTAACAATGACGTGGTTACTTGGTAAATCATGTCTCGGTGAGCCCTACATAGCAAGATCTTGGGTTATGGCAAAAAAGGTCACATTGGTTCGATGCCGGCGATCTGCGGTTTATTAGAGCTAATTTTATTTTGGGTTTTAGTTTAGGGCAGCATGCAGGAGGGTTTTTTTTCTTTAAAATATAAGTGGGGTTGTAAGAGCAAGACATTCCAGGGTTAGGTTGCCACTGCGACATCCTTAACATTGTGCATACAGTTGTCATAGCATACATTGACATTGTTCTTATTGGTATTGATGTGGTTAAGTTTGCTGAAGTCATAACGTACATCAACATTGTTTTTACTAGCAACAGTGTCGTCATTTGTGCATGGATTATGACATACATTTATCTTGTTATTGCTGGTGTTGGTGCCATTGTGCAAGTACAGGTTATGAAATACATTGATATTATTTTGACGGGTATTTTTCATGGTCCTGCGAGCACAGTTTATGGCATACATTGATATTGCCTTTATTATCTGAAAGAGACTATTAGTTATGGATTCCTCACCTTAGAATTACCCCCAGGCGTCAGACTGGATCCGGAGAATTTTTTCTTCAGCAGTACCTCTGCACATTGGTAGGTGGCATCGGTCGACTCCGCGTTCGTCGTTGGCGTCGTGGTCGCCGGAATGACGTCACAGTATCTACTTAGACGCCGCCCCTGCGCGCTGACGTCAGTTCTTTCTTTTTCTGCACCAGCCAGTGCATATCCGGAGAGAGCGGTACCTCGAGTCACTTATTGACTCTATTTTTGCGACTTTTTGTCGACGTCTTTTCGAGTCGTCACGACTCCTGGTGCACAGGGATGTCATCTCGGCAGACCGGCTTCAAGCCTTGTGGCTCCTGCCACAATCTGATGTCCGTGACTGACCCCCATCTTGTGTGCCTCTGGTGCCTGGAGCGCTACCACGACCCGAAGTCGTGCTCCGACTGCCGGGCCATGGCCCCGAAGTCTTTGCGGGAGCGGTCCCGAAAGCTTCTGGAGGCCCAGCAGTCGGCTCCGCGCCGCTCGAGGTCCCGGTTGAGAGGGAGGTCGCGGGACCGGTCGCGGAGCCATCCTCCTCGAAGTCTTCGTCTTCGGGTAAGTTGAAGCACAAAAAGAAGGCGAAGAAGCACCGTCGCTCTTCGCGTTCTCCCCGTCCGTTGGCCGACGTGGGATGCGGATGGTAGTTGTCCGGCCCCGCCCGCGGAGCCTGTTGGGTCGACTCCGAGCCTCCCTCCCTTTCTGGGAGCTGGAGCGACCCCTGCCCAACTTCGTAGTTTTTACGAAGCCCTCCACTCTATTTTTGGGCAGCCCGACTCCACCGACGCGCCTTCGGGCCCCGCTGACTCGGCTGGGGGCTCTAGGCCTTCGGTGCCGGCGGTTTCGGCTCCGGCGCCGCAGGGCCCCCAGGGATCCAGGCCTGGACCTGGATTGGCGCCGGTCGACCTCGTGACACCTCCTCCGGCACCGAATCCATTGGCAACACCTCCGCCCCCTCCGACGCCGGTTGTGTCCCCAACCGACGTCGACCCCGGCCTCCCCCTCAATGTGGACACGGAGTCGGACCGACGTCCCCGACGTCGGGACCGGCGCCGACCGGTACTTTTGTACTTTTGTACTCTTGTTCTCCCCTGGTGTTCCCTATCGCCCTGAGTGGCTACCAGAGGAGGGTGAGGAGGACTGCGAGGGGTCTGTGGACCCTCTGGCAGACCAGTTGGAAGAACCGGACTGGAGAGACGAGTTGGGTGAGGCCAGTGGTCTGGACACTTCTCCAGACCTTGGCATGCTTTCTCCCCCCACTGTGGCTATGGAGGAGGGTGCATCATACGCAGTAGTGTTGCGTAGGGCGGCTGAGGCCTTAAACCTCGAGCTTCCTACGGTGGCAGTTATGACTAACCTCCTGACCGAGGTGCTTCAACCGGCAGCGGCCTCTTCGGAGCTCCTGCTGCCGTTCAATGAGCCCCTCACAGACATCCTTTTGGGCACTTGGTCCAAGCCCAACACAGGGGCTACGGTGGATAGGATGATTGCCCGACGCCACCGCCCCCATTTTCCTCTCCCAACACCCCACCCCTGAGGGCTTGGTGGTCCAAGCCTCGACTTCCAAGGGCGCATTCCCTACCGCACCACCTGATAGGGAATCCAAGAAGCTGGACCATCTTGGGAAGAAAATGTTTTCTTCCTCCAGCTTAGGACTGCGGTCGGTGTCTTGGACCGTTACTCCCATTCTGTGTGGGACACGGTCGCGCAGGTGCTGCCACAGTGCCCAGAGGAGCCCCGGGCCGTGCTCTCCTGTGCAGTGGCCGAAGGGAGAGACGCAGCGAAGTTTGCCATACAGTGTGGGCTGGACACCGCCAACTCGCTAGGCAGGATGATTTCAACGTTAGTAGCTCTACAACGCTACGCCTGGCTGAGGTCCACTGGCTTTTCGGGTGATGTCCAAGCTACACTTTTGGACATTCCCTCTGATGGCCGTCGCTTGTTTGGCGACAAAGCAGAGAACGTGCTCAAGCGCTTTAAGGACTCCAGGTCCTTGGGCCTCGCTCCCACCTCTCACCCCGCGTAGTCTGCTTTTAGCTCCTTTCGTGGCTACGGAAGGGGTGCCCCGCCACGTTCCGTCCAGAGCCACAGGCCTGCGCAAGCTGTCCAGCCTCTGCGCGACCTGGGACGTGGGACCCACCGTCGTGGGTTTGGGGGCCAGCGGGCGGGCCAGCCCACCAGCGGCACCTCTGCAGCAGCCTCCTAGTCCGACCTTTCAGGGCCACCATTCGCCAGTGGGCAGCAGGATTCGCCATCACCTCCCCCACTGGCTCACCATCATGTCGGACAGTTGGGTTTTGCAGATAGTCCGAACAGGCTATTCCCTCCCCTTCGAGACTACCCCTCCATCCATGCCACCTCAATTCCATTGCATGTCGGAGGATCACTTGGCCCTTCTCCAACAGGAAGTTACGGCTCTCTTGGCCAAGGGAGCCATCGAGCGAGTTCCTGCCCTAGAAGTAGGTTGTGGTTGTTATTCCCACTACTTTCTGGTGCCCAAGAAGGACAAAGGCCTGTGTCCTATCTTGGATCTCAGGAACGTCAACCGCTTCCTCTGGAAGGAGAAGTTCAAAATGTTGACACTGGCTCAGGTCCTGTCTACCCTCGACCCTGGAGACTGGATGGTAGTGTTGCACTTGCAGGAGGCTTATTTTCACATCCCCGTCCTGCCGGCTCACAGGTGTTACCTACGGTTCACGGTAGGCCACGAGCACTTTCAGTTTACTGTGCTCCCATTTGGCCTTACCAGCGCCCCTTGGGTGTTCACGAAAGTGATGGCAGTGGTCGCAGCTCATCTGCGCAGATCAGGAGTTCCAGTCTTCCCCTATCTTGGCGACTGGCTGTTGAAGGCGGGCTCGCCCCAGACTGTCGTCTCCCACCTCCAGACTTCGGCCGACCTCCTGCATTCGGTGGGGTTCACCATCAACGTGCCGAAGTCACACCTGATTCCCTCTCAGAAGCTCCTTTTCATCGGAGCGGTTCTGGACACAGCGCAGTTTTGGGCTCATCCTCCCGAACAGTGAGTCCGGGATATTCGGGCTATGATTCCGATCTTTCAGCTTCTATCCTGGGTTTCGGTCACAATGACCCTGAGGCTACTGGGCCTCATGGCCTGCATCCTGCTGGTGGACTATGCCCGGTGGCATATGCGGGCTCTGCAGTGGGACCTGAAGTTCCTGTGGGCACAGCATATGGGGAATCTTTCCGATTGCGTCCAGATCTCGGAGGGCACTGCACATCAATTGCAGTGGTGGCTGACGAACCAGGATTGGGTCAACGGCAGGTCCCTCTCCCTTCCCCAGCCAAAGTTCACAGTGGTGACAGATGCATCACTTCTGGGGTTTTTGGCGGCCACATGGGAGAGGCGGAGATCAGAGGCCTCTGGTCTCCGGCGGAGTCCGGGCTCCACATCAATCTTCTGGAGCTTCGGGCGATCCGTCTTGCACTGAAGGCATTCCTTCCTTCTGTCAAAGGGAGAGTAGTGCAGGCGTTCACGGACAACACCACCGCCATGTGGTACTGCAACAAACAGGACGGGGTGGGGTCGTGGACCCTATATCAGGAGGCATTTTGTCTCTGGAAGTGGCTGGAACATCAGGCCATGTCCCTGGTGGTTCAACACCTGGCAGGTTCTCTAAACGCCAGGGTGGATGAACTCAGCCGCCGGTGCATGATGGATCACGAATGGCGTCTTCACTCAGAGGTGGTGCAAGGTCTCTTTCGGCAATGGGGAGAGGCTTGGTTAGATCTATTTGCCACCAAAGAGAACGCGCAATGTCAGCAGTTCTGCGTGTTGGAATTTCCAAGGCGGCTTTCGCTAGGCGACGCTTTTCGTCACGAGTGGAGTTGCGGTCTTCTATACGCCTTTCCGCCTATACCACTTCTACCCAGAGTGCTGAAGAAGATCAGGCGCAACCGGGTCCAAGTCATTCTTGTGGCCCCGGACTGGGCACAAAGAATCTGGTATCCCGAGCTCTTGCACATGGCCATCGATCCTCCGATCAGACTGCCCCTTCGGGAGGATCATCTGTCGCAGCAGCAGGGGACGGTCCTCCACCCGAACCTGTCCAGCCTCCACCTCCATGCGTGGAGATTGAGCGGCGACAGTTGACATCTTTCGACCTTCCTTCCGAAGTCTGTAACGTTATCTTGGCAGCCAGGCGTCCCTATACCAAAATGGTAAACGCCTGTAGATGGAACAAGTTTGTGGCATGGTGCGCAGCCAAGGCTGTGGATCCCCTTTCTGCCCCCCTTTCAGAGGTTCTCCTCTTCATTCTTTCTTTGGCCCAGCAGGGCTCTGCTCTGGGCACTCTAAAAGGCTATATTTCGGCCATTTCGGCCTTTCTTCGGCTTCCTGACCAGCCTTCTCTTTTAAAGTCCCCTATTGTAAATCGTTTCCTTAATGGCATTACTCACTTGTTTCCTCCAATTCCTTTCGTAATGCCCCAGTGGGACTTGAATCTGGTTCTGACCTATCTTATGTGCGCTCCCTTCGAGCCGCTACATAACTGTCCTCTCAGGCTTCTGACGCTTAAAACTGCCTTTTTGGTTGCCATCACCTCTACTCGCAGGGTGAGTGAGCTTCAGGCTCTTTCTTCCAAACCTCCTTTCCTGGCTGTTCATCCGGACAAAGTTGTCCTTCGCGCTAGGCCTTCTTTCCTTCCCAAAGTGGTTACCTCTTTCCACATAGGACAGACCATCACTTTGCCCTCCTTCTTCCCGCCCCCACATCCTTCTAAGGAGGAGGAGAGGCTCCACCGTCTGGATCAAAAACGTGCACTTTCATTCTATTTGGATCGCACAAAGCAATTCTGGGTGGATGACCAGCTCTTTGTTGGCTATGTGGGTGCCAAGAAAGGTTGGGCCGTGCAAAAACGGACCATCTCTCGATGGGTCATTCTTTGCATCAAAATCTGCTATTCCATAGTGAAAAAGGAACCTCCAGTGTGGTTGCGCGCCCATTCCACCAGGGCGACGGCAGCCACTACTGCTTTGGGACATGGAGTCCCCCTTCATGGCATCTGCCAGGCAGCTATGTGGGCTTCATTGCACACATTTACTAAACACTACTGCCTGTTCAGCCAAGTCTGCAGAGACGGCTTCTTTGGCCGTTCAGTTCTCCAGGACTTTCTGGTGTGTACTTAGTTCGCAGACCCACCTCCGGGGTTGGTATTGCTGGGGTATCTATTCTAAGGTGAGGAATCCATAACTAATAGTCTCTTTCAGATGAACAAGTTACTTACCTTCGGTAACAATATATCTGTAAGAGACATATATTAGTTATGGATTCCTCACCGCCCCACCCATCCTCCCCGTTCTGCGAACTGACTTCTAGGGTAAGGGACTCCCTTTCAGGGCCCTAGTTTTGTGCACCAGTGGCCAGTGTCTTGCATGGCTCTGCGCTTCTGGCATGGAATGTTGTGTAAAGAACTGACTTCAGCATGCAGGGGCGGCGTCTAAGTAGATATCGCGACGTCATTCCGGCGACCACGACACCAACGACGAACGCGAAGTCGACCGACGCCACCTACCGACGCGCAGGGGTACTGCTGAAGAAAAAATTCTCCGGATCCAGTCTGACGCCTGGGGGTATTCTAACGTGTGAAATCCATAACTAATATATGTCTCTTACAGATATATTGTTACCGAAGGTAAGTAACTTGTTCGGTATTGCCGTTGTCCGGCCTGCACATACCATGGTATTCATTGACATTGTATTCACCCATTCCAACACTGGTTTAACATATTCTAAGAACTGCAGAGACTGAGCTGCCTATGCCCCCTCATAAGGCCTCCCCCAGTTTGCTGTGGTAAGGGAGCTGCCTAAGACTACAGGCTGCTCCTGCTGCCGCCCAGCTCGACCTAAGGATCATACTTTTTTTTTTCCAACCATATTTTATTGCATTTTTGAGATAGCAAAAGTGGTTACAGACATTAATCTTGTCATTGTCATTGTATGTTGCAACATATCCTTATACTTCATTGTTCATAGTTTAACAACCCTTTCAGCAAAACATACCCCCTCCCCCCCCCTTGAGTTGCGCTAAAGTGAACGTATGCTGAGCTCTAGATTCTGTTGGGTTTGTGCAAGATGTAGTTATTTGTCGTGTGAAATGGTGTCTACTGCCGCTGCTCTAGTTGTTCAATCCTCTCTCCCTCCCTCTCCGGCGTCGCCGGTTGTGGGGAGCTCGCCCCGCTGCCATCTTGTGCACCCATCATCAGTTCAGTCAGTAGGTTTTCCCACGCCCTGGCTCTATCTATGTGACCAATCCCTCGGCTCGCTTCCCTGAAGAGCAGTCTACTTTCTGCCCCTGCCCACTTTTCCAGTTCATTTTTCCAGGAAACAATCTGCGGTCCCCCTGGTGTCTTCCAATTCCTAGGTATTTCTCTTTTTGCCAGGACGTATGCCAGGTCCTGGAACTTTCCTGTCACTTTATTTTTAGCTGTATGCGGGAACCATCCCAAGAGAAAGTGTTCCGGAGTGCGCAGGAGCACTTTATCGATGAGACCACCCGCCTTATGTCCTCCCAGAAGAGGTGTAGTGTGGGGCAGCTCCAGAACATGTGGATTATGTGTGCCTCCCTCTCCCCGCAGCGCGGGCATGCAGCAGTCTCCGTCCCAAAGTACCTCCTAATGCGGGATGGAGTGAGGTACGCTCTATGTAGTATGTAGAAGTTGATTAGCTTAAAGTGCGTGTTTCGGGACACCCTCAAGGTTCGCTCCAGGATCTTATCCCACTCCATCTCCGGGATCTGTTTCCCTATATCCTCTTCCCATTGTAATCGCAGGCATTCTAGTGGCTGTTGCATGTCTCGTCTGATTGCCCTTTAGAGGCAGGAAACTGTCTTAATCCGCCCTGCCGACAACGCAACATATCTGCATCATGCTAGCACTCGCGGTTCTGTCCCTCCCACTCCCCAGTGTTGCCTGATCCTTCTAGTGAGGGCCCTGTGCTTCAGGAAATCGCCTGCTGGTAGGTCATACGTCGCCTGGAGCACTTCAAATGGGAGAAATGCAGAGTCTTGATATAAATCCCCCATCACTTTCAGACCTGCCTCCGCCCAGTCCTCCAACCCCGTCCAGTGCTCTCCCTGCGGCAGACCACTGAGAGCCGTAATGGGCAGGTCCGGGGAGTAGGGAATTTTGGCTCCTACCCTTCTCAAGTATCTCGCCCAGCAGCGCACCACCACTTTAGTTTCCGTCCTGTCCTCCGACCCGTTCCTGCGCACCCTCAGCATGATCCTCACCAGGTCTAGGGCCACCGGCGCGTATGGGTACTGCTTCCTCTCCGGGTTGCGCTCCGCCGTCAACCATTGCATCAGCCAGTACAACTGGGCAGCTAAATAATACCCTTCAAAGTCTGGGGCCGCCAATCCACCCTCTGTCGCGGGGCGCTGCAAAGTGGTTAATGCTACTCGTCTGCGTCCCGCTCCCCAGATAAATGCCGTGATTAACGAGTCAAGGTCTTTGAAAATTGCTCTCGGGATCCACACTGGAAGGGTCCCGAAATAATACAGCAGGCGAGGGAGCGCTACCATCTTTAAGACCGCTACTCGCCCAGCCACTGATAGCGGCTGCGTTCCCCAAAAGTCTGTTGCATATTTCACTGATCATATCGCTCTGCCCACATTACCCTCTAACAGATCCATCGGACTATGGTATATTTTGACTCCAAGGTATGGCAGACAGTGGGGTTCCCACTTCAGATTCTCTAGGTCAGGAGGCGGGTGATTATTGGGCTCCAGCGGATACAGACTGGATTTCCTCCAGTAAACTTTAGGACCGGATATGGTACCAAATCCGGCTAGCATGTCCCGTGCTCCTCTCCACTCTCCCGCTGTATTGCTGAGAAATAGTAAGAGGTCGTCCGTGTACAGGGCTATAAAATGCTGCACTGTTCCCGCTCTCAGGCCGCCCTAGTGCTGTCTACTCCTTGCTCTACACGCCAGTGGCTCCATAGCCAGCGCAAATAAGAGCGGAGAGAGAGGGCATCCTTGTCTCGTACCTCTCTCCACGCGCTGTCTGGGTGAGATAGTCCTCCCAGTGCGCACCCGGGCCAACGGAGACGCATACAATAGTTGCACCCACGCCAGAAAGCCTCCTCCGAGACCCATCTTATCCAGGACCTCATATAAGTAAGGCCACTCCAGACTATCGAAGGCCTTCTCTAGGTCTACCGCAAGTACTGCCGCCTGCTGTTTGTCATACCCATTCGCACCCATGATGGCTAGCAGTCGCCTAATGTTTAAGGCCATGTTCCGCCCCGGAATAAACCCTGCTTGGTCCGCATGACCCAATTCTTTCATATGAGGGAGAAGGCGTGTTGCCAAAAAATTTGCTCAGCATTTTATAATCCATGTTCAGCATCGATAGCGGCCTGTAGACCGTAAAGTCGTGTGGCTCTTTCCCTGGTTTAGGCACCGGCACAATGAGGGCTTCTCGAGTGCTCTCCGGGAGCATACCCGCCTCCCGGTCCTCTTTGTACATGGTGACCAATCTGGGCACCAGCTCCTCCGCATATGTGGCGAAAAACTCCGCCGGCAATCCGTCAGTACCTGGGGTCTTATTCCGCGTCATACCCTTGATGTCGACCCGTATTTCCAGCTGTGTAATTTCTGCTCCTAGTTCTTTGGCTTCCTCAGGATCCAGCCTCCTCATCTGCATATCTGCGAGGTACTCCTGTGTGTCTTCTTGTGTACCTATTTGTGACAGCTAATATAGCCTAGCATAATAGCGGGCAAAGACCTCATTAATCTTCACCTGTGTGTAGTGCCTGGTCCCTTCCTCATTCTCTATTTCCACCAGTGGCTGAGACCTGCTCACCAGATTTGCCAACCATGCCAGGAGCGATCCCGACTTGTCCATCTCTGCATGCGTACGCTCTAGAAATTTCTTGTAATCAAAGCATCCGAGTCTCTCTGTCTGTTTTGCCACCTCCTCCTTTGCCTCTAAGACCTCTTGTTGGAGCTCTGGGTGCTCTGGTCTCCTACGTTCTAGGACCCTGAGAGTCACTTCTGCTCCTTCCACTTCCCCCAAAATAACACGCCTAACCCCTGTGGAGCGTGTTATGCACTGGCCCCTTAGAACCACCTTAAATGCGTCCCACTCAGTGTTCGCTGAGGAGGCCGTTCCTGCATTAGTCTCGAAGTAGTGTGTTATCTCCCCCCTAATCTCTTCTCAGAAGACCTGGTCCTCCAGGGTGTCCGGGCGGAGTCTCCATGTAGGGATCGCCGCCGTCGGCTGCCTCCAGATCAGGGAGAGGAGCAAGGGGTTATGGTCTGATATCGTGCGCGCAAGATATTCTGCAGTAGCGGCTGTGCGGTGGATTTCTACCGAGCCTAGAAAGGCGTCAAGACGGACATGCACGTCATGCATTGCTGAAAAGTAGGAGTAGTCTCTATCATGAGGGTGTAAAACCCTCCAGGTGTCTATTTGTCCCCAAATCTGTCTCCAGGTAGTGAACGCTTGCGAGGCTCGCGCCGCTTGGGAGTTTCGCAATGGGGGATGAGATCTATCTAGAGATGGGTCGTCTACACTATTGAAGTCTCCTCCCACCAAAGTATTGCCCGCTAGGTATTGCGCCAGGCAGTGGCTCAGCTTTGCAAAAAAGGCTGATTGCTCTACATTAGGGGCGTATACGTTAATTATATTTATTTCGCGGCCCTCTAGCCGCCCTCTTATGGCTACAAAGCGACCCTCCGGGTCTATTACTGAATCCAGTAGCTGGAATGGGACACCTGCCTGGATCCAAATTAACACCCCCCTCGCGTATGCCGAGTAGGTGGTGTAGAAGAGCTGGCCCATCCACCGTCTCTGCAATGCTTGCCCTTCCTTCTGTGTTAGGTGCGTCTCTTGAAGTAGGATTATCTGGGCTCCCCTTTGTCTGACATATGACATAACTTTATGGCGCTTCGTCATCGTGTGCATCCCTCTAATGTTCCAAGTCATACTTTGTATCTCTGCATGTCAGCCATTGGGTGGGTTAACAATCCTCCGCTCGCCATGCCCATGTGCGCTTTCAGGGGCCCCCTCCTCTCGCTCAGTCTCCTATAGTGCTCTGCAACTCAAGGTACCCCCCTTGTAAAAACTTTAAACATTTACCCCAACCCCCTCTCCCCAGGATAAGTAGGAAAACACCCCCCATCCAAACTAAGGTTAAGAGTCCACAAGTGACTACTTGCAGTTCAATCAGTCAAGTGTAGGGGGGAAGGCTGCTCGTCCATCTCGCTCCTGGTCTCTGCGGCCACCCTTCGCTCTCATAGTCCCAAAGGAGTCCCCGCAGCGCCCCCCCCCCCGCCAGCAACCCCAGTACCTCGATGTCAGGTCAAGTTCATCCTGCGTTGGTGCTGATCCTCTCACAGCATGCTCCGGTCCCCCTCCTCTAGGCGATATCATCAGCCATCTGTGGCGGGACTTCCGGGAGGACCACACTCTGCACCTCAGAGTCACTAGATCCGTGCTCCGAGCCAGAGTCAGCTGCTGTCTCACTGCTCTCTGGAGGGGCTGGGCTGCTCCCTCCACCGCTAATCCTTGCCACAACCTGCATCGCGTTTCGCCGCTCCAACTGTGCTTCTTCGTGCGTGGGGGCTAGGGTCTCTCGTAAGGTTCTCCGGCTTCGGGGGCGACTAGTTCTCCTTCTCCTTTCCGGGACTCGTAGTGGTGCCATTTCTGCTTGGCTGTCTAGCCACTCTGACGCCGCTTGCGCTGTCTTGAAGAACTCAGTGCCACTTCCAGTGACCACTCGCAGCGTGGCCGGATACTGCGTTGTGTATTTTAAAATTCAGTTGCCGCAGCCTTTGCTTCACGTCTCGGTAAGAGCCTCTCAGGCGTTGCACCTCGCGAGAAAAATCGGGAATATTTGCACCACTGAGTTGTCCACCACTATGTCTCCCTTTATTCGGGCCTGTGCAAGGATGTGGTCCCTGTCCCTGTAGTGAAGTAATTTCGCTATCACCACTCGCGGCGGGCCTCCCGTTGCAGGCAGTTTCGCAGGTACTCGGTGCGCTCTCTCTAGAGCAAAGAAGCTCGATAAACCTTCAGGCGCCACTTCTTCTCACAACCATTTTTCCAGGTAGTCGACCATAGTGCGGCCTTCTACTTTTTCGGGCAGCCCTATGATTCTGAGGTTGCTTCTCCGTGACCTATTTTCGGCATCTTCTGCCCGAGACTCCAGTGTGCGCACCTGGGTCTCAAGTGCTGTTAATCGTTGTTGCATTATCGCAATATCCGGCCGTGCCTCTGACAAGTGGTCCTCAGTTATTTTAACACGGTCCGCCAACTTTTTGTGGTCCTCCTGAAGCAGGCCCAGGTCCAACCCCATTGAGTCGATCTTGGCCTCCAGTCTTGCACTCGAAGAGGTGATAGCCTGCAAAATGTCTTGTAGCGTAGGGTCTCCAGAGTGCTCCGCTTGGGGTTGGGTCCCCCCTTTCTCCTCTGTCGTGTGCTCTGTTGGAGCTTCCTCTCTGTCCTTTTTCTTTTGAACCTTCCCCATCGTGCCTTCTGGGCCTGTGGGGTCGCTGGTACCACGTAGGCTCGTTGAGCTCAGTTACCAGATCTCTTGGTGCGTTATTTCACCTTCCCTGCTGGGCGCTCTGCGGTCCGTTGCACAGGCTATTTCTGCCGTCTTGGCCCGCCACTCCCCCTCAGTTCTGGGACCCACTCTCTTCAGTGCCTGTCCAGGGCTCCAGCTTGATATGTCCACACGTTCCGCCCAGCGCAGTATCCTCTTCGGTGCTCCAGTGGTCCTGCCGGTTGTCCCCCTACTTGGGCCGCAGTACTCGTCTGCAGCGTGACGCTGTTGCAAGGGAGTCTCTGGCACTTTCCAGGTCGCACTCTCTGGGCCTTACCCGCTTCTTCCAGCCACAGAAGGACTCCCGGTCCAGTCCTCCAGGGTGCGTGCGCTAGCAGCGCCTCCCTGTCGCTCTGCGGGCGGCGCCTCGGTGCAGGCAGATCCTGAGCTCGCTTCCGCGCCTCAGCTACTCGGTCGGGCGAACTTGCCCGCGCCAGGTCCCTCTGTTGGCACTTTCCCTTCGTTTTGGGTCCCTGTGCCGGCAGTCACTCGTGGGGAGGTCGCAGAGCTCCTCCGGATTCTTAGTAGGTATTGCCTCCACTGAGCCCCTTGCTGAGGACCCCCACCAGGGCCTACGTCCCAATGGTCTCGTGGCCCGTAGGGCACCCGGGGCTCACCGCCGCTCACACCGGGGTCCACCCCGCACCTCTCTCACCCGTGCGGCACACTCACTTTCCTCTGCTGCTGTTCGCCTGGGGTCCTCTGACCGCACTGTTCCTTTCTAGTCAGGAGGGGGAGGAAGCGCCTCCCCTGCTGCAGACCTCCCAATTGCCAATTAAGAGCATGCAGCGGCCCCTGGGGACTGCCCGTTACCTTCTCGCTGCTTCAGGCTGCCTCAAACGGTAGTCCGGCCCCGCACCCGGGCCCGCCGCGCGGGAATTTCGGCCGCTCCTTTCTCGTCACTCCTTAGCTCCACCGCAGCGTCCGCGGGGAGACGTGGGGGCCAATTCGCACTCCTCTCATCAGCGGGGTATAAGAGCACCCAGCCCTCGTCACACCGCAATCCAATCTCCGCCACAGGGTTGGTAGCCTCCTCGGCTCCGTTACTTTCCTTTGGGCGCCGCCATCTTGGATCGCCTCCTCGCCTCTCTCAGCAACCTCAATTTTCCATGCCTTTGCGCTGCAGGACGGGGCTCCCCCGCCTCTGGGGCATACCTCTCCCCTCGTGTAAGTGCGGGGTGCGCCGCCGGGACTCTCGGCCCTCTCAGGGCATCAGGATGGCTCTCAATGGCGGCCGGCCGACCGGAGCGCGCGAGCTTCGCTGCTCACTCCATCGGCGCCAAGCCCCGCCCCCCTAAGGATCATACTTCACACTTACCTCCACGTCTCTATGTGAAGGAAGAGCTCAAAAACCTTAGGAGTAATACAAAATTATGCTGTGTGTTGCATAGGTGTACTACTTGAAAATTTCTGGAACCAATCTGACACCTTCTGAATATTCAATAGGTGATGAATCTGTGGTTAGAAAAGTATCCACCAGAAAGATCTTTTCCAAAGGTAAATAGCGTGTGTATTTTGCTTTTCTCAATCAGGAACCCTTCGGGCAACTTCATATTGTGCACTTAAGTGCCCCCCATGTTCAGAGTGGAGTTCATGGGCACTACAGATTTCACTGACTAGTTTTTGTGGGCCCTTTGGCTACTCAGGACTAGCCATACGAGGTTCATGTAAGGGAAGATGGTTGGAGGCTGTATATGCACTAGTAGGTCAATTGCAACCTCCTCCCCAAATAACCATAGCAGTTACAATTGTTGTTTTTAATTTTGGTTTGTCTGGATCATGTACTGGTCTCTGTTACTATTGACAACCAATAAAATAAAAGTTAAAAAAGAGGCCCAGGTGAGCAGTCAGATGTTTGTGTTTAAAACTTTGTGAAGTCGAATGGTGAGTGTAGGTGCGCTTTTCACATGCCATTCATCATTTACTGGAGACGTTACTTTGATAGATTTTGTGGGATCAGGGGTGATGTAGGTGAGGAGTATGTAAGCAGCATGAATCATTGTGACCAGAGTTGGGGAGTTAAACATTTGGATTGGTGCCTCCTAGGATTGTTTTTCCCTCCATTTTATTATCGTTAAAAAAGAGGGAGGCTAAGGAGGAGAATTGTGATAACATTGAGGTCGTTACCTTCATTTAGTGTAGGTTTATTGTTTTTTTCTATCGCTGTTGCATATTCAGAAAGATCATGTTAATTTGTCGTTCTCTGTTTTTTATTTCGAGAGCTGAAAACATTGCTGCAAGATATTGGGAACGCTATATTGCTTTATACCCTTAAAGGACAGAAGTACTTTAGCCTGAGTACATTCATATTGATTGCTAGGGGGTTGACTATCGACTTCACACACCTTTAATTCAGCAATTTGTACCTTCTGCAACATATTTAGTCTAAAAAGTCAAAAAAATGTTTATACTACCACTGTGGACAATAAGCTGTTGTACTTCTGTCAGTGTAGGAGGAATATTAACTCTGGTCTCTCAATACACTTGTAAACAAGGATAATCACTGTCATTTTCAGCATCCTCTTCAAAATTCATAGAGAGCAACAAAAAAAGCTCAATCACGATGGAATCGGAATTAATAAGCGTATTAACATTTCCATGAAAGCTATACATCTTGCTGGATAAAGTTCAGGAAATTACCATATTTAATCTCAGCCACTGGAGATCGCTCAGCCCACATTCCAGTCTATTGTTTTTCGCCCTCTGCGACTTGGTGGGCGAAAAATGATGGACTGGACTGCAACCGGAGCGATCTCCAGTGGCTGAAATGAATTCAATAATTCCTTGCATCCCTTTGTTTCTATTTTTAAGACGCCAAGTGGAGGTAAATTAATAATTTCCTATATCTCCTTTTGCACTAGGTGAAGGTTTCTTAGCTAAGTAAAATGGCAACAGTATCTTGTATAAGCTATCCAGCACCACGTTGTACGAACTCTCATTTTCTGAGGTTGTTCTTGCATTTTGGATGGATACCTCTACCTGCAGATTCCCCACCTTTTTAAAACATCAGGCATCAGATTGTATCCAGAAACTCCCACACTGGTGGCGGGTGCAGGGTCAACCTCACTGGAGCCGTAAAGCCTTGATGTGCTGACATCAGTTCCCTTTTTTCTGGGCCAGCAACGCCTTCCAGAGCTCTCTTTAGGGGGGTGTCATTATTCGATGATTTTTCTCATTTTATTGCAGTTACGGCAATGTTCCTTTGTCATGTCACCACCTAAACTGTCTGGATTCAAACCATGTAGAGATTGTGATGGTCAAATGTCTTTTACAGAACCTTACAACATCTGTCTCTGGTGCCTTGGGTGTGACCACAAAACCAAAGCCCGCAGTTCTTGACAACAGATGCATCCAAAGGCGATCAAAGAAAGTGAGGCAAAGATGTTCATGGTCAGAGGGAGGGATGAACGTCAGGGACATCGTAAATCTCATCCAACATCCAGGTCTCTGTCCCCACCATCTTCAAAATCGTTAAAGAAAAAGCACAAAAAGAAGAAACACCAGTCACAATGTAATTCCTCCAGAAGTAAATCGCCGCCTCCAAGAACTTTGGCGTTGCCTCAACCGGAGTCAGACCACGAGCAACCGGCAGACGACCTGCCATTAGTCAATCCATTTGACCTGTCTCCTTCAGCTCCCTCCAATCCAGCACCGGCTCAGGGGCCTCAATCAGGTAATTCGTGCCTGAGATTCCCAATACCTAGGACAGATCAGACTTTGTTTTTGAATAACATTTTCCAAATATTTAATGCTCCCATCTAGTGCGCTGGCTGGCCTCACAGGACTGATGGCCTACTCCTAGGGAGGCTTCCTTACACCATATCAATCGGTGCCCTTCACTCCTGCCCCTACCTCAGGTGTCTTGGTCAAACCTGGTGCCACCAAAGATGACACCACCTTCAGTGGCTATTCCCACTCATTCACCTTCGGTGCAGGCTTGTGAACGTTCTCCGGTGCCACAGTCTATACAATCACCACAAATGACACCACCGGCGCCGCTACCGACCCCTTTGGTCCCACAAACCAGCTCCCAGAGACCTTAACTTTTTATCATTACATCTTTCTCCAGAGTCTGTTGGTGCGAGCATCCTGCTCCTCAAAATTGATCGCAAGATGCTTCCCTTCCACACCATCAGACCAGGTATCAGAAAAAAAGGAACAATATGAAAAAATGTTCTCAGCAGGGAATATGGCTCTTAAGTCCATAAATGCCACTTGTCTGCTGGGCTGATACATTCCTGCTGTGTTAGTCTTTGCTCACAAAGTCATTCCAAACTCACTGTCAGACCTCCAGTCATATTAAAAGGAGCTGATAGGGAACAGGCAGGCCATTTCAAAGCAAGTTTTCTAATCTGGTCTAGATATTGGAGTCTTTGTGGCACAAGCCATGGGCATTTTGGTCTCCCTGCATAGACGTGCCTGGCTAAGGAACTAGGGTTTTCATAAGATGTCGAAACAACACTCATGGACTTATTGATGGCTCTGGGCTCTTTGGTACTAAAGCAGAATCTGCATTTGAGAGATTTAAACATCGCAAAGCTTCCGGCAAGGTCTGTGGGTTTACAAACTTAACCTAGGAGTTACAGAAAGCGCAAAACGTTTTGACAGGTTAGCAAAGGCTTATCTTTTCAAGGACACCATCAATATGCTCATCAGCAGCAGCAATTAAGCCTCTTATACAAAAGCTACTGAGGACATGGCAAAGGAAGACAGCATGCCCTACACTTACCTCCCTCTTCTTCCTCTTCCTCCCCCTTGGCCACAGTAGGGAAGTAGTCCTAGTACTGCCGTACCCGAACACTCTTTACCTGTTAGATGATGGGTATACTCCTTTTCACAAGCATGGAGGATCATTACTTCAGACCTTGCAATTTGTGGAAAGGAGCTATGCCCTACCCTTCCCACAATCACCACCTCCCAGCCCTCCCCAGCCAGAGGTACTCCCGCAAGACCATCTGCACATCCTTCAACAGGAAGTGCAATCCTTGCTCCTAAAGAGCACAGTTGAGTTGGTCCCAGAGCAGGAAAGGGGTCAAGGATGCTACTCCCAGTACTTCTTTATCCCCAAAGAGGACAGAGGTCTTTGTCCAATCCTAGACCTTAGACTTTTGTTCTGGTTCCTCAAAAAGGAAAAGTTCACAATGTGATTCTTTGCTCAGGTCCTTCTAGCACTGGAAGCAGAAGACTGGATGGTGTCTGTCGACCTGCAAGATGCCTGCTTCCACATCCCTATTCTTCAGTCTCAGAGAAAGTTAATCTGCTTCAGAATTCGATCTCAACATTACAAGTTTGCAGTCCTTCCGTTTGGCCTCAATTCCGCGCCACAAATCTTCACAAAAGTGTGATAGTAGTGTTTGCAGCCCATTTCAGATGTGTGGAAATCCCAGTATTCCCTTACCTCGACGACTGCCTCAGCAAAGCCAGATCTCCAGGGATGGTGTCTTGCCGTTTGCAGACGACAACATGGTTGTTGTCAACCTAGACATTATGCTCAACAAGCCCAAATCACACCTGGAGTCCTCTTGGCGCATCTGTTCATATGAACAGTTCGTGACACTACATCAAGTCCAGCCTTTCTGTCTCCTCAGAGGATTCAAGACATTCAGGCTGATTCCGATGTTTCAGGATGGAACGATCATTCCAGTCCTAATGGTTTTATGCCAGCTCAGTCTGCTTACCTCCTGCATTCTGTTGGTCATCCATGCACGCTGGCACATGAGGGCCCTCCAGTGGTGCCTCCTCAGGCAGTGGTTCCAACACAACAGAGCTCTACAAGCCTGCATCAAAATATCCAGGGCCACTGCAGTGGATCTGCAATGGTGGAGTATGAGCAGTAATCTTTATCAAGGAAAGCCATTTCACCCTCTTCCTCCAGTGTCAACAGAGAACACAGATGCCTCCACTCTAGGGAGAGGAGCTCTTCTAGAGGAACTGGAGATCAGAGGCCTCTGGGAACCAGAAGAAGAGACTTTACACTTATATCTGTTTCAATTGCGGCCGATACGTCTGGCCCTCAAGACCTACCCGCCTGCCCTTCCCTTACCGGTAAGTTGGGCCAGATCTTAACAGACAATACAACTGTGGTGTGGTATATCAACAAGCAAGGGGGAGTAGGGTCACATCTTCTCTCTAGAGTCTCTCTATGACTGGTCGTGGGCTCAGGCCCATCAGATTTGCGTAGGGGCAAATCAGCTTGCCAGAGTTCTCAACATGAGCGCAGACGGTCACAGCAGGTGTTATCTTGTGGACTACAAGTGATGCCTCCATCAAGAGGTAGTCCAGGACATCTTCCAGTTGTGGGGACTCCTCAAATAGACATGTTTGCTACTCAAGAGAGTGCTCACTGCCCCAAATTCTGTGCCCTCCAGTATACAATGCAGGAAACATTGGGGGGTGCTTTTCGCTTGAAGTGGAACTTTCCGCTTCTTTAGGTGTTTCCTTTCATATCCCCTGATTCCTCACATCTTGAGGAGGATTCGCCTTTTCGGGTCAAAGTAGTTCAGATTGCCACATACTGGCCATGCAGCGTGTGGTATGCACACCTCATTCTCTTCTCCCTATGACCTCTGCTCCATCTCCCTCATAGGTTACACCTCCTCCAGTAGTTGCAGGGGTAGGTTTTACACCCTGGCATCCAGAACCTTCACCTACATGCCTGGATATTGAGCAGGGCAACCTCAGTGCCTTTTCTTTACCCCCTGATGTGGTGGACATTATTTTATGTTCAAGAATATACTCCACCAAAATTGTTTATTCTGACAGATGGGCCAAATTAGTTAAAAGGTTTAGAGACAAGTCCATAGAGCCTCTTCAGGCTCATCTAGCCGACATTCTCCATTTTTCCCTCTCACTAGCTCAGCAAGGGAGCGCAGTTGCTAATGTTAAAGGTTATTTGCCAGCCTTGTTGGCTTTTCTATGTCTACCAAATCAACCGTCTCTTTAAATCTACCATTGTTTTAAGGTTCCTGAAAGGTCTCTCAAAAAAGTACCCTCCTCCGCCCTTTATTATGCAACAATGGATCTCTCTTTGCTTCTTACTTACCTAATGTGTTCCCCTTTTGTGCTATTACAGAGCCTTTCCTTATGTTTACTGACATTTTAGACAATTTTCTTAATTTCTATGACATCAGCAAGGTGGGTAATCAAATTACAAGCATTGAGTGTATAACCTCTCTTCACCTCCTACTTACCTGACCAGCTGGTGTCAAGAACCAGGGCTGCCTCTCTGCCTATAGTGTTTACCCCCTTCCACTTAGGACAATTCATTACCCTTTCCACTATCTATCCTCCCCCGTCATCTAACTAAGGAGGAGGAAAACTTCATCCCAAGTGAGCAATCAGTTTCTACCTGGACAGAACACATGATTTCAGACTGGATGATCAAATCTTTATGGGATTCATTGGAAAGATGAAGGGCAAAGCAGTTCACTAAAGAACTCTATCCAGATGGATAATCCTGTGCATCAAGACCTGCTACTCCATGGCACACAAGGATCTTCCAGAAGGTATTCAAGCTCATTCTACTACAGCAAAGTCTTCTATATCAGCACTGGCAAGAGGTTTGCCAGTGGTGGATATTTGCAAAGTGGCAACTTGGTTATCCCTTCACACTTTTGCGAAACACTATTGTTCACATTCCAAAGTGAGGAGGGATGGTCACTATGCTCATTCAGTTCTTCAGGTCTTTTTGGTATAACCAGCCATGTGTCCACTTTTGGATATGGGATTGCTTGGGGATTCTATTCAAAAGGTGAGGCATCTTTAGGTAGAAGTATCCATCAGAAGAACAAGTTACTTACCTCAGGTTACCTATTTCTCTTGTGGATCCTATAGCTACGTGCAGATTCCTCACTGATCCTTCCACTTCCCAGGACATGGCTGAAAATATCAATAGTCTTGATTTTACTGAAAATTGCACCTATCTGATTAAGATGTTCAATTTATCTGTTTGCCTCGAAGGCATGCTAAAAGATGACTGGAAACTGATGTCAGCATACCAACAGGGGCGCTTTCTAGCTCCAGTGACATTACGAGGTTCCACGTACGGCGCCGAGGTGGAGCCTCCGCCCCCTACTAGAGTGGGAAAGCTATGAAAAAAGTTTCCAGATCCAGTCTGATGCCTGGAATATTCAAAAGGAGAGGAATCTACAGGTAGGTACAGTATCCATAAGAAAAGCGTTACCAAAGGTAACTTGTTTTCATATCTCCCTAATGTATTTGACAGTTTCAGAGTGTGTGTATGGTCGAAAGGCTATGATGGTATTAGTCCTATGCTGCCTTACTTCTGCTTTTCCTGTTGCTGACAACTGGCATGTTTTCCAACTCAAGAGACTTGCGTGACAACTATGATTTTCTGTTGCTGCCCAACAAGCTATTAGAATCTGCATGGGTGTTCAACAAGAGTTTATCACCTTTCCACTTCCGTCTTATGTCCAGGCCATGGTATAACTGGTGGTCAGATGCAGGTAATTATTACTTACTTGCTACATGCCTTTTTAAATGCACTGTGGCTTGAGTGGGTGCCCTATGACGTGTGTGTGTTTTTTTCTCTTCTGTCATTTATGTGAGAGGTGAACATGAGGGGAACCTCAGCCTGTGAGGGTCCTGTCTGGAGGCCTGTTGAGGCAGTAATAGGCCTTTCCGGCTACTCTATCTTCTGTCCCATTGCTTCTCATTTGTTTAACCGCATTGCGCAGGTCAGTGTGTCCATGTTGTATCTAGGTTTGATCAATAAACATTTAAACAGTTAATAGGGCAATGTTTTGTGTTCAATTCACTGGTCTGAGCTAGATCAAGCAGGACTGCATGTGGCGTATAAGAAGCACCTTAAAGGAAAGGGTCAAAGACATCTGTTCTCAGCTGGAAAAAGAAATGTGCTCTGTGACCATTCAGGTGTCCAGCCCAGGAAGATGAGCTGCAGCCCAGCAATAACCTCTGAAGTAACTAGGCCCGGCAGGTGCATATCTGCAGTTTGCATGTTTTACTCTTCGTGGTGCACCATGGGAGTTAACAGCACAACAATGAAGATTTGTTACCATTTATCTGCCCACCTCCATGTTGCTGCACAAGACCTGAATGGCTTGTTTCCCTTGCACCAACTGCCCCTACCTTAGACTTTGTGGTCATGTCAGCCGTAATATCAGCTGCCCTTTTCACTTCAAGCAGAAGGTCTGTTGACAAATACAGAGGAAGGATTGTACCAGAGCAGGACTTTGCTGTTGCCTATGTAATAATCCAGATTTCTAGGATTAAGAAGGTAGGCTGTAGTCATTTGGAACTGAGGCCAAGGAGATAATCTGCCCTGTATACTGAGAACCTGTTTTAACATATTAGAAGAACTGCAAAGATTGAGCTGCTTTGGGCTCTGTCATGAGGCCCACTGTTTGCTGCGGTAAGGGAGCTGCCCAAGACTACAGTGCTGCTCCTGCTTCCGCCCAGCTCGACCTAAGTAGCATACTCCACATTTACCGTGACACCTCTAGTTGAAGTAAGAGCTCAAGAACCTCAGGAGTAAAACCACATTGTGCTGTGTGTTGCCTCAGCTGCTGTTCTTCCCCATGACTTGTTCTGTCGCTGCAGAGTGCGGATTCTATTTTGCCCCCTTATTTTTTTCAGTGTTGAGCTATTCGATTTCTCTGACCCTACCTATGGAGAACACCAACCCCCACACCCTTACCCACTGTAGTGCACCCAATGAGCATTCCTTCCTTCGTCTTGTAGGCTATGACTGTGTCCCCGGAGGACCTTCCCTCCAGCATGCCATCCTAAGCTCAACATCCACTCCACACTGGCGCAATGTCTGTGTGGTGGAAAATATACTGCACCCATTATGCTGCAAGCAGTGTCACGCCCACCTGCTCATGAAAGACTGAACCAATAAAAGCCAAAGTAGAACGTGCAACTCAGGTACTGCACCTATGCCACATATAAGTAATTAAACACTTTAGCATTCAGTCTGTCAGCTAGCGTGCTTTGAGAATAGCTGCAGCATTACAGCATTCCGGTTGTCTGATTGTGTAGAAACCATTTACTGGTAAGCTGTTGCATGTGTACTAGGCCATTTAATCTATTGTGAATAAAAGTCTACTATATGTTATTCTAACTTCTTGAGTCCTGATGATGATCCCATATAGTTAAGCTATGGAAATGATGTGGCTTTAACTTCATTACTCTGCTGAAAATCAAAGTTTCAAAATGAGGTGCATGGCAATCCTGACAACTGCCAATAATGTGTGGTTACTGTGGTTTTGAGGCCAACTGACAGTATTTGTAACAAACTTTGCCTCATTGCCCCAGGCATCCTAAACCCTGAAGAACTAGCCAGACAGTCTGTTTTTTTCTTCAGGTTGCAAGACCTGTCTATAGTGTTTCTAATTCTAAAATATGTTTAACCTTTCCTGGATGATCATTATAAGCTTGATTTATAAAGATTTTGCTGTGCATAAGTGTGACTTACACTTGTAGTACTCTTAGTTTACTACCGAATTTCAGGAGTAAGTCAGGAGTACTTCTGTTCGTAAATTGGCTCCATGTTTGCCCAGAAAAATAACAGAGCAATAACAGAGCTTCTGTCTCCCACCACCAATAATTCTTACCAATGTATTAAAACCCTTGGTATCACTGGAAATGTTCAATGATAATGTTCACATTAAACCTAGTTGAAATGAGGGTGAGCGTACCACCAGTGGCTTAACAAAAGTCCCTGGAGCCCCCGCGGTGCAGCGGGGTCCCCCAAGCTCGGGGGGGGCTCCAGCACAGGCAGGTCCCTGGCCTGAGAGCTCCAAACTAGATCCAGAGCATCGGGGGCCCCCTGCATGTGCTTTGCAGGGGGGCCCCTTCATGTTTCGTTACACAACTGCGTACCACCAAACAAAGGTCCTTCATTCTGTTTCTCTCCAGGTTTTGTATAAACACAGAAACAGTTTCCTGGAGCTGCTGTACAACCTGCAGTCGCAAATACAACTGATCATTTTCTTCAAGCAAACATGAGTAACCATTCACAGTGTTGCCTCATCAACCGTAGGTCTACGATTGCTCACTACAATTAATCATATAACCTAATTAGTTATCACAATCTGGATGCCATTATCATTACGGAATCTTGGTTCAATAACCACTCATCACCTATTCTAGACATGTTGATGGTATCACAATTATACTTAAGAAGTTAAAATTTAAATCCTTATAGAACAGTCATCATTATTCTTTTGAATATCTCATATTAGCAATCAACATTTACCCACCTGATTCCTTGACGTTACACTTCATGTATCTTCCACCAGAGAACAACTCTAAATTCATAGAACAAAACAGAATAAATCACAGAAAGATGTATGGTCATAACACAACATATTCTTGGGGGATTTCTGTCTAGACTGGGGGAACCTAAGCTGCAGATATGCATCAGCTATTCAGTCTCAAACAGCAAATCATGCTTCCCTTCTCACAAGAAAGGAAAAATCTTAGACCTGATTTGTGATAGCTTTGCCTGCTTCGCATGCCTACCATCCATTCATATTGAATGATCTGACCATTTTCTGGTCCCTTTCAATATCTGGATTAGCTCGCTTCCTGTACCTAGCAAACCTCCTACTCAGAGAAGGTAGTCGGAGACATGAGCAGGATCACCTCCACCTTTCTGGAGGAACACATTGTATCCACCACTAACAAGACTGACCAAACTAAAAATGGTAAGGATGCAACATCAGCTAACCCAAGTGAACTACTCCCACTACGTTTCAAGAAAAGTCCAGCCATGATTCATCAAACAAATTTTAGATGATAGAACAACTTTAAGAAAAACAGAAGGTGAATGGCTAAAACACAAATATCTTTGATTATGCTGCAGATTTTAAAAAAAAAACCTCCAAAACAGGGTGTGACTGGATGCCAAGCTAAATGGCTATGCTTTAGCGGAACTCTCTGCCCCAAGCCGTTTATCCCCCCCAACATTTTTCCAGAATCCGGCCCTTAAAGCTAAACAAACACTGATGTAGTACAAGCATCGGTATATCTGAGACTGATAGAAGACCAAGGCAAAAAGGCTCCCTTGGTGGAGACTGCCCTCGGGCAAGAGGGGCCCATCCATCCCCTTCAGTGGCAGGCCATGAGAGACACTGATAGCTCTGAAGATAGCAGTGGTCTGTGGCCGCAACAGGGGAGAAGCTGGGACCGACTACATGATTGACAGCGAAGCAGCCAAAAAGAGAGTGACGTCAATGAGGGGTTGCGGGTAGCGACAGTCTCTTGGTGCTGTAAAAGATGACAGAAGCTGTGAAAGAGATATGGAACCAAAAGGCACTAGCGGGACGCTTGCCAGCCCAGCCCCTGAAACTAATAAATAAATCAAAGAATCAAAGACCGCTACACTGAACTTACGAGTCTAACTATTATTTCTCACTTTCAACCCTTGAGGTGATCAACTGAGTTGGCAATAGCCTAGCAGCGGAAAGATAGTTTACCTGATTCTAGTATCTGTTAAAAATTCCCAATATAGCACAATCTTCACAAGTAAATCATGTTGTTTTCTTTCTACATTCTTGCATGCTGTCTCAAAAATATTCACTATGTTCCTTAAATCTAGCCTTAAAAAAAACTGTCCTTTAATTAAAACTTCTGCTTGTCGCTTCTCCTTTTTTTTCTTTTATCTTCAAATGTCCCTTTCCTTCCCTTCCATCCTCTGCATGCCTCCCCTCTCTGAGCACAACCTACTCTGACACATGCACGTCAGCAGATTTCCCACAACTCATTTACAAGATCACTATCTCTCCTCCTTCCGCTGAAAGTCATACCTATGCAACCTAACAATATCTAATCTCCTCTAACTCCTGTATTAATCCTACCAACCATGTGCTTGACCTCACTTCCCCCCTCAAATAATGATCAGAACCAACCACTATTACTTTAGTCCACCATAAAACACTGAAATTATTGCTTGGAATGGTTTGCTTTGAGAGCACAAGACTAATCCCACTTTTCAACAGTAACCAATAACACTGAACTAACCATTAATCTTGGGTTCCGGAGCAGCGTGCTTCAGGGGTAGTAAGCGCTCTATAAATGCAATTACAATTACAACTATTTATAGAAGAATGTACTGAAAACTAATGGGCCGATTCCGATCTCGGCCGGTAGTGCTCCGAATCGGATTCGGATTCACCGGATCCGATTCGAACCCTGTTTCCCGACCGAATCGTACGCGGGTCCGGCTGAGCGAGTACGATGCAAGCACCCGCGAAATCGCCGACCGACTCGAACGCGGCTTCAACATGCTCCGACCGACTCGCATGGACACGACTCGCACCGCGCTATGGAGACGTTTCCCGGCCGGGTAAGTACGATGCGCGCCGCGAGCAGTCCGACCGACTCGCGCCGTCCGGCTCGAAAAAGCTGTCGGAGCCGGACTTTGGGGGTCCGTGTCGGACCCCCCTGTACGCGTAGCCGCGCGAGTCGCACACAGGGGGGACCCATGGGTCCCCCCTACCTGTGCATGTACGCCGCGATGCGCATGGACGCGTACACGCTGTAGGGGGCGCCCTTGCCTGCCTCGCACCCATTGAGTCAATGGGAGCCCGCGTACGCGTTGTACGACCGGCTCCCATTGACTTCAATGGGAGTCCGACCGACTCGAATCCGATAGCATGCGAATGCATCGTACTCGTCCGGTCGGACTGCTAGGGTCCGATTCGGTCGGAATTCTCTCCGGGTCCGGCTCGGTCGGAGAGATTTCCGGCCGGAATCGGAATCGGCCCCTGAGTGTCTTTCAATGTTTTTCGCAGTGGAGACAGCGCACAGGACGCTGGGTGCCCCTCTGTCCCTCGGGTGGCAAAACATCACATACCTTCTAAACTACAAAGACAGGGACTCTATTTTACAAGAGGCTAGAAAGCCAAGTTCTGTGAACTATGAAAGTACGAGGGAGTCCTTGTTCCTGGACTTCACATTGGCCGTCCAAATGCAAAGAAGGAACTTTAATGCACTCAAAAGGGGCCTACGGGAAAGGGCTTATAAAAAAGGATGATGTTTCCGGTAAGTTTTGGAGTTCTCTCGGAGGGGAAACTTGACACCTTACATTGCCTGAAGAGGCATGGAACTCGATTGAAGGATGGCGAACAGTGACATTGACGAAAGAAGGCACACACCAACAATTGAATACAAGAACCAAAGAGGCAACTGGAGACCAAATGTGGAAGGGGGAAACACTGGAACATCAAGTGGAGCCATTAATTTAATCGCTGAAGATGAGCCAGATGTCCATGTTATAAAACAAAACAAAAACAGGTCTTGACCCATCCAACTCTAACACATATCTGCCCAGTATCAAATCTTCTTGTGCTTGGAAAAGCCACTGAAATGGCTGTGGCAGTCTAGCTTAATTATTTTGCTAAGAAGAACCAATAGCCAACCATCAGTCAGGCTTGAAAGCGTGCTACAGTATTGAAGCAGCTATGGTAAACGTCCTTAACTATGTCTATCACCTACTTGAGAATGGCGATGCTTGATGTTCTTCGTCGACTTCTACACTGCGCTCAATATGATACTTCACAATAGGCTTATCTGCATAATCGAAAAACGCAGGCGCACCAGTGGGAATGTTCTTAAATGGTTTTTCCTCATTTCTTGCAGGTGGAATCCTGCAGGTAAAAATTGTGGGTTATACCTCCACCCAAGCCGGACTGCCATGTGCGTTCCAGCAGGGCTCAATCCTTGTTCCAACCTCTTTCAACATCTCCATTGAGCCACTGGGCTTAATAATGAGTGGCTCTGGTGTAAACATGCATCAATACGCAGATGATACTCATCCATATCTAAAAACTTCCAACATATTTGTCATTGACATCCTAAGAAACTGAGGGGCATATGTACGAGGAGTGGCGGAGTGAGGCGTTAGCCAGCATGGCCTAACGCCTCACTCCGCCACTTCAGAAACGCAGGGCTGCACCATATTTACAAGGATATGGTGCAGCCTTGCGTTTTCCCCAGCGCTGGGGCTACACTTAGCAGTGTAGCGCCAACACAGGCACCTTGCACCATTGTGCAAAGGTGTCTGCGTGCAGGGAGGATTGTTTATGTGTAGGAAGGTGTCCCTTCCTGTACATAAACAATCCTGAAATGCCATTTTGTCACTTCTTTGTGTGTTGCTTAATGCAGCACACATGGAAGTTACAAAATGTCATTTTTTAAAGGATTGTTTATGTGCAGTATGGGTCACCTTCCTGTGCATACAGAATCCAAGGCTTTTTGCTTTTTTCCATGGAAAAAGCAAAAATGAGGAGAAATAATGCATTTCTCCTCGTTTCACCAACTTAAGACCAGGTTTTCCCTGGTCTTAATTTTGGCGCTGCCTCCTATGTATACTGCCCTTGTAAATAGGGGGCAGCGTCAAAAACAATGGGTGTTGCGGTGGAACGCCCTCCGCAACACCCTCTGCCCACCTCTTTCACGCTAAGCATTGCGTAAAAGGGGGCCTTATTTACAAGGAACCAAAGGTTCGTGGCATTCTTCAGGACCAGATCACGTCACTCTGCTATCATTTGTGAAAAATAATAAATATAAAGATTCCCATACTTAATTTGATGGAAATGACCATAAAACCAGCTGCAGTCTGGTCCGTATTCAATGCTAGACAAGTGATAGGAGAGGTAGCTGGGTTGTGGAAAGTTAATGCATTGTGATGTAGTGTTCGCTAAAGAGTTGAGTTTCCACTCTTTGTAAATTAGAGCAGCATTGGGGAAGGGGGGGGCTTCTGATGGATACAGGGATGTTGTTCCAGATCCTATGTTCACAGATGGAAAAGGCTTGATGCCTTTTTTTTTTTCCTTCTGTGCACTTCTTAGTCTGCAGTCGGATGGTGCCCAGGCTGTAGGTGTGCTGATATCCACTGTTCATGGTGAACTTGTCTGCAAGATAAGTTGGGGCTACTGGTTGTGACTACGCAACAAATTTAATTGTGTCTAGATACCATTGAAAAAGGGGGGGGATAAAATAACACAGACTTAGATAAATTACTGTGTCAGAAGCGGCAAAGAACAGGATAATGGAAGGACTGAACTTAACATTTGTTTGAAACAAAAAAGGTGTTTACCTGAAACCAATAGTGTGGGATTTATTCAAAGGTTCAGTGGCAAGAAATTCCAGAGGCATGAGGCAAGTACTAAAAAAACTTTGCTCTCCTTTCGAGTTAAGATGTCCATAATGCACCGCCAAGATGTTGAGATTTTTAGACGTACCATACAATGTTATCTCGTAGACGGGCAGTAAATTTGAAAATAGACAAGGTCTTTAGTCCAAGACAAATGTTGTCAGGTTCCAAGATCAGGAAATCGCATTGTGAACTGACTGCAGCCGATCAATCTGAAATGTAGGTAATTTTCCCATCAATGTGTTAGCATGGTTCAGTTTCAAGTTATTCAGTGCTCCAGCCCCTTATGATGGATCTGATCAGTGAATGGTAAGAATTGCTTCACCTGCCCCAGGCTGAAGAAGACTGAGCGAACAACTGACTCGATATGTGTCCCAAAACGAAGGGCCAGATGTACGTACCGTTAGAATAGCGATTTCCAAATAGTGATTGTTTTTCCCTTTGAATCGCTATTTGGTAATCACTATTCTAAATGTATGAAAGTTTTCTTTTTAATTAGCGACTCCTAACGGGTCACAAATCAGCCTACCTCATGAATATTAATGAGGTTGGAAGCAGTTACGACGCACTGGGTATCGCCACCATCACAGGGATGGTGACCTGCTTGGGTCAGAAGACCACCATGTCTGTGATTGCTTTTTAACCCCTTCGATGCTCATGACGGAATGGTTCTGTCATGAGCATCGGTGCTCCTGTGCTCATGACGGAACCATTCCGTCATGAGGACAGGGGCACGAAATCCCTCTGCTGCAGACAGAAGAGGGATTTCTTTTTCTCCCCCAAAGCCTCGGGAGCTGGGGAAGAGCTTCCCCAGCTCCCCCAGCCGTTTCTGTGAACTGACGATCAGCGCGCACATCGCGCTGACGTCATTTCACAGAAACCGAAACTGAAATGAGCCTTTAGGTTCATTTCAGTTTCACTTTCTACGTGCTCAGGGGGCTATCTCAGCCCCCTGAGCACGTAGAAAGACGGGAGAGGTATCATTGGAAAGGGGAGAATCTCCCCTTTCCAATGGTACCCCTGCTTGGGGATCGCCCCAGGAGAGCGATCCCCAAGCAGGGATCCACTCCCTAGACACCAGGGAGGGGGAGCGGTCACTTGGGCAAGGGCCTTTGCTCCCCCCAGCTAAAATTGGGCATATTCCGTTTTTCTGCCCCCCCGGGGGGGCAGAAAGCCCACTTGACACCAGGGATTTTTTCATTGGCACATATAATTAGGGTGGGGGCTGCCCAAAACGGGCACGCCAATGCCCCCACCCCCGCCACCATTATAGACTTTCTGCCCCCCCGGGAGGGCAGAAAGCCCACTTGACGCCAGGGATTTTTTTGTTTCCTTATGTTATTAGGCTGTCTATTAGGCTAGCCTTATGTTATTCGGTCCCACACGAGTGAGGCACCATTTTTATCGGGAGACCCGGGGGAACGCTGGGTGGTAGGAAATTTGTGTCAGCCCGGTGATGCCACAACTTTCCCACACAAAAATGTGTGGAAAAAGTGGGTTTTTCAGCTAAATTTGAGGTTTGCAGGGGATTCTGGGTAAGAAAACGTTGGGGAATCCACACAAGCTATACCTCCCTGGAATACCCCGGGTGTCTAGTTTTCAGAAATGTGTGGGTTTGGTAGGTTTCCCTAGGTGGTCGCCGAGCACGGGGCCAAAAACCCAGGTGACCCCCCTTGCAAAACCAGGTCGTTTTGTGATAGGCAATTTTGATGTCGCCGCAATAAGTTTTGGGCCCTTGCCTGTCGCGGGTACTTGGGCCTCCCACACGAGTGAGGCACCATTTTTATCGGGAGACCCGGGGGAACGCTGGGTGGTAGGAAATTTGTGTCAGCTCGGTGATTCCACAACTTTCCCACACAAAAATGTGTGGAAAAAGTGATTTTTTTTCCAGCTAAATTTGAGGTTTGCAGGGGATTCTGGCTAAGAAAACGTTGGGGGATCCACGCAAGCCATACCTCCCTAGCATCCCCTGGGTGTCTAGTTTTTAAAAATGTATAGGTTTGCTAGGTTTCCCGAGGTGCCGGCAGAGCTAGGGTTCAAAAACTACAGCTAGGCACTTTGCAAAAAAAGGGTCATTTTTCACTGTGAAAATGTGGTGTGTCCACCTTGCGTTTTGGGCCGTTTCCTGTCGCAGGCACTAGGCCTACCCACACAAGTGAGGTACCATTTTTCTTGGAAGACTTTGGGGAACGCGAGGTGGGTGGAATTTTGTTGATCCACGCAGATTCCAGAACTTTCCACCACAGAAATGTGAGGAAAATTTGTTTTTTTGGACAATTATTTAGGTTTGCAAGGGATTCTGGGTAACGGAACCTGGTGAGAGCCAGTCAAGTCACCCCATCCTGGATTTCCCTGGGTGTCTATTTTTCAAAAATGTATAGGTTTGCTAGGTTTCCCTAGGTGCAGGCAGAGTTAGGGTTAAAAAACTACAGCTAGGCACTTTGCAAAAAAAGGGTCATTTTTCATTGTGAAAATGTGGTGTGTCCACGTTGCGTTTTGAGCCGTTTCCTGTCGTGGGCACAAGGCCTACCCACACAAGTGAGGTACCATTTTTATCGGGAGACTTAGGGTAACACAGAATTGTAGAGCAACTGTTATTACCTATTGACTTTCGATGCATTTCTGCCTTCCAAATGAAAGACAATGTGTAAAAAAGAAGTCCTTTTGAAAAATGACCTATAATTCTCATGCTGGTATGGGTACTCCCATTTTCGGAAATGTGCAAATATTTACTGTTTCTAAACTCTATATTTTGTTCCCATTTCAGAAATACATAGGTGTCTTTCATACCGATTTTTCCATGTATACATTTTCCCAAAATAATTGCTATATACCCGGTACATAATAAAAAACCATTGCAAGACGCTGCTCAGTTATTGGCTCTGGGTTCGTCGTGTTCTTGGTGAACCTACAAGTTCTATATATCCCCACAACCAGAAAGGTCCAGCAAATGTAACGGTATATTGCTTTCAAACAGCTGTCATAATTAGAAGAAGTTACAGGTGAAAACGTTGACACAAATGGCTGTTCATTTCAACTAATTTTCAATTTTTCCTATATTTAACTGTTAGTTTCTATGAAGAAACCTTGAAGGATCTACAAAAATGACCCCTTGCTGAATTCAGAATGTTGTCTACTTTTCTAAAATGTTTAGCTTTTCAGGATCCATTATTGCTTTCATACACATTTCTACCATAAACTAGAAGGAGGTTGAAAGCACAAAAAATAGCACAAATAGGCTATGTCCCAGAAAAATGGCAAAACTGTGTAAAATTTTTTGGTTTTCTGACAAAATTCTGCTTGTCCCTGAAAGCTGGGAAGATGGTGATTTCAGCACCACAACTCCTTTTTTGATACCATTTGCAGGGAAAAAAGCAGACGCTTTCATCTGTAGCCCTTCTTTCCAATTTTTCCAAAACCCCCCCAACATTTAGCTGTATTTTGGCTAATTTCTGGGTCCCCTCCAGGGGAATCCACAAACCCTGGGTATCTTTAGAATTCCCATGATGTTGGAAAAAAAGGACGCAAATTTGGCGTGGATACCTCATGTGGTCAAAAAGTTACAGGGGCAGAAGCGCGAACTACCCCAAATAGCCAAAAAAAGGCTTTGCACAGGGGGGGAAAAGGCCTAGCAGCGAAGGGGTTAATAAAACAATCTTTTTTTTTTTTAATGCAGCCCGTTTCCCTTTGAATGGGGATCCCTTCCCATTTGCGAATGGGTTACCACTAAAAACTTGTAGATGATAAAGTATTAATGTTTTGCAACAGGAATTCAGTTGCAAATCATTAATACATACCATTCCAATTCAGTATTTGGAAGGGACACCCCTTCCAAGCCCCAAATCAGTATTTGGTCTCAAACACACATTGAGATTCAGTAATGTGTTACCGAGTCTCAGTTTGGGTTTCATATATACCAAGATGTTTTTTTGCGGTCTGCCGATTCTGTGAGTCGGCCAGTATGCGAACGCAAAAGGCTTATTACATCTGGCCCTAAGTTTGAAGTCCCAAATTACCCTGCAATTTTTGCTTTATTAGAAAACTAGCTGGTAACACTGAAGATGGGCCTGAGGGATGGTGTCACTGGAATGCATTCTATAGCTGGTGTAGCAGAACCTGAGCACAGATTTACTAACATTTTGCTTCATGGATGCAACACACTTTTTGCGCAGCCATGGTGCACAATGCTACTTGACATTTGCTAAACCTCGCAATGGCTGACTTGTGTCGCCTTGCGTGGCTTGGTGAAGAAAATGTAATGTAATGCAATGCAGCACTCGTGCTGCGTTGCATTACAATGCATCTGGGAGGCGTTCCATGGGTGGAGCATGGGCATCCCCATGTATCCACCAATGAAGTTTGGCACATTCCCAGATATACTAAAGCTAGTAAACCTGGAAATGCATTAACATATTACACCTTTCTCAGTGAGGCTTAACAAGGAGAAATATGTTCCCATCTCCTCGTTACTTCCTCTTTGTATGCGTGATGCATTCTGCTTCACACATAGAAAGAGGATATTGCCTTATAGATTGTTTTTGGGCAGGAAAGTATCCCTTCTAGCAGACCAACTTGAGGAGCTGGACTGAGTTGGGTGATGCCAGTGGTCTGGATACCTCCCCAGACCTTGGTAGCTTTCTCCCCGTACTGTGGCTACGGAGGAGGGGGCTTCCTATGCTGTGGTGTTGCGGCTGAGGCCTTGGGCCTTGAGCTTCCTACGGTTGCTGTCAGGACTAACCTCCTGACTGAGGTGCTACAGCTGGCAGCAGCCTCTTTAGAACCCCTGCTGCCTTTTAATGAGGCTCTCACTGACATTCTTCTGGACACTTGGTCCAAGCCCAGCACAGGGGCTCCTGTGGACAGGGTGATTGCCCGACGCCACCGCCCAGCCCCGGGGGACCCACTTTTCCTCTCCCAACACCCTACCCCTGAGAGCCTGGTGGTCCAAGCCTCATCCTCAAAAGGCACGTTCCCTACTGCTCCCCCTGATAGGGAATCCAAGAAGCTGGATCATCTTGGGAAGAAGATGTTTTCTTCCGCCAGCTTAGGACTGCGGTCGGTGAACACTGCATGTCTCTTGGGCTGTTATACACACACGGTGTGGGATACGGTCGTGCAAGTGCTGCCACAGTGCCCGGAGGAGGCCCGGGCCGTGTTCACCCGCACTGTTGCTGAGGGTCGAGATGCAGCTAAGGTCACCATCCGGTGTGGGCTGGATACCGCCGACTCACTGGGTATGACTGTTTCCACGTCGGTAGCCCTGAGTCGCTAGGCCTGGCTGAGAACGTCTGGCCTCTCTGGGGATGTCCAATCCCCACTTTTGGACATGACCTTTGATGGCCGTCGCCTGTTTGTTGACAGGGCGGACAACGCGCTCGAGCGCTTCAAGGACTGTAGGGCCACAGCCAGATCCTTGGGCCTTGCAGCAACTTCTCACCCCATGCAGTCTGCCTTTTGCCCCTTTCGTGGCTACAGAAGGGGTGTTCCACCCCGAGCCACAGTGCTGCGCAGGCTACCCAGCCTATGCGTGGCCGAGGACGTGAGACCCAGCTTCGCGGCTCTGGGGGCCAGCAGGTGAGCCAGTTCACCAATGCCCCCCTGCAGCAGCCTCCAAACCTTCTTAGTCCGACTTTTCAGGGCCACCAGTTGCCAGTGGGCGGCAGGATCGGCCATCACCTCCCCCACTGTCACAACATCACGTCGGACAGGTGGGTTTTGCAGGTAGTCTGAAGGGGCTACTCCCTCCCCTCCGAGACTACCCCTCCCTCCATGCCACCAACACTCCATTGCATGTCAGAGGATCACTTGGCCCTTCTCAGCCAGGAAGTTACAGCTCTCTTGGCCAAGGGAGCCATCGAACGAGTCCCTGTGCCAAAAGTAGGTCATGGTTGCTATTCCCACCACTTCCTGGTATCCAAAAAGGACAAAGGCCTACGTCCTATCTTAGACCTCAGGGACGTTAACCGCTTCCTCAGGAAGGAGAAGTTCAAAATGTTAACCTTGGCTCCGGTCCTGTCTGCCCTCGACCCTGGAGATTGGATGGTAGCGTTGGACTTGCAGGACGCTTATTTTCACATCCCCGTCTTGCCTGCCCACCGGCGTTACCTACGGTTCACGGTAGGCCACGAGCATTTTTAGTTTACTGAGATCCCCTTTGGCCTTACCAGCGCCCCTCTGGTGTTCACGAAAGTGATGGCGGTGGTCGCAGCTCATCTGCGCGGATCAGGGGTTCCAGTCTTCCCCTATCTCGACGACTCGCTGTTGAAGGCGGGCTCACGCCAGGTTGTCGTCTCCCACCTCCAGACCACGGCAGACCTCCTGCATTCGCTAGGGCTCACTATCAACGTGCCGAAGTCGTACCTGATTCCCTCTCAGAAGCTCCTTTTCATCGGAGCAGTTCTGGATACAGCGCAGTTTCGGGCCTATCCTCCCGAGCAGCGAGTCTGGGATATTCAAGCTATGATACCGATGTTTCAGCCTCTATCCCGGATTTCGGTGAGAATGACTCTGAGGCTGCTGGGTCTCATGGCCTCCTGCATCCTGCTGGTAGCTCATGCCAGATGGCATATGCGGGCTCTGCAGTGGGACCTGAAGTTCCGGTGGGCACAGCATCCGGGCAATCTTTCCGATGTCATACAGATCTCGGAGGGGACTGCAAGTCAGTTGCAGTGGTGGCTTACAAACCAAGATTGAGTCAACGGCAGATCCCTCTCCCTTCCCCAACCAAAGTTCACGGTGGTGACGGAGGCGTCACTCCTGGGATGGGGCGGCCACATGGGAGAGGAGGAGATCAGGGGGTCTCTAGTCTCGGCGGAGTCCGGGCTCCACATTATCCTTTTGGAGCTCCGGGCGATCCATCTTGCACTGAAGACATTCCTTCCTTCTGTCAAAGGAAGAGTAGTCTAGGTGTTCACGGACAACACTACCACCATGTGGTACTGCAACAAACAGAGCGGGGTGGGGTCGTGGACCCTATGTCAAGAGGCTCTTCACCTTTGGACATGGCTGGAACATCAGGACATATCCCTGGTGATTCAACACCTGGCACGTTTCCTGAATGCCAGGGTGGACAAACTTAGCCGCCGGTGCATGATGGATCACTAATGGCGTCTTCACTCGGAGGTGGTGCAAGGTCTCTTTCAGCAGTGGGTAGAGCCTTGGTTAGATCTATTCTGCACCAAAGAGAACGCGCAATGTCAGCAGTTCTGTGCTTTAGAGTTTCCAAGGCGGCACTCGCTCGGCGACGCCTTTCGTCGCGAGAGGATTTGCCGCCTCTTGTATGCCTTTCCGCCTGTAGCACTTCTACTCAGATTGCTGAGGAAGATCAAGTGCGACTGGGCCCAAGTAATTCTTGTGAGCCAAGACTGGGCATGAAGAGTCTGGTACCCCAAGCTCTTGAGCATGGCCATCGGTCCTCCGATCAGACTGCCTCTTTGGGAGGATCTTCTGTCGCAGCAGCAGGGGACGGTTCTCCACCCAAACCTGCCCAGTCTCCACCTCCTTGCGTGGAGATTGAGCGGCGACAGTTGACAGCTTTCGACCTTCCTCCCGAAGTCTGTAACACATCTTGGCAGCCAGGCGTCCGTCCACTAAGACGGTATACGCCTGCAGATGGAACAAATTTGTGGCATGGTACACAGCAAAGGCTGTGGATCCCCTTTCTGCCCCCCTTTTCAGCAGTTCTCCTCTTCATTATTTCTTTGGCCCAGCAGGGCTCTGCTCTGGGCACTCTTAAAGGCTATCTTTCGGCCATTTCGGCCTTTCTTTGCCTTCCTGATCAGCCTTCTCTTTTCAAGTCCCCTATCATTAACAGATTTCTGAAGGGCATTACTCATCTCTTTCCTCCTTCTCCTTTCGTAATGCCTCAGTGGGACTTTAATCTTGACCTCACTTATCTTATGTGTGCTCCCTTTGAGCCATGACATAATTGTCCTCTTCGTCTCCTTACTTTAAAGACTGCTTTCCTGCTTGCCATCACATCTGCTCGCAGGGTGAGTGAGCTTCAGGCCTTACCTTTCAAACCTCTCTTTCTGGCTGTTCATCTGCACAAAGTGGTTCTTCGCACTAGGCCCTCTTTTCTGCCCAGAGTGGTTACCTCTTTCCACATAGCTCAGACCATCACATTGCCCACGTTCTTCCCGCCTCCGCACCCTTCCAAATAGGAGGAGAGACTCCACCGTCTGGACCCAAAACATGTGCTGTCCTTCTACCTTGACCGCACTAAAGATTTCGGGGTGGACGATCAACTGTTCGTGGGTTATGTGGGCGCCAAGAAGGATCGGGCAGTGCACAAGCTTGCCATCTCTCGATGGGTTGTTCTATGCATCAAGATCTGTTATTCTTTGACTAAAATGGAACCTCCAGTAGGACTGCGCGCCCACTCTACTAGGGCGACAGCAGCCACTACTGCTTTGGGACGTGGAGTTCCGTTGGTTGACATCTGCCAGGCAGGCACATGGGCATCCCTGCACACGTTAACGAAACATTACTGCCTGGACAGCCAAGTCCGGAGAGACAACTTTTTCGGCCATTCTGTTCTCCAGGACTTCCTGGTGTGAACTTGGTTCGCAGACCCACCTCCGGGGTTGGCATTGCTGGGGTATCTATTCTAAGCTAAGGAATCTATAACTACGGGCTCTTTCAAATGACTAAGTTACTTACCTTCGGTAACGATGTATCTGTAAGAGACATTAGTAGTTATAGATTCCTTACCACCCCGCCCATCCTCCCCATTCTGCAAACTGACTTCTAGGGATAGGGACTCCCTTACAGGGCCCTAGCTATGTGCACCAGTGGTCAGTGTCTTGCATGGCTCTGCGCTTCTGGCGTGGAAAGTCATGTCAGAACTGACGTCAGCGGGGCGGCGGCTAAGTAGACACCGCAACGTCATTCCGGCGACCACGACGCCAACGACGGATGCGGAGTAGACCGACGCCACCTACCGACGCGCAGGGGTACTGCTACAGAAAAATTCTCCGGATCCAGTGTGACGCCGGGGGGTATTTCTAAGGTAAGGAATCTATAATTACTAATGTCTCTTACAGATACATCGTTACCGAAGGTAAGTAACTTTCTCGATTGGCATAACCCCCCCTATAAGGCCCTAGTACATAATAGGGCATGGCAGTTTAGAGGCCAGCAGCCCTTTCTGCACTTGCTTGTGCGCACTGCTGAGGCCTGAGGTCAGTTTAAAAGCAGCCCTGTGTTGCAGGACTGACTTTAGCATGTAAATTGTGCCCAAACTCAACTATGGTGTTTGGGGAACTTAAAAAGTAATAAACTACAATATTTTGGCATATTAGGTACCCTCAGGGTCTCCCTTAGGTGTCCCAGTGGTGGGGGGCCAGGTACTTATAAGGAGGACCCTTATAAAATAGGTTTTATATTCCTTGGGTTTAGTGAAATTGGACATTTCCCTTCCCTCATTGTATTAAAGTGCTTCCCAAAATCGACTTTTGTGCTAGGAGCACTGTGGAGTGAAGATCTGCAATATGTTTACATAATCAGAACCCCTAAAGTCTCCACTAGGAGTTCCAGGGATGGGGGGCCCTGTAGATATAGGCAGGGTCCTTATAAAAGATGTTTTATAAGCCCTGGTGTTGGAGAAATTGCCCAGTTAATTTTCCCCATTGCAGATCCCCAGCCACATAGGTTAACATGGCAAGAAGTTATTAATTAATAACTCCCGCGATACTCCTGTATCCTAAAATGTGCAGGCAAGAAGTTATAAGATTTTCTTGTCTATAAGCCGAAATTCAGCCTTCCAGTGATCTGCCCTGATTGGTCAGAGTTAAGTGGATTAACCAGGCTGTTTGATGAGATGATAAGTAGCTACAGCAGTGAAAGAGCCCTTTTGTGAGGAGAGAGTTCTGCTGTATAGTAATGCCAGAGCAAGGGGGAGGGGCCATAAACCATGATCTTCAAAAGAAGGAGGGGACAGGCAGAAGAAGCCAGTTTCATTTACACCCCTACTCTTTGAACTCAGCCAGATGGCAGGCTTAAGGAAGGAATGTGCAGATGTCAGGGGGAGCGAGAATATGGAGATGAGCCACCCTGGAGGTTGGTTTAGCCAGCTCATGTCTCTCTGCTGAGACTTCAGCCATATTGAATTTTGGAAACATAGTGCTTTCTGGGAGACCATTGTGCCACACTTTAGAAGAAATTATCATGATCTGGGGTGTTGCCCTGCCCTCCTGTGTGACCCCAGAGAACACCGAATCTGAGAGGGACAGTGCCTCTCAGCTCTTCTGCTTGAAACTGAGAGAAGAAGAAAAATTGCCAATCTGGAAACTTGATTTGCACCATCAGGTCTGCATTCTGACTGACTGTGCCTGCTGCATTATCTGGAACTACAGCCCTTTGGATGTACCTTGTTTGAAGAGGAATGAAGAGTGGGCTCTCTGCAAGCTACAGATTAACATAGCTCACCTGCATCAATTCCACCAAGAGTCCCCTGCTTGGAGTGTATCTAGTGGACTTTTAAGGGTGTTGTCCAGGTGCATTGTGGGAATTGTGGTCCCAACCTTTCAAGGACCATCTTGGAGATTCCAGCCCCTTGGAATGGGTTTTGGACACTTTGGACCCTCAAGAGAAACTCCAGGAAGAAGTTCCAGAAGTTTGGGAAAGTTTGGTGAACTTTCGTGAAAAAGCTCCAGAGGGTGACTGGACTCTCACAGAAAGGCAATCCGGCGAACCCTCACCGAATTCGGCCTGCTGGATGAGGCTGCACGATGTCTGGTGAGAAATCCTCAAGGAAAGTTTCTAAGTGTGAAGGTAAATTCTTGACCGTATCCGACCAGGACTCCTTCGCGGTCTGCCTCAAACTTTGACTTCATCCCGGTCAGAGGCGACCAAATGTCCTGAAGTGGCACTATTGGTTTCTAAGCACTAGAAAGTGTTTAATCTTTAAAAATTCATATGCCTGGTTCTCTACAGTGGCTTCTTTTAGTTTTGGTGTCATTTTAAAGATAAAAATATTTCCTATTTTTATAAATTGGTGTTGGATTTTTATTGCGTGTTGTGTCTTAACTATTTACTGAATTTGTGTTTTTAAATGCTTTACATACCTGTTTCCGAAGTTAAGCCTGCCTGCTCGCAGCCAAGCTACCAAGGGTTGAGCATGGGAATAATTTTCTGAGACCTATTTTAAGCCCTAGACTGTGTTAGTGGCCTTATTGCCAGTGGCAGATGCATATTTCCCACTACTAATAACCCACTTTCCAACAGTCTAATTAGCTGGAAACATCGTTTAGGAAAAACAATAAATGATTGGGCAGAGAATAAGGATGCCTCACGGATGCCACAGGAGACCGTAACTTTGGACCAGTGGAGTGGCCCAAGTCAGACACCTTCCCTCCTTCAGAGAACAATGAGTGAAAGCATATAGACAGAACTCAGTTGGAAACATGGGCCACTATGTGCAGCTGACTGAGGATTAGCCCTAAATCCACTGTGTCAAATGCAAGAAAATAAGCAAGGACATTCCTACATCATCTGCCCCCACCAGTATGCCATCTAACAATGAAACCAGTATGATTGGTCCAAGTTAGGGCTAAAAATCTGACTGGCAACTGTCCAGCGGTACGTTATGTTCCAGAAATTGCTGCAACTTTTGAGACAACTGTGTTCCAGAACCTTGAAAAGCCAAGCTAGGTATGCAATAGGACTGTAATTTTGGAAGCTTGTCAGTTTTAGTACACTTGGAATGACAGGGGTGTTCTGAAATACACCACCAACAAAATCCTTTAATGGCCCTTGCAATGTTGTATCTTTGCGCCCTCAAAGGTTGAATACAATTTGTCCAAGGATGGTTTCCTACCATCTTTTACATCTCCAACAGTTTGCTCCGGTTGAGAGAACATTGACCAAGGGGCACATTTAATAAACTTTCATGCAACAAAGGGCAGCAAGCAAAGTTGCTTCTCTGCATTGCATGAAAGGTAGAGAGCAGAAATGCTCCACATTTACAAAGATATGGAGCATTTCAGCTGTCTCCTAGCGCTGGTACACTTTGTTCTGCCTAGCGCCAACACAGGGACCCTTGCATTATAGTGCAAGGTTGCCTGCATTATAGACAAGGTTGTTTTTGTGCAGGAAGGGATGCCTTCCTCCACATACACAATCCTTAGAGGCATTTTCCTCGTTCTATGTATGCTGCAGAATTCTGCACACCTGGAAAGAGTAAATAACGAGGAGAAATAAAGTTATTTTCTCCTTGTTACGCCTATCTTTATAAGGCGTAGCATTTTGGTGCATCCCAGGTTTACATGTGGGAATGTGCCAAAATCCATGAATGGATGCATGGGAAGAGAAACACCCTTTAAAACGAAGTCTAAACAATGAAATGCCTTTACCACAAGGTCTAAACAACGAATAAGGCATCTCAATGAAGGCATTTACAATGCAGAAATTTTTGCCACGCTTGTTTTAATGACGTAACATAACGAAATTCACCATGTCACCAGTGTAATCTCTGTGTCGGAGAGACATTTAGCATGGACATTATTGAAATTATAATGAAATTTACCACACGTCACCAGTGTAATCTCGGTGTAGGGTGTGACGTTTAGCATGGACGTAAGTGAAAAACATAGGGAAGGTGCCTGAGCACCTGTAAAAAGGCGCTCTGTGTGTTGTAGAATAAGCACTACTTGTCGCAGAAAAAAGCCTTTTTATTGTTTGAATGGTATTACCGAGGGATAATCGTACATCTGAGCACTACTAGACTGGACAAGCTGGGTGAGGCGGTATCCTTTTTATGGACCTCAGAAGGATGTGTTTCCCTTTTATTCGGTAATATCACAGGCCGTCATTCTGTGTATTTGAACGATTGGACTTTAACAGTGCAGAGAGTGAATCGATACACATTTCAAGGTATGTATATAATGGAGACTTGCCACAAAAGGCAATGGGACATCATTTCGACTTCTAAAGCGTAATATAGTAAATTGAGCATCCTCCTGGCACTTCCTAGCTAAGGGAGAGAAACTGCAGTTTATGAAGTAACATAGTCTAGAAGGCGTGTTACTGGCTGCGGATCGTGAGTTGTAATCCCAGCTGTAGAACACTATGATCTTAAGTAAAAGCCCCCATCTCCCCGTGCATCATTTCTCCTACCAGTTCTAATTGAGAACGTAACATAAGTATTAATAGAGAGCACTGCCCCCATGGGATATCTTTGCACTCTTGACAAATAGCGGATGCGTATTGCTACTCTTTTAATTGTTCTTTGAGATATGAAAGGCGGCGTGGATTGGAATAAGTTCATCGGGTCAGATTCAGACCCTTGTAGTTGATGTATAGGTCCACTGAGTAGACAGACCCTTCCGAGCAATCAGAAGATGAATGAATGGGCCGTCAGCACTGTTAAATTACTGAACTTAGACCTGTCCACATTGAAAGTTTGACTTTATATGGTTGACGTGCCTTACTCAAAACTAGCATTTTCACAAGTACCCTGTCATCTCATATATGAAAACCGTCCATGAAGTTTAACTTCCCAATCCATTTCAATTAGACGATTTGGTGGTATGCGTGGCATAACTATGCGTGATATTGGCGTTCATGATAATGGGAGTTTTAATGATTCCCTGTGTGGAAGCGTGATAATAACTTTCATTGTAAAAACTGGCATTGTTTGAGCACTGTCGTTGTTCTGCTGGTGTTGTAAAAGCCTTCGTTGTAAAGGCTTTCATTGTTCCATCACTCATCTGCATGGGAATGCCCAAGCTCCACCCATGATATGCCTCCCAAGTTGAAATATAACGTAAAGCAGGGCCTTTTCTAATATTTCTATGCAAATCAGGCCTTGCGTGGCTTTGTAAATATTACTGAAGTCTTTGCGTTGTCCTTGCATGGCCTTGTGTGATGCAAGGACAACAGAAAGGCTTCATAAATGTGGGCCTGAGCCTTCTTTGGCTTGCTCTATACTTGAAGCTCAGATTGTTGGCATATGTGTGTTCTTTTCTTTACTTCACTTCTATGGGTGTGCTCTGTTTTTTCTACATCTTTTTGGTTCCCCTTCCTTTCTCCTGTGTTGGCTTACTGGAAGTCTTTTCCATTCTTGTGCAATATGTTTTTATTATTATCCTCTTTGTTTCTACTTTTACACTCAATCTTCACATTAGAGATTGAAATGAATATCTCAAGGCATATGGCTCCATTTGGCTCCATGTCTGTGCTGACAAATGAACAGCCCCAGATGATCAATAAGTAGTAACACATGAAAAAATATCAGTATCAACATCGTTTATAATAATTTCTTCAGTAAATTTGACTCTGAGCTTCTTAGTTTATGTAACAGTAAATTTACCATGGCGATTTGGGGCATTTGTTTGTTGTAGGTTATCTTCATTGATTTGGGTATCCCTCGGAGTATACTTTGCATTAGTAGCCTTGTCTTTACCACAAAAACACTGGTGCTGTCCTTAGACTGAACCATGCTTACTAGTCTAATCATTTTACTAGATTAGCCAGCCCCTGCAGGCCCTTTTATTGGTTTAACCATAGTTTAGATTGCATATGTTTATCTCCTTCATCATTTCATGGAAGCTGGAAATGTATGGAATCAGGCAATGCAAGTGGATGAGTGTAAATGCATATATCTATATTTAGACTCTGGTCAATTTCAGAACTGCTATACATGGTCTTCTTGCTTTTCTCTCCTTTATTTCCATTAGATTCTCTCTTTGTAGGATCCATAGTGGCGATGGAGAGAGGATCACAAACACAAAAGGGAAGCTAGGATAAATTTGCCAAAAAGGACAGTCATGGGTGAAATCCAAAGATTTTGGAGTAGACACCTCACTCACTTACTAGAGCGAGATATCCAAAGAACTAGTGACATTTGGGAGCCATTATCCACAGAAATCCGCTAAATGGTTTGATAAAGATTGCTCACGTGCCCATTGTAGCCTCCTACGTGTCTTGAAGAGCACACCAAGAGACCCAACAAAGGTCAGGAAATCTAGGACGCTTTACAAAGAAGTTACTAAGCGGAGGAAAGAGGTCATTAGAGGGGAGGCTTGGGAACAGCTGGTCAACGCATCTGCGAAGAGGATGCAACACAGTTTTGAAATGTTGTTAATGCTCCCTTTTTTGCATCTAATCTAAATTTGGGTATAGAGGTTTTTATCTCTGATTACGTCTGGGTTAATCAATATTATACAATTGCAATGAATTGGCAACCCCCGAACATAGCCTCCCTATAAACTTGGCTAATCTAACAAACACAGATGACCTTCTTATTACATTGGGAGACTAACTTCAGCAATTAAAAGATGCCCATCTAATAAAGCCCCGGGACCTCATGGGGTGCCAGCTAACATTTTTAAAAACAACTTCTTTCTGGGCCCCTATCCTGGTGAGCGTGCTCAGGAGCACGATTAGTGCTACTCCACCCACTTCGTGGTCAAGGGATACCATCATCCAGATATACAAAAAAGGAGACAAAAGTGATCCTCACTGCTATCATCCCATATCGTTGCTCGATGCCACAGCTACGATCTTGGATAGAGTCTTACTAGATCAGCTGGATGGTTGGACAATTGACAATAGTATTCTAACACCTGCTCAGTATGGTTTTAGACAGGGTCTCGGGATGTCAGACCAATGCTTGAAACTGCACATACTGGTTGATAAGATTGTGATCGTCAAGGAGGGATGTCTCTTCTTGGCGTTCATGGACCTAAGTGCAGTGTTCGATAATGTTGTCAGGGGCAAGTTATGGGCTATGCTATTAAAGAGTTGTGCAAACCTGAAAATTGTTCACCTCCACTCACAATTGCATGCTGATGTAGAGGGTATAATAAGATATGGGCCCAATGAGGAATGTACCCCATACATTACGATCAGAAAGGGTGTCCGGCAAGGTTGCTGCTGGCACACATTCTCTTTAGCTTTTATATTAATGGCTTGGAAGATTGCCTGATTGAAGCTGCAGCTGACCCCCTGAGGATAGGGACACAACATCTGTGTGTTCTCATGGACGCAGATGACCACATACTCATGGCACGAACAGAGAGGGGCCTCCAAAAACTCTTAAATAGTTTTGTACCTCTAACAAAGCTAAATCATATGCCATGGTATGTGGTCCCCCGAGAAGCAGGCTAACTCCCTTTCGTATTGGCGATACTCCCCTCAAATGTGTCTCCACATTTACCTATCTGGGGTTGCCTTTTGATAGCAGCAGCCAATAAGGTCACCTGAAGACAGTTAGGGCCATACACTTTGAGTAGGCAACAGCGTCCCTATACAGATTTGCCTATAAGTTAGGCTCGATGCCCCTAGAGGATGCCATCACTATCTATAAAGCTAGACCAATACCTATTGCTACATATGGTGCTTGTGTTTGGGGTATACTGGCTGCTCGCCATTACAGATCAGTGAGAATAAATTCTTAAGAAAATTGCTCTTGCTTCCTCGTAGTATCCACACTATCATAGCTCATGAAGAAGTAGGACTGCAGTATTTGGGAGACACAATAGGGATGACCCCAACGTTGCTCTGGCTTCCAGTATGGGCCAGGCCAAAAGCAGCATTAATGCAGTCATTGATCTCTGACTGCCTAAAAATTTCAGGGGTACATAAGAGAAAGTTGCTTATGTATGTAAAAAAGAAACACTATTAGCAATCGACAGATAAGAGCTCTTTACCAACTCAGTGTGTATCAACTCTCTGGACAGATCATCTATCAGAAGAGAACTCCTAAATCAGATAGCAGAAGAGAGGAAGAAGGTCGAATTTGGGAAGGGAATGGTGGCCTCGTATTTCCCCTTTTGTACATCCCCTAACATTGAACCATATCTCTTAAGGGTTCCTAGACATCACATATACTTCCTGATAAGGTTTACGCTTGGTCAAGCCCAATTTGTGGTGACTTACCCTTCCAATGTCTATGCTGCAAACGATCTGGTACTAGGCCCTTGTGATTCTATTACACCTCAATCTCAGTTACATATGTTGTTTTTTTGTGGGCTGTATCGAGAGCAGAGAATTCGGATTTTAATTCCCCTCTTAAGGTCTCTTTATATTAGGCAGGTAAAGCAGCTTTGATGTACCTGCAACTGTTGCAGACTCACCAAGTGTGTTTTACAATGTACAGATATATTGCTGTCGTTCTCAAAGCTAGGAAGAAGGTGGGTAAATGAGCTTGCTGTATTGTATGGCCCTTTCTCTTGTTAGCAAGATTAATTAATTGCATGTATCGTCTAATTAAGGTGGGTGGTTTAAATGGTTGTATATTAGTCTATTTATTTTAATGGCAAACTCATTTTTAACTTTCTCTGCATCTCAAGGGTAATGCCTATTTGTTATGGGTTCAAGAAGCTGATTTTAGGGAGTGGTTTGTTTTTATGAATGAATTAATGACCACATTTTTAAATGTTTTATCGTTTGTGATATGGAATTGTAGCTTTTTGCTTGTTTGTACAGTTTGTCATGGGGGGTTTGCCCTCTTTTAAATTAATTTGAATATGTATGCTTGCTTTTATGGTTTGCCTTTTAATCGAATAAAGCTCATTTGACGATGATGATAATAGTGATATGCTTCATCATCGGCACCTATCCACACCCTGGTATGATGGTACAACCAGGACGGACTCAACCAAAAAAGGGTGGGAGTTCTTATATAAATCATAGCTGGATATGTAGCAGGGATCCAGAAGGTAAGAGATAAAAATGTGTCAGGGCAAACCCAGGGAATTTTCCTTTAATAAGTAGGTACCCTAGACATAACTAAAAGCAGGGTTCGGGTCTTAATATTGAGTTCCAATGTCTAAAAACAACCCCAAAATTCCCATTCTCTACAATCAGGTTTTTGGTTTCTATGGGTGTAATATTCAAATCTCAAAATGGGGGGTGTGTGATCGGTTACGGTGATGAACTGATCGTAGGTGAACGGTTGTCCGTAGACAGTGTAGATGGGAGTACTGTGCGCTATATTCTAAAGTAAGGTCAGTGCACATGTAAATTGTATCTGTAACTCGTCTCAGGCATGTTTTGTTCTCAAGATATCAGACCCATATCCCTCAGCAAGTTTAGATATTCTTTGGAAGCTAGTTTTGTGGATGCCTCTCTCACAGGCCCAAAGAAGTCCAGAATTTGGGACGTGGTTAAAATCTCCTAATAGAGTGATTTCCTTTGTAGCCTGTCATTACCACAACTATTCCTTCTCAAAAATATGCAAAAAACATTAGCCATGATAATCGCATTATCTGTAATGTTGATCTGGGACGAGGCAACAAAAAATGGATATGCCTAAGCCCAAATGGAGCACTGCTAGAGCAAGAAGCAGAAATTACTACAATTGCTGTAATGCCGAGGGAAGAATTGCTACCTAAATGCCATGAAAAAAAAAAAACAGAATACAAGTTGCATCCAAATCTTGCAAACTTAAAAAGCATCCCTCTTGGATCATAGTACAATTTTAACCCCCTTCTTTAATCTCTCAGTACTCTTCAACAAAATGTACTGGGTAGAGCACCAATGTCTGGTCATTTTCCTATTACAAAGAAGAGCTACAGATTTCACAGTGTGGTTTAGGCCGCCGTATCATCCTTGAACAACAGTTAGTCTGCAGCTTCGCCAGTTGAAAAAATAAATTAAAAAAATATATTACAATTAAGCATACTTGTGCGATATTGTCCATGTTAATGTCAACTAAAAACCAAATATGTCAAGCTTGGCCTCAAACAGTTGTTGGGGACATTGTTTCTGCAAGGCAGAGTGGCTTTTTAGACCAAATAAAACTAGCTCCCTTTAGTAGTGGGTGGAGGGGCAGACACATGGTTAGAAGACTGGACTGCTAACTGCTGTCCCTTTCTACCTATGTGTATTGGGAGCAGCAACATGTCTGCAACCAATTTAAATTCAGAACTACAAGCTGGCCGCCTATTCTTTATTATTTATCCCATTATATATATATATTCACTAAAAAACAAAGGTTACAGGGACGTTATAGTGAGGTTCAGATTTTGCACACACAAAACCATAGAAATTCAGCAGGTCTCTAGTTATAGTTATCTCAAGTAACTATATTTCGTGTCATAAGGTAACTATAATTGCCCCCCTCACCATGCACAGTTTTCTCATCAATAATTTCACTGCAAATGTTGCAGTGATATTATCAATCATGTCATAGAAGATGTCATGAGTAATGTAATATGTGGGGTAATTAGGAGTGCATGGTAAAGGCGCAAGTTATAGTTACCTTAGGCCACGAGCTATAGTTACTTGAGATAACTATAATTGCCACTGCTGCATTTGAATGGTTTGTGTGTGTAAAATCTAAACTATAAAGTCTGTAATTTCTAAGGTTTTTTTTAAATTCTATTTCCTAACTATAGCGTCCCTGTAACCTTTGGTTTTTTTCAGTAAATTTCTATAGTTTTTTTAATGCTACATCTTAACTATAATGTCCCTGTAACATGGGTGAGTGGATGTGTGTGTGTGTGTGTGGGTGTGTCAGTGCATGTGTGTGTCTGTGAGTGGGTGTGTGAGTGGCTGTATCAGTGTGTATGAGGGCATGTGAGTGCTTGTGTAGGTCTGTGAGTGGGTGTGTGAGCGGTTCTCTGGGTCTCCGAGTGTGTGTCAGTGGCTGTATGAGTGTGTAAGTAGGTGTGTGAGTGGTGTTCTGGGTCTCTGAGTGAGTGTGTGAGTGGTTGTATGGATGTGTGAGTGGGTGTGTGAGTGGTTGTATGAGTAAGTGTGTGAGGGGGTCTGTGATTTTATTTTTTTTAAATTGGGATCTAGATATGCAAATCCATAGCGGATTAACATGGGGGGGGCGCGCTCAGTGCCGCAGATCCTCGGGCCCCCCAACAAACATTTTTGGACAATTTCTTGCCCATGAGGGGTCCCTCACAGACTTCTCCATCAGTTCCATGGGGTCAGAATACCTCTATCCTGATCCCTTATATCCTATTTACACTTTATTCCCCCCCCCCCCGGGTAACCGTATCCCAATGGGCAAAATGGCAGCCGCAACTCTTCTCTCAGGTTGCAGCCAGCCAATCACGGTATTGTTGTTGGCAATTGGATCTGCGTCTCTAGATATAGATAAATCTTTTTCTTTAATAGCTCCAAAATTACTAAACAGATGTACACCAAATTACAAAAAGCACTATTTCTGGACCAAGATCTAGCTTTCTTCCAAATGTGGTGTAATTCCGTTCAGCGGTACGGGCTGTAGTCGTGTCTAAAATCCCTTTGGGAAATTCCATGAGGATAATGTGTGTTGGGACCCCCCTTTTTTCTTGGCCCCGTTTGACGAATCACCCCGAAACTTTACAGATAACAGCTGAAGTGACTGGCACACTGGTTTTGAAAATTTCGTGAAGATTCATCCAATGGAGCCAAAGTTATTCGCAAAACAAAAATTGCCTTTCCTATGGAAACTAGGTCCTAACTATAACTACCTACTGCTGGCAACCGCCAGTAGGTTATATATATATATATATATATATGCTGAAATATCCTTGTAGGCGCAGCCGCGCCGCGCCGCAAGGAAGGATGCCCGCACTCCAAGTAAGTCCACAATAATTTATTTCAAGGTAGCTGACGCGTTTCGACCAGAAGGTCTTTGTCAAAGCTGGGGAATACACATAGTGACATTGTATTATAGGCATACAGTGAGACACAGTGAGGAAAAAATAAATAAATAAACATGGGAGAAAGACTTTGGGCAAATAACAAAGAAATGCCAACTCATCAGTCAAGAACAGAAAGGAAAGACTGTAAAAGTCAAAGAAACAATTTTAAATAAAAAAACGTTTTGGTCCCAAATTAAATAAAATGAAAGGGTGTCTCACCCTGACAAACAATAAAATAAAATAAAATAAAACAGATATGCTTACATGGTGAGATAAGATAAAAAATATATACCAATGCGAACATAGAGAAAAGACAAATGCAAGTGCACATTTCAAAAAAGATTTTTTACTTCAATGTCCTTCTCTAAATTCTGAGTTTCACACATTACGTATAAAGAAAATTCATATCAGAGCATTGTCCCGCTAATTCATGGTCCAGTGACCGGGTATGTAGGGTAGCATCTAAAGCGAGAGATAGTGAAAAAGATAAGAGGATGGAGTCCAGAAATCTTAGAGGAGGAACACAGGGCGTTCGTCTTAAAGTGACGTGGTCAAGTGACCAAGGACACAGTAATCGTAGGTGAAAGGGAGAGATGTTAAAGGACAAACGAGGACGAAAGTGCAGAAGAGCGAAGGAAGGAAAGAGGTCAAAGTCAAAATCCCCAGGTGGGAATGTCAAAAATTGCAGAGAAGCAGAGGCCACTAGAAAGACCGAGCACTGGAGTGTTGTGCAGTAGTGCCCAGTCTATTCAGATAGAGTGAAGATCGCATTAACCCAGATGAACATGAAGCTCCTCATCCTGATTCAAACCTCCCGGGTTCTTGGTGTTGAGCCTGATTATGTATTGCGACTCAAGTCTTCTGAGTGCACGTTCCCTGTCTCCTCCACGACTCTTCAAGGGAACCCTGTCAATGCCAAAATATGAGATTTTTAGGTTCTCAGTTTTGGTGGAACCATACACAGTGTTACAATGTCTAGCGATAGGATAGGTGGTGTCATTGTTTCTGATGGCTCTCAAGTGTTCCAATATACGTTTTTTAACAGGAAAAATGGTACTGCCTACATACCTCAGGCCACACACACATTTCAAAACATATACCACAAATTCGGTGTTCCAATTTATGAAAGGTCGTATTTTATGTTGCTTGCCATTAGGTAGTGGTACTGTTCTAACATTGGTACTGTGGGTGCATGCCTTGCATTTTCCACACTTGTGGAATCCTGGGAGTTCTCTCAACCAGGTGCTGCTGTGTTTCTGAGTGGAATCCGAGAGGCTGTGAACCAGCATATCCCTCAGTGAATTGCCTCTACGGTATGTGATATTAGCACTTGGGGAAACCAATTTGCCAATGATAGGGTCCAGTTTGACTAGGTGCCAGTGTTTCCTGATTATGGTCTGGACTTTGGTACATTCTGTGTTATAGGTAGTGATCAGCCTGATCACTGGTTTCGTGTTTTCTCTGGGTTTAGGTTTGAGAATGGTTTCCCTCCTGACCCCACTAGCCTTTCTTCTGGCCTCATTGACCACTTTGTGGGTGTATCCTCTCTTTAGAAACCTGTTGACCATGATGCCTTCTTCTCGTTTGTAGCTTTCTTGCGTGCTGCAATTACGCCTGGCTCTGAGGAGTTCCCCATAGGGTATGCTATTCTTAAGTTTAGGTGGATGGTGGCTTTTGGCGTGGAGGATGCTATTACCCGCTGTGGCTTTCCTATGGAGACTGGTCTCAATCGTGTCATTAAGGACCTCCACACTCACATCAAGGAAGTCTAGTCTGTTGTTGCTAGTTGTGCTGGTGAACCTTAAGTTCAAATCATTGTTGGAAATGGCCAAGAGGAAATTGTCCAAAACCATCTGGGGACCATCCCATATAAGAAAAATGTCATCTATGTATCTGGTCCACCACCTCCCCGGGGCACTAAGAAAAATTACAATGGGGGTCCGTTTTGGACCCCCAAGCCCCGGGGACCACCACCTCCCCGGGGCTTTCAAAATGTAGGGAGGGGGCCGCGCGGCCCCCTCCTGGAGCCCTTGATGGCCCTGGGGACCGCCACCCCCAGGGCCGGCTCCTGCAGTGTCCCGGGGTGCCTACCCCGGGACACTGCTGTTTGCAATGACAGGACGGGAGCCTCGCGGCTCCGTCCTGTCATTGCAAACTTGCTTTGGATATTGGAAGAGAGAGCAGGAAACCTGCTCTCTCTTCCAATATCCAAAGCAGATTGCTTTCCACATGGGGAGCAGCATGTTAGCTGCTCCCCATGTGTAAAAGCAATGCCGGCTCCCGTAGGAGGCGGGGAGCCGGCTGGGACTGTGGGGGGATTGGGGACCCCCCCACAGTCCCCAACGAGAGGCCAGGCCCCGGGGGATGGGGTCCCCAGGGCCATAAGTGGCCCGGGAGGGGGGCCACGCAGCCCCCCTCCCCAAAGGTAAAAAATAAAAAATAAAAATAAAAGTGCAAGGCCGGCCCCGGGGGATGGGGTCCCCGGGGCCTTAAATGGCCTGAGGAGGGGGGCCACGCAGCCCCCTCCAAATAAAAAAAACAGGCCATGCCCCGGGGGATGGGGTCCCCGGGGCCAATACAGGCCCAGGGAAGGGGGGCCACGCGGCCCCCTTCCCGTTTTTTTTTAATTTTAATTAAAAAAAGGGGTAAGGCCCTGGGGGATGGGGTCCCCAGGGCCTAAAAATAGGAAAAGGAAGGGGGGCCACACAGCCCCCTTCAGGAAAAAAAACAAAAAAAAAACGATCGGGCCCGCAGGCCCCGCCCCTTCCTTCACCACTCTGCAAACGCGCCCCTGGCGCGTTTGCAGAGAGGAACGAATTCCCCTTGAATACTGGGGGTCCCTGGGGGCCAACTAGCCCACCAGGAACCTCCAGTATGCGCCAGGGGCTGCCTTGCAGAGAGGTGTACAGAGGCCACGCCCCTTTTACACCTCTCTGCAACGCAGCTCTATGGCGCTTTTGGAGGTATATGGTGGGCTAGATGCACCCCAGGGACCCTCAGGATTCAAGGGGAGTTAATCCCCCGACTTAAAACGCGCCACGGGGCGCGTTTGCACAGTGGTGAAGGGAGGGCGGGGCTTCAGGTGACATGTGTGCAAACAGGCCCCGTGGCGCGTTTTAAGATGGGGAATTAAATCCTCTTCAATCCTGAGGGTCCCTGGGGGCCAACTAGCCCAACAGGTACGTCCAGAAAGCGCCACAGAGCTGCGTTGCAGAGAGGTGTAAAAGGGGTGTGGCCTCTGTACATGTCTCTGCAACGCAGCCCCTGGTGCATACTGGAGGTTCCTGGTGGGCTAGTTGGCCCGTAGGGGACCCTCATGATTCAAGGGGACTTAATCCCCCAACTTAAAACGCACCACGGGGCGCGTTTGCACAGATGTCACCTCAGGCCCCGCCCTCCCTTCACCATTGTGCAAATATTCCTCTAAAATCAGCCGAAATCCGAATTCCGATTTACTCACCTGTTATCAGGAGAGACCTCAGTGCTGCATCTTTCAGCCCAGTACTGATCCTCAAAAGTAATTTTAACCGTACTTACCGGTAACTTGAATTTCCTTCATAGGCTAACATTGACTGGTTTCACTTGGAAATTCTTCTAAGTGTGGAGTTTTGGAACTTTAAAATATTCCTCTAAAATCAGCCGAAATACGAATTCCGATTTACTCACCTGTTATCAGGAGAGACCTCAGTGCTGCATCTTTCAGCCCAGTACTGATCCTCAAAAGTAATTTTAACCGTACTTACCGGTAACTTGAATTTCCTTCATAGGCTAACATTGACTGGTTTCACTTGGAAATTCTTCTAAGTGTGGAGTTTTGGAACTTTAAAATATTCCTCTAAAATCAGCCGAAATACGAATTCCGATTTACTCACCTGTTATCAGGAGAGACCTCAGTGCTGCATCTTTCAGCCCAGTACTGATCCTCAAAAGTAATTTTAACCGTACTTACCGGTAACTTGAATTTCCTTCATAGGCTAACATTGACTGGTTTCACTTGGAAATTCTTCTAAGTGTGGAGTTTTGGAACTTTAAAATATTCCTCTAAAATCAGCCGAAATACGAATTCCGATTTACTCACCTGTTATCAGGAGAGACCTCAGTGCTGCTCCTCAAAAGTAATTTTAACCGTACTTACCAGTAACTTGAATTTCCTTCCATAGGATATCATTGCCTGCTTTTTGCTGAAAAAGTTTCTAAGTGTTGATTTTTGAAACATACAAATATTCCTCTAAAATCAGCCGAAGTCCGAATTCTGATTTACTCACCTGTTATCAGGAGAGACCTCAGTGCTGCATCTTTCAGCCCAGTACTGGTCCTGAAAAGTAATTTTAACCGTACTTACCGGTAACTTGAATTTCCTTCATAGGCTAACATTGACTGGTTTCACTTGGAAATTCTTCTGTGTGGAGTTTTGGAACTTTAAAATATTCCTCTAAAATCAGCCGAAATCCGAATTCTGATTTACTCACCTGTTATCAGGAGAGACCTCAGTGCTGCATCTTTCAGCCCAGTACTGATCCTGAAAAGTAATTTTAACCGTACTTACCAGTAACTTGAATTTCCTTCCATAGGCTAACATTGACTGGTTTCACTTGGAAATTCTTCTAAGTGTGGAGTTTTGGAACTTTAAAATATTCCTCTAAAATCAGCCGAAATACGAATTCCGATTTACTCACCTGTTATCAGGAGAGACCTCAGTGCTGCATCTTTCAGCCCAGTACTGATCCTGAAAAGTAATTTTAACCGTACTTACCGGTAACTTGAATTTCCTTCATAGGCTAACATTGACTGGTTTCACTTGGAAATTCTTCTAAGTGTGGAGTTTTGGAACTTTATAATATTCCTCTAAAATCAACCAAAGTACGAATTCCAATTTACTCACCTGTTATCAGGAGAGAACCCAGTGCTGCATCTTTTAGCCCAGCACTGACCCTGAAAAGTAATTTTAACCGTACTTACCAGTAACTTATATTTTCTTCCATAGGAATCCATTGTCTGGTTTTCAGCAGAAAACTTTCAAAGTGTCAATTTTCACAAACTACAAATATTCCTTAAAAATCGCCTGTATGACTTAAACGCATTCTTTCAACTGTTTACAGGAGATGCACCAGTGCTGGATCCAGGATCCAACACTGAGTAAGAAAAAGTAACGATAACAGTTTTTACCTGCTAAGTGAATTTCCTTCCATAGGATAACATTGGTGATTCTATGAGAAAAAGTTTCTAAGTGTCAACTTTTAAAATACAATAATATTCCTTAAAAATCACTACTGTAACCAAAACGCTTTTACTCAACTGTTTACAGGAGATGTCCCAGGACTGAATCTAGGTTCCAGTCCTGTGGTTAGAAAAAGTAATCCATAAAGTAACTAATTGCATTTAACTAGAAATTCACATTGAGCTGAATGTTGCATTGTGTTTGAAAATGTGTTGCCCATTGCAACAACTGTAACTACTGTACTTAAAAGTCTATTGCCTATGTGCAAAGTATTTAAACTAAAGTAATTCATTCTGAGAAAGTATTTTTTGTAATGTAATGTATAATGTAATTACAATGTAATTTAAAAAATAAAATATGTAAAAAAAAATTGTTTCTAAACAATTTGGAAATCAGTATGAAAAAAATTTATATAACAATTAATACATTTAAAAATTGTCATTTACAAAACCTTTGAAATTCACTGAAAAAACCGTAGGTTTCAGACATGTTATAGTTACAAATTAGCATTTAAAAAACCTTTGAAATTCACTGAAAAAACCATAGGTTTCAGGGACGTTATAGTTACAAATTAGCATTTAAAAAACCTTTGAAATTCACTGAAAAAACCATAGGTTTTAGGGACAGTTATAGTTATTTGGACATTGCACTCGTACAAAACCCGTGAAATTCCCCCGATATAGTTAGTCCAGCTAACTATAACTCGCGCCCCGCAATGCACTGCTGATGACGTCACATATTACATCACTCATGACATGGTCAGTGACATCACTGATGACATCACTGATGACATCTCAAATGACATCACTGATGACATCATCCACGTGATAATTTCATGCATCTTCTCACACCCTAATATAACCTTTGATACACCCACTCTAAATTACAGACTGCCATTCGCAAAACCATAGACACTCCAACACCAATAACTACATACCCACTCACTGATTCTTAGGTCTACGCACACATCCACTCACTCACCCGTACAGTCACTCATACTTACGGTCACTCAGTACAGGACTATCATATGCACTCATACTCCTATATAGACACTCAAACACCGCCACTCATCCATAGAGGTACTCACACACCTAGTCAGTCATGCAAATAATTAAACACACTACCATTTACTCACCTATACAGTTATACACACACCAGCTCACTTAATCATACAAATACTAGCACATTCTTACGCTCTTATACAATCACTGATACAAGCACACACTCATCCATACAGCCACTATCACAATCACTCACTCTTGCTTATAGCTATTTATATACTCCAACACACATATATACTGCCTTTCACATATGTAGTTACTCACACATGTACCACTGGGACATACATTCACTCACTAACACACTCTTACACACACTTACCCACCCATACAGTCTATCACAGATGCACTCTTTAAACCATCCACCCAGTGAATCACCCACTCACACATCTATGCACAGAGTCGCACACACCCCTCCCACACAAACACTCAGGCACCCATACAGATACTCACACAAGCATTCAATAACTCATATAGACACTCATGTAGCTATTCACAAACACATGCAGCCACTTACACAGCAACAGACAGACGGATACAGACATTCACCCAGTTTAGTCACTAACCCATGCATTCAGTAAGATACGTTAAATCACTCACTTATAGAGTCAGTCACGCACCTACTAAATCATCCATACAGACACTTACACACCCACTCATTCTTCAATACGTCTTTTCCTATATATATTAAAAATATTTAAACTTTACAGAAACACAGTCACTGGATGATGTCATCAGTGATGTCATTTGAGATGTCATCAGTGATGTCATCAGTGATGTCACTGACCATGTCATGAGTGATGTAATATGTGACGTCATCAGCAGTGCATTGCGGGGGCGCGAGTTATAGTTAGCTGGACTAACTATAACGGGGGAATTTCACGGGTTTTGTACGAGTGCAATGTCCAAATAACTATAACTGTCCCTAAAACCTATGGTTTTTTCAGTGAATTTCAAAGGTTTTTTAAATGCTAATTTGTAACTATAACGTCCCTGA